>OZ005653.1:80645148-80855148 GCA_963930645.1 Salticus scenicus
TTCAGACGTTTTTCACTTACTAACTCCAAGAACGAAATATGGCATCATTTTGAAAGAAATGCGAAATATCACAATTAATTATATCATTCATAATCCAGTTAAAACTGTCAATTAAATAGATTATATATAAGGCGTGCCCAAATGAAAAGGAGACTAAAGTTATATGTGAAGAAATTTTAACAACAATTTTATAATTACGATTCATATGGAATAGTCCAACTATAAATAATTGCCATTGACACTGACACACTGATCCAACGCATAGGAAGGGAGTGAAGGGAGTGAATGAAAGTTATTTAACTGTCAGCCGGTTTCATCCATATTATAAATACTCCCCGGTCTGGTAAAGAATTCTTTTTCTTCAAATACTTTTGAGAGAAGTTTTAAAAAATGATCAACACTTTCTCTGTCCACGTCTTCCCCCCTTAGATAAAGTGAGTCCCTGGGCTTGTCTAATACTTAGTTCTGTTTTTCTCCTAAGAAATAATGACAGCCAGGCGTACCCAGTCATTCTTTCTTCTAAATTAAATCGATGCTTGAGACCTAGTTTTTCATCAAACTGAAATGCAAGTGTCCTAATTATCTCTCTGTCAGGTGCAAATTTACATTTTTCTAAACGTTGGATGTGCTTGACGAGATTTTTTTCGTTTTCAACTCCAAACACTCCTTGTGGCCCCAAAGAGCTTGTTTTGGTATTATATGTTTTTCTTCGACGACGAAGTGTCCGAGAAGGAATTTCGTAGTACCTAGCAGCTTCATTGACACCAATTTCCCCAGCTTCTAGTCTCCTAAGAGCCAATTTTAAATGGTCTTCTGTCCAGCTCCCACGAGCTACTCCAGTATTTTTCCTTTTGCACACCGTAGGCATCTTTCCTGAAACAAACAAGAAGCATTGAACAACTGCATGAACAAATACAATAATATACACTTACCGTACAATTAACCGCTCACCTACAGTTTCGTTAGCGCCCAAGATTGTTTACGTTATAGTTTAAATGTCAAAGTTCAGTTTGACATACCTCAGCGGTTTTTGATTTCTTATCCGGATTCAATCTGCATTTTTGTGATTTCGTTTTGAGTTGCCACTTCTAGCGATCACGCGAATTTGAATTTTATTTGATGAATTTTAATCTAAATTTATAGTTTCAAAAAATATTTTTAAGTTGAAAATTTTAGCGATTTACAAATATTACGCATTTTATAAAAACAATATGATTTTAAAAATATTAGTTTAAATTTTAACAATTAAAATCTTTTCTCCCTGAAAATGTATGTGGGGCATCTCACCCGAATATAATCTGGGGCGTCTATCCTTTTCGTATGGGAGAGATGCCCCGGCAACTGTCCAAAGTAAAAGACAGCAAAAATGGCGACACAATAGCCGAAGTCGACTGATCAACTTCTTACTACAGGTTTTTAAACTTATATTTAAAAAATCAATTTTTATTAACCAGTGCCAGCCTTACAATGTAACGTCACTCTTATAACAGAGCAAAAAAAACATGGTACTTACTTGAAATATTGTTGTGACAGCAGAACACAAAGAAATAAGTTCACGTAACTTCCACAGCACACCATTCAACATCTATCTGAAATAATAATCGGACTTTCAGAGGCATCTAGCGTTGTGTTTCGAAATTACATTAAGTGGGGCATCTCTACCGGTGGGGCAACTCACCCGGAATTACCTTATATATATATATATTCGATTTGACCAAAATACGATAGTAAAAACTATTAGAGAGATTATTTTTTATTTTTTATTATCCATACATGACAGAAAAAGTATTGTTTTTGGATCAAATTTTCGAAATCGAATTTTCGTTATATTTACACATTTTGAGATCCCTTAAACACGAAAGACATGTTTTCATTGGCTGACTATTGCGTCTGTATGTGTGTGTGTGTCTGTGTGCCTGTTATCAGCATATCTCAAGAAGAAATAGCAGCAGGAAGGCCAATCTCGGAATTCTAAATTTGTAATAAAAAAGAATGCTTTACAAAAATTTTCATTCAGATCAAGCAAATGATTCATGTACAGAGACATATAAGAGAATACAAATCCTTGCGTGCATGTGCGTAATTGGAGGTAAAAACAGTCTAACATCAATAGAAGCACTAAATAAAATGAAGTGAACTTATATTTTTTATACGCTTAAAAACATGTTTCGTGTATAATAAGGTACGAAAATCATTCACCAATTGTTTGCAGGGCTAGAACATAATCGAACTATACTTGGGAATTGATGAAAATGCATATCCTGTGTTTTATTAATATCGGACTATATTTAAGTACACAATATGGTGTTTACATAACTTTTATAAAACACACACTGCTACCAATAATTAACTGAAAGCATTCTTCTTCATTAAAAGTAACTGGTGGAAGTGCTTTACTGTGATATTTTACCATGTCTGGGAAAATTGCTTAGAAATTAAAATACTTAAACATCATAACCGTTCGGTAAATAATGTATTTTTTAAGTCAAATACACAGCGCTTGGTTTATGTATGGTTACGCTTTTGAAATTCCCAGAATACTGAGGCCAAGTTTCTAACGGTTGATCTTTGTGTACGTCTCTTATTATTGTAATTTAAAAACAAATAGTTGTTGGCAATTCAAATGTATTTTAAAACTCATATGAGATTGCTACTTGAAAAGTTTGATAGGTTTCAAGGAGTGGTGTAGGTGAAAGCTATCTGTAAATTTTGGAATGAGCTTTTAATTTAATGACAGCTTTTAATTCTATAAAACTGTAGGTACAATATTCAAACAGGGGGTTGTGGGGGGAGGGGGCTGTAGCAACCCGTCACGCTGAAGTATTTGACAAATGATGCTGTGCCTCATTTAATTTGTTTTTAAACTAGGTTTGTATACAGTACTTGTTATCTTACCCCTTAATCTGATATCAATCTTTTATTTGAATGCAGGGTAAGAGAAAGTCACGTGAGTGCCACGTCAGATTATTATTATTTTTTTTTTCAAATTATTTTTAAATTAAAAGCTTTCAGATATTTTTTTTTTTCTCTTTAAGTTTTCAGCTTTAACAATCTTTACATGGAACTCGCATGATTTTTTTTTTTTAATAGTAGTACTGAATATGTAATAATGAACTGTAAGTATTATACATTATTTCATTGTAAGAATTTTTATAAGTGCAGAGAAAACGCAAGAATAATTTATTTCTAAATTTGAAAGGTTTAGTTCAACTAAAATAGAATAAATCCTAAGGCAAACCTTACTTTCGCTACTGACAGAAGTAACACGTAGTCTCAAAACTATATCCCTAACGAACCAAAAGTTATTCGAACATATATTCAGTGTGTACATAAGTAAGATGCTGGTGAAGAAGTAAATTATTCTAATGTAGTTTAGTTTCAAACATTACTTAAGTCAAAATACAAACATATCTTATAGCAAAGACTAATTCTATTCATTCACAGTCATAGTTTATCTTGCAAGTATCATTTTATATGATAAATATAATATTTTATAGGGGAGATAAATTTGGATTCACGAAACGCTTGAAATATATTATGTTTATAGTTAGATACGTAGTTTTAAGTATTGGTGTTTAAAACAATTAATATACTTTAAACTATTATTAGTATAGATATTTTTTATTGCAGATAAAGATAAAATATGAAAATCTTTTAAATGAGTTCCAGATTCTTTGTTGTAATTAGTTTGTTAAAATTTACTTTAAGAGATTTTATAACAGCTTAAGATTATTTCTCAAAAATATATCCTCTTAACCCTTTGCGGCGCAAGACAATTCGGATCATTTAAATTATACTGCCACCGGCATTCATGAACTAAATTAAACTAAAAGAAATTTTAAATTTTAAGGTTAAAAAAACTGGTCTTTTCTGATATGTTATAAACGTAAATTTTTACTAAAAAATTTCCGGGATGAATTTTTGCAGCTGGATCTTAAATTTTCCGTCCTCGCAGCGAGGACGCCGCGCGTTAAGGGGTTAATAACGATAATTTTAAATTTGTGTTAAATTTCTCTTCTATATAAATATATAGATGTGTCTGTGTGCGCTTTGGAGCTCAGCCAATTGATCGTAGAGCGATGAAACTTGGCCGAAGGGTATCTTGGACCATGTAGAGATGTTCTTTATCGAAATCCCCCCCCCCCCCTATTTCTACTTTTAATTAAAAAAAATTAATAATAATTTTCTGTTTCTGTTTCATAAATTTTATTCAGACTGTGTTCCTTAGGAATAGTTACTGTACTCTTTAGTTTTTATTTATTTAAATTGATATTTGTACTACTTCAGCAAAAAAACAGGTATATGCTTTTTTTAAATTTGAAAATTGATTTAAAAAAGACTTACTGGTAAATATTAAAATAAATAATAAATAAAATAATACATATATATGTGTGTCGATGTGAGTGTATATATAAAATATTTATTTATAAATTTATTCAGTTTGAATTTATTGTTATTTATATTATCATAATTAATATAAATTTATTTGTTATTGAATATATTATAATAATTTTAATGATTTTTTAAAGGTTGACCTTTTAAACATAATTCGACGGTTTATTGCAGGGACCATAAGAGAAATCAACTATATTACAAAGTTACTATCATCAAACAGAAAAAAAAAAAAAAAAATTCAAACTGAATACATTTATAAACATCTATCTACAATTACAAACAAAGCATAAGCTAAAATGAAAGCCTTATGTATGAATCTGACACTTGAATGGTTTTTTGTAACTACTGAATTTTTTTTTTCCAGACTAAAGGATCATGTAGAAAATAATAGTAATAATAATAATAATAATAAAATAACAATAAGGGGAAACGCGCCATTTTTATTTTAAAAGAAAAAGGATGTTATAATAGCACATAAAAGACCACTGGATTAATGAAACCGAAGCAAGTCCATAATTTTATTCAAATTTTACTGTTCAAAATTAAATTTTAAAATTATATGAACTAATTAAATAATGAATTCTCAAATTGTATTGCCAAATTGTATTTTATCTCAAATTGTATTTTAAATAAAATGGTATTGAGATAAGTTTTATGTGAAAAATGAACCCACCAGTTCTTAATTAGAAAGATCTTTAAGAAATAACTTAAAAAAAATATATATATATATTTAGTCCATAAATTAGTTAGAATTTGCGTGTAAAACTTTCTCGTCCAAGTTCCATTTTTCATACATGTCAAATACTTTTAGTTCATTTTTGATATTATTGATAGAAAAGTAATAGTTTAATTTGGTCGAGAATTCAACCTATTAAAAGCACAAGAAATCATAAAAATAGTATGATATTTACATTTAGAAATTTTAAATTACGACAATACTAAAAATGTGGAAAAATCGTAAGAAAATGAATTGGATATCCATTTATGTTTCCATTACTCTGTTTCCAATTCTATATTATACATGCATATTTCTATTGTGTTGTTACATATCATAAATAACTTACTTTGATTCAAATATTTTTATTATTTGAATTTTAGAACTTGAAAAAATTGTAAATTCTTTGTTTATTTATTAATTTAATTTGTGGAAGGGTTAAATAAAATTGCATTCTGATCAATAAAAATAAATGAATTATGATTCTTTTTATTTTTAAAACAACGCTTAAACAAAAAAAAAATTTTTAACAATTTATTTTATACGTTAGATAATTTTTCATCTACTCTAGTATCACAAATATTGTATCACACAAAGGTTACCCTATAAACAAAACATTTTCATTCATTTTTATTATCAATAGTCATAAATTATTATATTTAAAATAAGTAACATAATATCATTGATTAAAACATTTTAAAAGTTTATTTCTATAAAACAATCTGATTTATCTTTTATTTTAAATTATCTTTTATTTTAAATAATCAAGCGAATCGTTGAACGATGCAATAATATAAGAAATTCATTTGCTAATAATAAAAAAAAAATGGTAGCTCTACGGCAATTTTATTTAAAAGCTTATATAATAATTTATGATATTAATTATACAATGAAAATATATAAATATATTTTTAATGGTTTAATGTTATTGGATAACTTTTGAGAATAAATTATTTTCTTTAATTTTTCTTGACCCATGTAACTAGGAAGAAAAAAGTCTGTCTGTATGCAAACGAAATATTTTTCACTTAATTTACTAAGACTCTGGCATCCATGCATTGGGATTTGCACAACATTCTGAATATATCTGATCCGGACCATATTAAGTATAATTTCTTCTCACTGACAAGAAAACTTCTCTAAGTGTCCCTCTCCAATTTCCTTGAAACATGGCACCCAAATAGACTACCAAAAAGTACTATCTCTTAAAATGTACACACATACATGTACAAATACAGCACAATTTAAGGGAGAAAAATTTTCCCTTAAAATTGACATAGATTTCTTTTTTGTAAATATTTTGTTTTCTATTCAGTTTTTGAAGTAAAAAAATTAAAATTGTTTCTTATAAAAGTATTAAGTAATCCACAGCCAACTGGGTAGGAGTTCCATCTCCTTTTTCCAAAAGAATCCAATTATGTTTTCTTTTCATACATTTTCTTATTTTATTTCTTTAAATAATAGGGGATGTATCTTCTATTACCCAGATGACTATGTATTACTTAAAAGTTTTGATAAAGTTTAAAGAAACAATTTCCCCTCCCCTTTATCTTAATTATTTGAAAAATTTGAATAAAAAATAAGATTTCGGTTTTTTTTTTTTTTTTTTTGTGGGGGAGGGGTGAATTTTTAGTGATAATTTTGTGCCTCCTCCCCTCCCTCTCACCGCCCCCCCCCCCCACAAAAAAAAAAAAAAAAAAAAAAAGCTTTAATACATCTTGATAGTCTACTAGTGCCATGTTTTAAGGGAACTGGACGGGGAAACCTGAAGATGTTTTTTCTAATTCAATCTTCTATAACGTTAATTAATTTATTTCTCCATCCAACCAATCCTGCTCTTTAAATAAATGAAAAATATTTTACCTAATATTTATTTAATCAGTTTTCTCATTTTCATTTATAGTTTATAGCATAAAATTTCAGAAAATAAACGAAGTTAATAAATATATTTATCCCTTATTAAAATAATTTTCATCCCAACGTATTTTGCCTACGTCAGTTATATTTATTGATTTTTCATATTAGCTATATTGAATTACCAGATGGCGCTGTTTAGTACTTTTCACTTTAAACATAGATGTATAGGTTCTAAAGGCAACAATTCTCTTATCGAGATAATAATTACAATTTTTAAAATTATGCAAAAACTCATGACTCCTTTTCTTTTTGTTTCTTTCTTTCTTTTTCTTTTTTTTTTTTTTTAATTTAAGGCATTTTATCTGTATATTTAATTCCATAGTGACACCTTATAATATATTTTGTTTTTGTTATGGAGAAAGTAATGTTACAAAAAATATCTTTACGGCTTTACTTTCAATGAAAAACTGTACGAATTATTGCTTTTGTGCATTCCATTGTATATTGTCAAAAACAGTAAGTCTACAATAATATATTTCATTTTAATCATGGAGGAAGGAATTTTACTAAAGCATCTTAAATTTTTATTTCTGAAGAAAAAAGCACTTAAAAGGTTGGGTTTACATAAATTTGTGCATCATCTAAATCTAAAACATAATTACTCAACTCACCATATATCTAAATGTATCCTTTTAACATTACATTTTTTCCATTTATATCCCATAATGTGTATGAATAACGTTATGAAGTCCTGTAAACTTGCAAATTACTCTAATAATAATTTATTGTAGGGAATTTTTTTTTTTTTGTTTAATGTGTCTGAATAATGCATATTAATGTTGTTATGCGGTGTGTTGTATAACAGACATGTATAAAAGTGTGTTTTTATAAAATATGCCTGATATGCTATAATGTAGCGGAAATATTTTCTGACTCCCTGTACACAAACCAGTTGCTCTTTATATAGAACTTCCAATACTGAACGTGATATATTGAACTTAAATAACATATATTAATTCAAAGCAATCTACGAATACTAACGGAGCTCATAGATAAGCTAAAGGAATCCTTAAACACTGCTTGAAAGTGATAAAAATGCTTAACATAATTGAAAATGGATTTCTAACAATTTCCAATCATTTATATTAATGTTCTGAATATTTTTGTTTAATCCTACAAATCCTAATGATCTGCTCTTAATCTGCTTTCTGACTGAAACATATTTTTGAGCACACGAATAATTAAAATTAATTTTTTTTTTTATATATTTTGGAGTCCAGAAGTATAAAAATAGGCTTTGTAGGAATACTTTTACTAAAAAGCAATGTATTGGAATTCCCTTGAGGTGTGTGTGTGTGTGTGTGGGGGGGGGGGGGCTTTTTAACAAACCAGTGGTGCTATTTACAATATTTTCAATGGGAAACAGGCCATTGTTATCTTCAACAATAAATATGAATTTGGAGAAATTCTATGAGTATTTACGGAACATAGAGCACGGACAGGGAGACGGACAAATAAACCGGAGTCACTAACACTTTTATACTTTGCTGGAAAATGTTAATAAAAATTATATTTAATTTTGAGTTGTACTATTTTGTTTTAGCTATGCAGTAAAGACTTTTACAAAAGCATCTTTGTTGCTTTACTTCGAAATATAAAGAATAATAATAATAATAAAAGAAAAAATATGTAGTTCTTTAGTATATCGTCTAAACCTTCCATACCGTACAATTTTAATCAACAGATGCTGAGATGTTGTAGACTTATAGAAAATCACAGAAGGTAAGTAATAGCAGCGCCACCTGTCGTTCGATATACAGCCAGATTGAGCCAGCCTTCTTTTTCACAATGGTTATCTCAAATATAACGTTTGATGCATTTGTATACTATAGAAGTTGTCAATCAACGTTCTTACTCACGGGGTAAATTGCAGTACAGCAGCGCCACCTGCCAACCGATATGCACTAAAATTGAATCAGAATAGTATTTCATAACGGCCCTCTCCTATACCAAGATTTCTGCAATTATATATAAGAGAATTTGAGATATAGCATTTCTGCTCACGGGGAAAATTCCAGCATAGAAATGCCACTTATCCACCTATATGCGTCCAAATTGAATCAGCATAATGTTTCATAACGGTCCTCTTACATATCAAGTTTCGTTCGTTTATAAGCTAAAGAACTCAAGATACAGACTTACCTTAAGTGAGAGAAATCGCAGTACAGCAGCGTCACCTGACGAGAGATTTGTACCAAAAGTTGATAGAAACTAACAGATGTTCAGATGCAAATATAAATAAAATTACAATATGAAATCCTGTGAAGTAGTTCATGAGAGACAGTTGCCATAAATATGTTTTTCGCGCATAGAGTGACAGACAGACATTTTATAAAAAGGGTCAAATCAGGTTCTGGACTTCTCAAAACGTGTAATCCGTCAAAAACCGGAAGTCGAAAATTTTTACGAAACCAATACTTTCTACTATTGAATATAGAAGAAAGTAAATATTATTTTTTCAAATTAAATATAATTCTAATTGTACTCTGTAATTTATATAAAATCGTCCACGATTAAAGAAACTAACCGGAATCATAAATCAAAACTCTTTAAATAACCTTTAACCTGGAGATCTTCTTGCTTAAATTCATTCTTAAACCATGTGACTAAAGAAAATAATACAAGTTTTATAACTACATAAATTTTTTAAGCTGAAAATATTTGAGGGAAGTGTAAGTATAGTTTTTCGCTGTAACAAATAATATATTTCTCTCTTTATCTCACTCTGTTTTTTTTTATTATTATTTAATTCCCCATCATAGTACAGGTATTAGGTATTCGTGAATATTTTTTACCTAAGTCTTTTATTACGTTTTTACCTTTTTTTTAAGGCTTTAGGAATCCGAAATGTGCCTGGTCAATTTTTTAGTTCGTCAATTAAGGTAAGTAGTTTGTTAGTCTATATTATCCCAAATTATCAGTGTATATTATCTCAAAAATGGATCGTAAAAAGGTCGGAGCAGTTTTAGAAAGTCACTTAAGATACTGGAAAAATACCTATTTATTTTCAACAGTTTAATTTTATTTGAAAACTTCTTAAGTAATTCGAAATTTATGACTTTCTTATTATGGCAGAATGGGACAAAATTTTACATAAACGTAAAAACATCGGATCAGTTATAAAATATCATTTATGAGTTTGACAGGAACATAATTAAAAAGAAAAAAAAAACTACGAACATTCCAATATTTAAACTTTTATAATTTATCAAAAGTTTAAAATTTTCTTAATATTTGAGAATAGGACAAAATTTCGCGTAAACATTATGAAGATAGTTGATTTGGAAATAGTATGGAATAAAACTAAAATATAAACTTTCCCTAATTAAACTAATTAACAGGTTAGGATAAGGTAAAGATAATGATTTCGAGATAGTGTAGCTTATTTGTCGGCCATTTCAGTTTGTACCAGGCTGAGTGATCGATTGTTTTTTTTTTTTTTTTTTTTTCTTTAAACTTGAATAAGAATATGCCCTGTAGTAGAAATTTATAACAAATATATGATAGAGAATTGATAAATGTTTACCAGTGCCAACTAGTTTAACCCTTTCAAGGGTAATGGAAAATATTTTATACCACCTAATTTTAATTCCCAATTTTAAAAATTCATCTAAAAATAAAATTTTATTATTATTATTTTAATTTAGCCGAAAAAATACATTTATTTCTTTTCTTCTAACTTTGTTTTCAAATTCTGCTGGCTCTTGATTTTACATGGGCGTAATTACATTGCCTTTGAAAGGGGTAGAAACTTCGATACGGTACATGCAATTATAAGCTGCAAATACTAATATTTAAAATATCAAACGGAATTTTCTTTCGTATGTTTACCCAAACATTTTATTTGAGTGAATAAGGGCTGAAAATATTTAATTTCCATTCTCTCTAAACAATATAAAC
Organism: Salticus scenicus; assembly: GCA_963930645.1. Lineage (NCBI taxonomy): Eukaryota > Metazoa > Arthropoda > Arachnida > Araneae > Salticidae > Salticus > Salticus scenicus. Next base: position 80,656,076 of record OZ005653.1, read on the forward strand.
ACATATTTCCACTGACATAATATTTTTCATTCATTTTTGAGCAACTCCTTTCAGAAATTTTCATTTTCGAAGGGTATAAAGCAAGTGGTTTTCTTTTATTCTAGGAACAAAGAACTTATTATTTAAATAAATGGAAATGGTAGGTTTAATTGAATTGAATAAATTCATTTTAATTTATTTGAAAATGTTTAATAATTTTCATGATAAAATAAGTGGAACGAGTTATGAATAAACAGGTAGTTTTGTCTAAATTTGTTTTAGAATAACACAATTCAACGGAATTAATGTAAATTTGTTTCAAGTTTTACTTAAATATTTAAAAAAATAGAATAAAAATTTAACTGTTATACTGATTTTACAGTAATTTCATTTATAGATAATTGTTTTCAAAACTTTGTTGGTAAATAATACATGGTGATTCGCATTGAACCTATTTGAATAACTCTACAGACACACACGTTGAATGTAATGCCTCTAAATTTTGAAGCCATGCATTTCAAAATCCGATGGGGAAATTTATGAAAATTAATAATTGAAACTAATTTAATAATTTTTTTTTAATTAATGATTAGTAGATTGTGTAATAAGATTAACTATATAAAATCTTCTGCACAACATGCACGTAAAAAAGTATGTTTATGATCGTTGCTAGATATTTAAAATAAGGTATAGTTGTGCATATAAAAATATTTTTAAAAATTTTAGAAGTTCAGTAATTTAGTTTCTTTTTGAATATACTTGGTGCAGACATTAATAAGATTAAAACACACAAGATTATTTTACTTGAAAAGAAAAAAAAAAGGAAAAAAAAGAAAAGAAAGAAATTGGAGTGACACTACTCCACTTTCCAAACATTAAGAAATTAACAGTTGTTTAAATAAATTAAAGTAAGGAAAATCGTTAAATAAACAAAAGAAAAAATTATAACAGGGTGTAGTATGATGGTGTAGTACCAAATAGTATGATTTTTAAGGGAACGTGATATAGTCATATCCTTCTGTGCGTCCCTGTATAAGAACTATAAATGATAAGACTGCACTACCAAATATTTCTTTGTTTTTTCTTACGTTTTAAATAATTTAATATTACTAAACCAAATTTTAAAATGATTCCGCCCGCACTTTGCAATGTATAAGAATTCTATTTCAGATAATGATTAAAAAAATTACTGCAAGTTCTACATTTATGTAAATATGTATGCTTCTTGCAATAATAACTTGCAACATGCCGACCAATTTCTATCTTAATCGAATGTAGCGGTAAGATGCTTGGAAATGAAAATTTAAGATGTTAGTCTATAGTCCGTAATGATAAAATATTTCTTTTTGTGTTCCTTTAAAAGAAATATAAGTTTTAGATTCAGTGCGACGGCGATCTGTAATATGTACATAAATTTAAAGCTGAATCGAAAAAGGCATTTATACGCTATCGCACTTTAAATAATTTCAGTCTCTAGACTATAATGACAAAGAATGTTTCGTTGTGTTTCTGTAAAAAAAATTGCAAGTACTAGATTTACCGAAATCTATACAATTCGTGCTACAGTGACCTATAACATACGTACCAACTTTCAGCTTATTCGAACAATGTGTTTAAATGCTGTCGTGTTCACTCACATACACATATGAGCACACATACATACACCCCGCGACAAAAAGATAGGTAAAAAGGGTTTTTATTTTTTCATTTTTCACAAAATAACATGATCTAAATTGTACTTATCATTTATTATTATCATAAAATAACACTATTCTCGGACTAATTGTTGTTTTAAGACTAATTTATAAAAATTTTTAAGACTAATATTTTTCTAATTTAAGACTACACACCGCGACAAAAAGATAGAAACAAAGGTTTTTTTTTTTTTTTTTTTTAATTTTTGAATATGATTATTTTGAATATGAATATTTTGAATATGGTTCAAATATTTAATATGTTTTTCATATGATAATATTTTGTTATGATAATAAATGATCAGCACAATTTAGATAATGTTATTTTATGAAAAATTTAAAAAAACCCATAAATTAGAAAAAATTGACTCTTAAAACTTTTCTAAATTAGTCTTAAAACAAAATTAGTCCGAGAATAGTGTTATTTTATGATAATAATAAATGATAAGCACAGTTTAGATAATGTTATTTTATGAAAAATCAAAGAAAACACCTTTTGTACTTATCTTTTTTGTCGCGGATTGTATATCACCGTAAAAATAGCAAAAATGCGATCCAGGGACCTCAAAACGTATAAATGTACCAAAAACTCAAAGTTGATCATTTTTCATGATTGCAATACTTTAATAACATCTGTACTTTTGGAAAGTAACTTTTTTTTTTAATAAATTCTTTTCTCAAACTGTCTCTGCAGTATTCAACTTTCCTAAACTTCAATAACCTCTGTGGATGAAGAAAACGAATGAGCCATTCCCTCTTCGAAGAATCAAAATTCTCATAGCATGTCTCCAGACCACCCATAAGGCTGAATCTTTATTGCTCATTGCCTTGATGAAGTGCGAAGTTTAACCCACTGAACCTCAACCTCAACTAAAAATTTAACAGCACATAATATCACATTATCCTTACGCAACACTTAAGACTTCTTCTCAAAATTTCTTCCTAAATCACTTCTTCTACATTTTACTTTTTTAAAATGCAAAAAGTATAAATTGTATAACAATATAAACTTTGAAAAAATATGTAATTGATTAGTAGAAAAGATAAATACATGGAACTCTCCAAACCAATAAATTTTCTGAATAAAATTTTATCAGAAGTAGCTTCAAGGGCTTTTTGGTCGTAATTGTATCACAATTACGACTTTTAATAAGATATTCACTTAAATGGTGACCTTAAAACCCTTAAATGCCCCCCCCCCCACCCTATATATGATAAAATTTTATTTTGGTGTATTCGTTTCAAATCAAGATTTTCGGTAACGAGCTTACGAAACATAACAGTTTTCCGAAGCATGGAAATATGTGTTCTTATAGAAAAAGGCTAACTAAAATCACAGCATCTCAAATTATTAAAACAGGCAAATTTGATTATCGAATGATACCAGGTTTGACGAGAATTCACTTTCCCCAGGCTTCATGACTAGCCGAGAGGTCTGTTTTCGAAGCTTGTAGACGAGAGGTGCTGGAACAGTTGTACCTAAGTCGCGTTCGTCTGCTGAACCGTTCGGAATTTTCCTTTTTTTTTTTTTTTTTCGCCGAAACTCTTGTAAGTAAGGACTAAGGCCACTGTATGATGCAATATAAATGTGAAATATGTCAAATGTTCTATATATTGTTTTATAAGAAGTTGTTTGTTGTAAATATATTGTTTTATAGACATAAACCTTGCGAAATATTTGCTTTTATAGGTGTCGCAGGTTTATGTAAGTAACTATAAGTTTAGTTCAAACGATAAATGAAATATAGATGGTATTTTAGTAAATCAATACAGAAACCTGTTGAAAAATTTGTACAGAGAGGTATGAGAAGAGTTGATGAATAACAATTGAACAAAAGTAATTGGGGTTTTTTAATACCAATGCTCAGAGAAATTCGATTTTAGAGTTATTTATATTCCCACATCAGTTTTATAAAAATGTAATTGCCTCGCATATTTTTGCGAATCATCATATGACATATCGAAAGAAATGAATAACGGTTCCGGTACTTTTCATCAAACACTTTGTTAAAAATTTAATTAAATATTGCTGAACAACCAGACGTGTACCAATTTGATATAAATATTGAATGAAAACGGAGTGATTATGTTATTATTTTAGACACATAGAAGTCCCACAGTCCACGTGGACCAACTTAATATAAATAAAGAATGAAAACGGAATGATTATGTTATAATTTTAGATTCATAGAAGTCCCAAATTGAAATCCCTAGATGTACCTGTAATCAGGACACTTAAAAATATGTGAAACAAGGCTTTGTGAGAATGGTTGAAATCGTCTCTTCAACAGATAGAGTATTTTTCAACGATAAAGATTTCTAAAGGACATTCAAAACAGGAAACAGAAAATGATGAATATACAAGTCATAGAAAACCAATTATTTTAGTACCAACTTTATCTGATGCTCTTCGAATGTGCTCCTACAGCATCATTCGAAGAGAGGTATATAATTAAATTAGATTTCTATTCCAACGAGTATAGACTCCCTTAAAAATAAAACCCCTTTCCATATTTAGGATCATGAAAAAGCAAACGTTCCTCGTGTATAGTACTCAAAACTGCCTATCAGACACGCACTGTTATAAAACAGAATGTCAGAATTAAATACATTCAAAAGAAAAAGGACGAAAAAGAAAACAGAAAACTGTACAGAAAGACCAAACAATGTAGAAATGTATTTAACCTCTTATCTATCGCTTTATGAAGTAGATAAAAATGTATTTTTAGTTACTTAGAGTATTTTTAAAACTTAGAGTATTATTTAGAGTTTACTTAGAGCATTTTTTAAAGATATATGCAATTGATATTATACAAATCACCACTTTATAGTAATTAATGAGTATTTTTTATTTGTATTTGTAATAATATCCTTCAAGATTGTCAAAACTTGCCCTTTGCAAAATTTCAGGGCAGGATATCATATGATAAATTTAAGGATTATATAGAAATATTTTGAATATTAACGAAATATAAAGAATAGATTTAAAATACCTTTCCCATATGTAATAATATAGTAAATATTTTGATTAATAAAAAAAATATATATATACAGGTAATAATAAAAAAAATCTAAAAAGTTTTCTTTAACACTCCGACCTTTCATTTTTTAAAAAAATCGCTAAATAATTTTATGAATTTCTCATGCACTACATCCAGGAGCTGTTGATATTAAAGCATGAAATATTGTAATAATATAAAAATGATATACTAACACTTGGAACTTTTACTTAAACCCTCAATGTATACCAATGTATAACTACTAGTTTTAAGTTTCCAGAAAAATTTCTACATTAAATAATAATAATAATAATAAAAGCAATAATATTAATTAATTATTGCCCAAATAAAAAGAAGAAAAAAGTACAATAATATGGACTTATAAATTTTTGCCATAATTTATATTCATGTAAAATATATATTGACCATTTTAAAAATTGAGGAATGGTTTAATTTAAAAAATAAGACCATTGAAAATACTTTAAACATATTCAATTTTAAATTCTTCTATTAAGAAAAGAAAATTCCTTTGATTAAGTTAAGATATTTATTACTTCTCTCTGCAAGAAAGAAGAATAGATCAGAATTCTGTTATTTAAATTAAATAATTCAAAAGAGAGAGTAGATATGATATCTTTTTTGTCCAATAGCTCAATTATGTAAAAGAAAAAGAAATTGCTTGTCTCAATCATTTATCATTTTGAAAGAAAAAAAAACTTACATCTTCGATATCTTTATTTCGAAAATTATTCATTGAGCCAACATCGTCAAATAATACGAAAATAAGGACAAATTAATCAGTTTGGAATCTCAGATTAAGTTAGCACGCAATATAGCGTGAAAAAATGAAATGAATGCTTAAACCTAAATCTTCACTCAGGATAAAAATATTTTATGAAGGTTTTACTTTTTCTTTCTTTTTCTATTCTTTTGCAGTTGTCCTATCAGGAAAGTTTTATACATTTATCATATTAATATATTTCAAAATAAAATATTTATATTTTTAAAATTTAGAGCAAAATATATAAATTTGATTTATTCTATCTAATGGAATTTGACAAAAATTATAAAATTGTAGTTCCCCCCTCCCTTTCCCCAAAAAAGACTAGAATAAGAATTGTCATACATAATAATCAACACTAGTTTCTATTTTACGAAACACTTCAGGTCGGAGGTACCTGCGAAAAAAAAATAATAATTAAAGATTTGTATTTATTAGATGCCTCTTCTACTGGGTGATCCAAAAGTTATAGGAATATATATATATATATATATATATATATATATATATATATATATTAGTCAAAAAGTATTGACTGTAGCTCTTGCGGTTTCGCTATGCGGTTTTCACTAAAATGTACAAACAACAACAACAACAACAACAAAAGAATGATATATATATATATATATATATATATATATATATATAATATTAGTTGTATATTTCACTAAGATATCACGCTGTAGTTATATTATCTTGCCACATTTTAAACTGACTCGCTTGATCAAATGGTGCGATATCGCGAATTTTGAAGCTTTTTTAGCAGAATTTCCCATTGCGTAACGTCTTCAGGTCATTATAATGAATGACGGCCGTCACATTGAACATTTGTAATCCTAGTTACGTTGTTGAACGTACTGCACCACCGTAAAAAAGTAATTTTACGATTAAAGCGCCACCTGGTGAAGGATATTTAAATTTGACTTTTTAATAAATCTTTTGTTACCTAAAAAAATCCCATGTTTTTCTGTGCATTTCAGTGAAAAACGCATAGAGCTACGGCCAATACTCTTTGAATAATATATATATATATATATATTTTTTTTTTTTCTGTGACTTTTAGATCACCTGTACATGCTCAGTAAAGTCATATGTATTTAAACAATCAAAACAATCTTTGTCGATTTAAACTTTAATATCGAAATTGCATATGACTTATACTGAAGTGACAAAATAAAATGACTTCAGGACTTGATCCTTATCAATTTTCTATCGAACTTTTTTAGATGTTTCCAAACATATACTCCACGAGTTATTACTGTGTGTCTTGAAATATGAACTATCAAATATTAGCAGTATAAGTTTACTAGTTTCTATAAGTTTATTTGTAACCGTATTTAATAACTTTACTAGGGAGCTTCGCCCACTAGCGGGTCAGTATTTTCAAATGAATCACTATAATTAATGAATCACTAACAGTAACTTTCAGTCTTAAGAAAAGAAATTAAAAAAAAAATTATTTCTGATCGGGTAAAATGTCGTCCCGGGTCCCCACTGCCTTCGGCAGCGCAGTCCCATGCGCGCTGCGCGCGCGTATTCGTTCCCTGACCCTTCGTGCCCCCCCAAAAAAAATCATTTCTGATCGGGTAAAAACTCACACCGGGTCCCCATTGCCTTCGGCAGCGCAGACCCATGCGCACTGCGCGCGCACGTGTGAAGGTATATGTGCGCTGCGCGCAAATATTTCTTCTCAAATCAAATTTTTATTCTTAAGAAAAGAAAATAAAAAAAAAAATTATTTCTCATCGGTTAAAAAGTCGGACTGGGTCCCCACTGCCTTCGGCAGCGCAGTCCCGTGCGCGCTGCGCTCGCACAAGTTAGGGGATACGCGCGCGGTGCACGCCTATTTCATCCCCACCCTTTCAGCCCCTTCTAATAAACCTACGTATACCAGTTTTGAACGGTCTTACTCAATTAGCTAAGATGCAAAAGAACACCTAATCAGGACGCCTCAAAACGTGTAAATCTGCTGAAAACTTTCGATAATATAAAAGAACTTTAAAATATCTTTCGAATGATGTATTAAAAATAATTTAATCATGATTAGAAATTGAAATATTGAAATTTGAAAATATTACAACGCCATCTGGCGGTAGAAATTTCTGTAATCTACTGTTCGATTCCAACTCAACAAAGCTTTCAAATGATGCATTACTTATGCAATTTTTTTAATTAGTAACTGAGACAAAAGAGAAACCCATTCAGGACACCTCAAAATGTTTAAATCAGGAGAAATGTCGAAATATCGAATTTCTGTAATCTACTATTCAATTCCAAATTAACAAAGTTTTCAAATGATGTATTACTTATGAAATTATTTTAATTAGCAGCTGAGATACAAAAGAAAACCCATTCAGGACACCTCAAAACGTGTAAATCAGGTGAAATCTCTAATTCCACTTTCGACACTTTAATTAGTAGCTGAGATACAAAAGAAAACCCATTCAGGAGACCTCAAAACGTGTAAATAAGCTGAAATCTCGAATTCCACTATTGCGATGCAAAAGAAAACCTAATCAGGAGACCTCAAAACGTGTAAATCGGGTGAAATCTCGAATTCCCCTTTCGATAATGTAACCGTACTTAAAAAGGTGTATCGAATGACATATTAAAAAAAAAAAAAAAAAAGTTAAACATAATTAGAATTTTAAATATTGAAATTTTAAATTTTTACAGCGCCATGACACCTCAAAACGTGTAAGTCAGGTGAAATTTTGAATTCCATTATCTACGGTTGTCGGTTAATGGAAGTAAATAGAAAAAGAAATATTTTTACCTTAAGTGTATTTGTGTCGTTTTGAAACTCGCATCCTCTTTCGACAGATAAAATGTGATTCGTTTAAAGATAAAATTTAATTTGCAATTAAAATGTAAATCTTTTGTTTATTGACGAAAATCGATGAAATTTGAACAGGAAGTTTGTTTTGTGGTGTTAAGATTGTATACTAATTCAAATGTGCGAATTTTGAAAAATTGAAGAAAATAGAAAATTGCAATTTTTAATCCCAGTACAAAAACACGTGACCTCATTAAACACCAGATGTTTTTTCTTTCCGTTCGAGATCATCTGCCAAGTTAAAATGCTTGTGATTTGTTGCCACCATTTTTTTTTTAGTTTAGTTAATTTAAAAAAAATCTAATTGTCCGATCGATAAGCCGTTTACACCATCGGATTGAGAAAAAAAAAGCCCTTTCCAATGGTATCTTGTTTGTAACAATACGACTGATATTTCTAATTTATTTTCCACTTTTTCCGTAAAAATGTCGCTTTTTAAGCATTTAATCATGAATTCTGGGTCATTTTTCGGTAGACATGGGTCGACATTTTAATTAATATCTCCGCTAATTAGGGTCGCATCGCTTAGCCAATTATCGCGATGTCGAGATGAAGAAATTCTGCGTCTGTCGACACCGGTTTCGAGTCGATGCGACCATTAGCGCCGGAGCTTTAGCGATGACAAGGCATTTCTCACAGACAGACACGAGCTTCGCCCGCTAGCGGGTCAGTATTTTCAAATGAATCACTAAAATTAATGAATCACTAACAGTAACTTTTAGTGTTAAGAAAAGAAATAAAAAAAAAATCATTTCTAATTGGGTAAAAAGTCGGCCCGGGTCCCCACTGCCTTCGGCAGCGCTGCCCCGTGCGCGCTGCATGCGCGTATTCCTTCCCTGACCCTCCGTGCCCCCCCCTCAAAAAAAAAATTCTGATCGGGTAAAAACTCACACCGAGTCCCCACTGCCTTCGGCAGCGCAGACCCATGCGCGCTGCGCACGCACGTGTGAAGGTATACGCGCGCTACGCGCACATATTCCTTCTCAAATCAAATTTTTATTCTTAAGAAAAGAAAATGAAAAAAAAAAAATCATTTTTCATCGGTTAAAAAGTCGGACCGGGTCCCCACTGCCGTCGGCAGCGCTGTCCCTTGCGCGCGGTGCACGCCTATATCTTCCCCACCCTTTCAGCCCTTCCTAATTAACCTACATATACCAATTTTGAACGGTCTAACTGAATTAGCTGACATGCAAAAGAAAACCTAATCAGGACACCTCAAAACGTGCAAATCTGGTTAAAACTTCGATAATATAAAAGTACTTTAATATATCTTTCGAATGATGTATTAAAAACAATTTAATCATAATTAGAAATTGAAATATTGAAATTTTAAAATATTACAGCGCCATCAGGCGGTAGCAATTTCTGTAATCTACTGTTCGATTTCAAACCAACAAAAAAGCTATCTTATTATGTATTACTTATGGAATTATTTTAATTAGTAGCTCAGATACAAAAGAAAACCGATTCAGGAGACCTCAAAACATGTAAATAAAGCGAAATCTTAATCCCGCTTTCGATAATATAAAAGTACTTTAAAATATCTTTCGAATGATGTACTAAAAATAATTTAATCATAGTTAGAATTTGAAATACGCGTATTACAATAACATTTAATTTGCAATTAAATTGTACATTTTTTATTTATTCTCGAAACCCGATGATATTTGAACTGGAACTTCGTCTTGTGATGTTAAAAGTTTGTAGCAAGTTTGAATTAATTTTGAAGAAATTTGAAGCATTTTGAAATTTGCAATTTTTATTTCCAGTACAAAATCAGTAAAGCTGGAAGTAAAATCTATTTATTCTTTCGCCCGGCGCCATGGTAACCGAAATACGTCTATTGCGAAATTAATAGAACTGTTGTGATTTGTTGCCACATTTTTTTTCATACTTTAGTTAATTTTAAAAAATCTAATTGCGCTATAGATAAGCTATTTAAACCGTCGGATTCAGAAAAATCGGACCTTTCATTTGATATCTTATTTGTAACGATACGACTGATATTTCTAATTTATTTTCCACTTTTTCCGTAAAAATGTCGCTTTTTAAGCATTTAATCATGAATTCTGGGTCATTTTTCGGTAGATATGGGTCGACGTTTTAATTAATATCTCCGCTAATTAGGGTCGCATCGCTTAGCGAATTATCGCGATGTCGAGATGAAGAAATTCTGCGTCTGTCGACACCGGTTTCGAAGCGCTGCGACCATTAGCGCCGGAGCTTTAGCTATGACAAGGCATTTCTCACAGACAGACAGACAGACAGACGCGCACAGATTTTAATAATATAAGGAGATTAATAACTTTATTTTGCACAAATACTAATAAAATTGAAAGCTGTTATTCAAGTTTACAGATGTTCTCTATTGAAAATTGGAGTATATTTCACCACTGGTTTGTGTACAGGAACAGCCGAAAGTATTCCAAGCCAGTATGTTCTATGAGAGGTATTTCTATAAAACACATTTTAATAATTTTACTTTGCACAAATTTCAATGAAATTGTAATATGTTATTCATGTTACTTCGTGCATATAACTGTGAAGTCTAGCCGCGTTAGAAATGATGATCATGAGCTATCCTTTATATAATTCATAAAAACTAGGGTTCTGTCTAGGATTAGTATATGGAACAATTCGATTTTATGATTATCTTAACCCGTTAGTAGTCGCTAGTTGGTCGATTTACCGCCCATCCTTCAGTGTTGTCAGATTTTTTTATTCAATAGCCACCAAAAATTTTTAGAAGTAGTATTTGACATACGTAAAACGCGAATAAAATCGAAGGAACGTCGATCACATCACTTCTTAAGATTATTGGTGAGAGTAAAATAAAAAGTGCGCAATTTGTAATAGGTGGCGCTGTCTATAGCGACTACTAACGGGTTAAACTGTTATGATTCTTTTGCAAAATATTTGCATATTTCTTCAGTTTTCATGGGCTTTTTCCAAAGTGAACTGCTGTAACTTTTCGGAAACAGAAGTAATCATGATAATTCGGTGTTTCAGTGTTTACTTACCTGCAATTCTAAAGGATATCTATAGCAAACAGATTTAATAATAAAAACACATGTTGAAACCTGAATGAAAATGAGTAATTCAAAATTTGTTTCTTGTGGATTTTAGTTATTTATTTTTAATTCTTCAAAATAATATATATTAAAAAAATTGTTATTTAAAAAAAATTTTCTTTTTAAATTTCTTACTCTTAAAGATAACGAATAGCTATTTTTAGCAATTATACCGCTGATAAATTCCTCAAAAAAACAATGTAAAGGTGACAGTTGTAGGCTTAACTAATGTAGATTTTATTAAGGAAAAAGAAACGGACTATCAACAAACAACAGAACAAAATTTTATTGCACTATATATTGTTTTTACAATAGCATGCAGCAGCTTCGAGGCGTGAATAAAAAAATCTGTCATTATCAATAAGAACTAGTAGCTGATTGTGATCGTGCAGTTGCAGTATTATTGTACAGTACAAGAATACGAGACAAGAGAGGTTAAAAATGTGAGACAAAACGCCTCTGTGAGCTTAGCTGAGGGAATTCTGCTGCTATTATCTACAAAAGAAGAAAGTAACATTTCACAGAACAAATGTTTCATAATTTACGTCACTAACAGTATGATGTATGTTATAAATGCAATCCAAGAATGTTAACATAGATTTATAACAGTCTTCAAATATGTAAATGCCAAAAACTAGCCCGACATCTCTCGTGTATTTCATGATATATTAAGGCATAATGATCTACCTTTAACCAATTAGAACCTTTAGTCTACAGTAGCAATTCATACAATGTAAAAGCTTATATCTGCGGAGGAAAAATACTATAAAATATATTAATTTAAAAAATAAATCTTAATCAATGGTTATTTTTATTTTTCTTGTAGTATATCGCAAACGTTAATATAAAAGAATATATATATGTAATACATATATAATACATAATGTGATCAAATTTGTATAAATTCTTCTAAAAAAAAAAAAAAAAAAAAAAAAAAAAAAAACCAATAATTAAAAAAGCAGAATGTTTAGCACTTTAATTTTTACAGGATATCTTGAATTATACCGAATATTGAAAAAAAAAAAAAGTGTCAAAACAGCAGATAGCACAAGGAAATTGCTTAGAGCCAAATTGTACTCGTACTTAATCAGGATTAAGGTTTTATTTATTTATTTTTTAAACGAATAAAAATAAATATTATTTATCAAGACTGACATGTTATACAAAAGCGTTTAAGGCTCATTTCACTCTGTTGTTCTTTACAAACCTTAAGATACATTATGTATCATACAGAATATAAATATATTGAATATTTGTAATGGTTTTAAACATGCTATGCTGAGTTGAATACTTTAGAGTTTTCTGTTTTACACCAGTTCAACAAGTGATGGATGCAGAGATGAATATTTAAGATTATTTTTTTTTCCTTACTTTTTTTTTAATATATATATAGGGCAGCGAGGCTATCGTTTGTTAACAAGAGATAAACAGCGAAATTTTTAATTTGGCAACTATTAAAAACTTCAAAAATTTAAACTCCATACAAGATACATTAAAAATGGTGGTCCGAAGTTAGGCAGACCGCTTTAACTAACGTAGATCCATAATTCTAAACGAGTTAATCTATCTTAAAGATACATTAAAGTCTATATAAGAAGGAAAAATTTTGTAGCTAATTCTATACTGATTTATTTTTCTGCTTTTCTTTTCTTTATTTAATTTTAACAGAAATTGTAAATCAAAGCATTATTCTTACAAATACTAATAGAAATAATGGTTTTGCTGCTAATTATATTCCAAAATGACAGTCTTTACAATTTTTCTGTAGCAAGCACATTGATATTAAAAAATAATCATTTATATTTTCCTTTACAAGAAATTAAATCGTATTTTAAAATGACTCATTTAAAATGAACAAATAAAAACTGAGTAATGGAAGGAACTTTTTTCTATATTTTACACCACAATTGTTATTAATTTAGAAAAGTAAACTGAACAGAAAGGCATTCGAGATGTCAGGGTACTTTTTGGCATAACTATCAATTAAAATTACGAAAGCTTGAAAAACTATATATTGCAACAAGTGATAGCTACTTTGATATCTTATGAATTAGCGTGCAAAATACAATAGAAAGACAATTAAGAATAGCACTCCGAAATGATCTTTAAATATACGTCATAAACTTTAAAGTTGTAAAGATATTTTAAATCCAAATAAGATTTCTCGGACGAATCGTACACTGAGCATTTTACTTAATAAAATAAGAATGCCAAATATATATCTTTTTTTAATTTCAAGAAGATATTTTAAAAAATAATATTTATTATTATTATTTGATAGATCCCCCATTCCGTTTTTATTTTGCTAATTACTTTGTTATTGGAGGATGTCTCCAAGAGATCAGTTTTAAATGATTCCCACTGAGAAAAAATTATGTGACTGACATATAGAATCTGAATTGTGGTTCTAGTAAAAATAGTTCCATGTCATCCTTATAAATTCTAGTCCCCTTTGGTAGCGAGTACAAAAAACTCCTGTTAGAATTTTAGAGCATTTTTCTATGTTATCGTGGTCTATATTATTTAAAAATCTCTGCAGATAAATGCGAACACAACAGGTGAGTTTTACAAACTATAATTTGGTTTTATAACCCAATTCTAGAAAATCAAGCGAGGATTTTTCGTAATACAAAAGATTCATAATACTCATAATATTGTTTCAGCATCTAGAAATATGTAGACTAGAAATTCTCGATCATTTCGTCTATACAGGTTATTTGTTTATCTTATACGCATAACTCGGAAATCTTTTAGCAAAAATGGAGCATCACTAGAGCATCAAGTAACAACAAATTGTTTTATTGAGTTTGCAATGTTTTAGTCTAAATATTACATTTTGAAGCATAGAGTTTACCATTTATATTCGTGTATTCGTTACTGACAATGATATCATATTTTTGTCACTCGTATTCCGTGTAGTAAAAGGTTAAAAAGATAAAAAAAAATATTTTTTCAAATCGTTTTATATTATTGAAAAATAAACATTGAAAAAACTTTACTAAATTTGTAATGCTTCAATATAATATTAATTTTATAAATCGAAACAAAGAGCTTAATGTTTTTCATAATTGTCATTCCACATAACATGTAAATAAAGCTTAAACATAATTAAAAAAATTCCCGATGCAACCTTCAAATCGTATTAAAAATTATTTGATTTAATTTGAAATATTTTTATAATATAATACACTTAGAAGGAAAGAGCTTCTAATCTGCATCACATTATTTATGATTGATAGTGATGTCATATGTTTGTCATTCCGTATTCCCTGTTTTCCTGGTCAATATAGCTCACCAGCTGGAAAAGATTCTGTCCTCAAGACATGAACTGTCACGTACGATCCCAGATTGCACTCGTCGGCCTAGCCGTGCTGAGTTTCCCGTGGTTTTCTTCGAAATTCGCGTATATATGAGCTAGGGCCCCTTAGAAAGACCTCCGACGGAGAACACTCCCCCTCAGGTCTAGGAACCTAGTGCAGTCAATCAGTCTTAATCCTAATACCAGTACCAATACCTGAACAATATATCGTAAAAAATAAATCTTTTTTACGATAAGTAATTCTTTTTTTTTTTTTTATCTTTTAAATCACATGATTATACGTAGTATCTTATTGAATGATTCTCCCCATTCACTAAAATATGTGGCAATGAAATTTAAAACTATCTATTAATATATAATTTTCATTTGTTCTATAAAAAATACTAAAATATTTGGCATTCTTATTTTTCCACGATATAAAACATCCTAATTCAGAAAACTTTATATATTTCTTTCTTAATTTATTTAAATTAAATAGGATGAGGCTGAAATTAAAAGTTTTAAGGCACAGAAAGTATTCAGAGCAAATACTCTGAATTGTTGACAAAATAACTCAAATTAACATATTAACAGTTTATGTATGTCTTACATTAGTATTGATATAGGATTCTTATGTAACGAGTATAAAAGTTTGTCTTTCCTTTGGACGTTTTTGAAATTCTAAACACTATTTCAACAATTTCACTACCATGCGGATATATTTATTTAATAAATAACTGTCTATATTCAAAGACATTTTGGTGTTATCGATCTTAACAATGTTATCGAGGAGTAATCAAACAGTAATAATGAAAATTACATTGCATTTATAAAACGAGACCTTAGGTTGATTATATTAGAATTTCATTGAAAGATAACACTGGAGAGTGAATAAATAAATTTTTTGTGGTGCCTGTAATTTTCGAATTGATTTTGATTATTTTGGTGCTGCTGTTTCCATAAATGCCATCCATTTTGTTCTAGCAATTCTAGTTTATAAGGTATAATTAACATTATTATTATTATTAAAATATAATTAAACTCAATGAATAATACTGAGGCTGAAATTTTGTGATCGTCATTAACTTATACTACTTCTAACTATGAAGGGACTTCTGTAGGATGTGCACATTACTTTTGTGCAATTGGTTGTAACATGAGTATAAAATTACACTATATGCACAGTCATCTGGTCAGATTTCCAAAGTAGTTGTATATGCGAGCCAGTATGGTTACAATGGCATATAATATGGAAAAATTAGAGCTGGTGCGGCCAAATTGAAAATAATTTTGGAATTAATGAAGCAAATATAACCACTAATAGGTTGAAATTTTTAGGCACCAAAATCATTGTTCCCCAGTGTAACAATTATAAATATTATTATTTTCTAAGGAAGAAAAATGAAAGTAAAAATAATAATAATAAAAAAAAGAAAGACAACAGAAACATCATTGTATTATTTGAAGACAATTTAAAAAAGGTAGTGACATTAATATAATTAAATTTACCACCTTTTCTTATGATACTGGTTGGTTATAATTAAGCTTCTGTGCATTTACATATTAACTGAATCATGAGATTAAAACGAGCAGGCGAATTGCCTTTACATTTGAAATGTGGGAGGGGTACTCACGAGATCCGCTCAAGGAATTAAAAATTAGTTCAAAATATCGATAGGTCGGTGTTTTGCAGGGAAAAAATATGGAGTGATACCCACACGACTTTCTGAATATTAAGTAATTAATGCTTGTTTAAATAAATTAAAGTAAGAGAAATCTGAAAGTAATCAACTCAATCGAATAACACTTTGAATAATCGAATAAATCAAATAATGCTTTGAAGTGCAATAGAGTTTAATGCTATTGCATTTCAAATAATACGAGTCCGTAGACCATAGTGATAAAGAATAATTTGTTATGTCCCTCTAACAATCTATAAGAGCAATATTCATCAAAATCTATGCAGTTCGTGTGACGGTGACTTAAAATCTGTATATAGATTTTCAATGCAATCATATAAGGCATTTAGACGCTACCGCACTTCAAATAACATGAGCCCATAGGTCATAAAAATAAAGAGTTTCGCTGCTAAAAAAAAAAAAAAAAAAAAAGAAGCTATAAATGCTAGATTTATCATAATCTAGTATTAACATACCAATTTTCAGCTCATTTGAACAAAGCGTTTAGACATTGTATTCAGTCACACATATGCACACATGAAGAAAAATCAGGTAAAATCGCAGATATCTCTAAAAGGAGAACTCTTGTCAAGTCCAAAGTTAGTGGTGCACAACTAGACACCACGACAGTCACAAATACAAATTTGTGACATTATAGGACCATTTGTTTTAAAGCTATACTATATACAAAATCCGTTTCCCAAATCGGGATTACAATAGTTTTCTGAAATATATATGTTCGGAAAGTAAAAATGACAAATTTAACAGACCGAATGGGCTACGTGAGATAAAAAGCAAAATAATAAATGCTTAAAGTATTTTGTGTCTCATATGAGTCATTTTCTATTTTTAATTTCCTGTTTTACCGTGCAAAGCACTACGAAATGGACATTTGAAGTAATTTTTTTTCTTTAATTCCTCGAGGATTTCTCGTGCATCGTTCACATACTCAATTCAGTGGCAATCCTATGTTAGCTGTAGGATATTGTTCGTGTTTGAAGTTTAATAATGACTAAACAGCACTTAAATTTAAACTAATAGATTAAGTTTGCGAAAATTCTACAAAGTTGTCAGTCTCAATATTTTAAATAAGTTATTATTCTCTAATCGAAAACTCAACCAAGTCATTCGATAACGAATCAGACAGATGGTTTTTAACAAATTTCATGAAATATATACTCTGTTGCAAAAATATATGCACTAAAAAATGTTTAACCCCAATTACGAAACTTGGCCCAAGATGTGATTCTACGAATAATGAAGATGGTTAAACGTTCAGCACCAGAGATAATGGGGACATGCAATACATGCATAAAATTCCACGCAGGTACAATTTTAAAGATCTAGTGTGTCAATAATGGATATTTTCGATTCGTTTGACCAGTAGAAATGTCAAAAAAACAAAAAACAAAAAAACATGGTAGTTGCATAAAGGACGTATCCAAAAAGTTACGAACAGTTGTCCGACGTTGGGAAGGGTCGCATGGCAGGTTTCATAGATCCAGGTGAGGATGTATGAGCTCTATGAGGCTGTTCAGCTGGTTTATTGAGGGAAGCAGTATGGTAGTTTCCCGTTGTTAGAGTTAACTACTTAATGACAATAAGCCGTCGCAGTGGCTCTGAGCGTTTCTGGGCCATGAATGTCTGAGATCAAGAGAACAGCTATGTTCACGCTAGCTAGTATTTAATCAACATTTTGAAACCAAATGTTTATATTTATAGGGATACAGTGATTCCTGCACATACCATTCTGAGACTATTAGACGAGATTGGGCTAAAAATCGATCATAATTACAACAATGATTCTCGGATCCCATTTTCAGTTTCGTCTATAATGGTGCCAGCTTACGAATCTTTAGGGCAATTCCCATTTTTCCTTGGATGCTCATGACTGCTCTATACGCGTAAGGGGAAGAAGATTGAGCATACTTAAATCTTAAATTCGTTAAACGGAGGCATACAGTAATTGCACTAAATATAAGAAACAATATCCTGGGATACCCGATGACTTTTAGTCATTCTACAAAGTCTCTTACCGCTCGCATGTACGAAGACGATGTATTGCGACTGGATGATGATTTCTGGAATATCGTGTTCTGTTTTTGACTAACACAGTGCTTAGTCACAGCCACAGCCACATAGAAGAGTCCACTCAAAATATGTGTGAAATGCGAAAATATTCAATTAAGATAAAACAAGACATTATTTCCACAAAAGATTTTCCAACAACTAAGTTTAATACCCTCATATATTCTACCAGATTTTCAGAACTTTTGCCAATAGAGCATGTTGGGTAGAGGATTTCGTAATATCATAGCGCGATATCAGCTACTTTACTGATGCCTTTCAAAAAGAACTAAGGCTTGTATTGACGCCAAACATGGTTTTTCCATACATTGAAGAGCCCATTCATCGTATTACTACACGTTGTTTTCCTCTTGTATTTTTATCACTTATTTATATACTTAATCACTATAAGAATGACGAGTTTCGTAGTTGTGTCTCAATTATTTCTAGTTGCATAAATTTTTTGAACAGAGTATATTTAATTAAATAGAAAATGCAACATATAGTAAATAACAGACTTCTCTAGCTTATTTTCGTAGTTGTTCTAGACTGTAACACACTCATGATTATATGTCGCTATTCTTGTACTTTTTATCCCCTTTTTCGCACGTAGTATGCAAACAAACTAAAAGTACGTGTTATAATATAAAATAGAACATAATTGTTTACATATATATATATATATATATATAAAGAAATTTCAACCTACGTTCGTATTTTTACGTATATTGTTTGATCAATAACATTCTAACGTTTCATGAAAACTTATATAATTTAATGAAAAAATTTGTAAAATTAAAAGAGGATTCCATGATTAGAAAACTTTTTAAAATATTTAACCGCTTATTGAAAATATATAAAATAATTATTAAATGAAGATGAAGTTTTTAAAGAAATAAATACATTTCTTACAGTTTTTTAAAAACACAGATTATACATTCTTAACATAGATTACACTTTTTTTAAACTAATTTAACACAACATATTATAAATTCTGTTAGAAATTTATCTGATACATAAACTTTAAAACAAATAAATAAATAAATAAATGCTCGAAAAATATGCATAAATAAATGTAATTCAGAGATACAATATGAACTATCTTAAGAAAAAAATGTGTATAGTCTAACACTAAATAATGAAAAAGATACTGAAAAAGAAATATAAATTTGGCAAACAGTGTTTTCATTCCAGTAAAAGCTTACATACGAAAGCTAGCGTAAAAATTTCTTTGAAATAAAAATTTCTTATACCTTCAACAAGTTCTATATGTATTGTTTTATGAAAATGTATATACAATGATATTTTGTACAGAAAATAATTAGACAATTCAGATTATCTTTTAAAGTTTTCGCTTTTCACATTATCATATATAAGCGTGAATTGAGCTTCTCTATTGCATTCCTTCTACCTATATAAACTACTGCTAAAAGTCTACAGCATATTTTATTGTATACCGAAAACATGATATTCACAATATTAAGACAAATGCTGTACATAAATATTCTTATCTTTAAATAAATATATACACATCATAGAAATTTCTCATAGTCATTTTCTGTGTTTGATATATGTAGAGAGCGCTTGGTATAATAAATCCTTCATATATATATAAATTACTCTTTCCAAATACTTTATACAGTCTAGCTATATACAAAAATTTGATCATTGTGTCGCAGATTTAGCTGACTATGTATGACATCTGAATTATATTGTCTATATGCATTTATAATTTTAATAAATATTAATTATTAAAAAAATAATGAAATAATACTGCAAATTTTCTAATTAAATCTAATGTATTAATTATTCTGAAATTAAGTTTTATTTAAAATATTTTTTACATTTTATAAAAAAAAAAAAAAAAAATTACACAATTTGTTAATAAAAAAAAAGCAACAAAAAAAAAACCTCTTTATCATTAAATTTATAGCTTAAACATTTAAATAATTTCTACAGATTGTGATTTTAGGATAATTTATTATTAACAAATTAATACAAATCTTTAAAAAAGAAATTATTTTTTCCAGATTTCGTTTCGCTTACTTTAGGTTTTACGTTTTATTGTACGTTCAGTAAAAAGTAAAGTGATGTGTTTACGGTCTGTAGAGATTCTAAATATCGAATATTTAAAGCAATGAATGAAAACAACTGAAT
Organism: Salticus scenicus; assembly: GCA_963930645.1. Lineage (NCBI taxonomy): Eukaryota > Metazoa > Arthropoda > Arachnida > Araneae > Salticidae > Salticus > Salticus scenicus. Next base: position 80,676,637 of record OZ005653.1, read on the forward strand.
ATTTTAAAGAAGAATTTAAACTAATATGTTTTTTAGTATTGCGTGCACTGTTGATTTAATTTTATTACGCGCATGTATAAATATCATTGCCAGCTTACCATACTCAACCTGCCGTTCTAAGGGGTTTTATGTACATTATTATCCGAGTTACTTCATCATAAAAAACTGAATATAGAATCGCTACATTCATATGATTATTATTAATGAGAATAAAATCGGTAATTTGAAAGAAGGCAAAATATACATTCATTCAATCGTACGCAAATTCTTAAAAAAAAAAAAAAAGGCCATGGAAGCCCGGTTGGTAGAGCACCGGGCTCGCAATTGAAAGTTTGTGGGTTCGATACTAGAGCCAGTCAAAGACCACCGTGTACACTAATGGTGGCTAATTCACGTAAAATCCGTCGTTGGCACAATGTCCCCCATGTTCCCATCCAAATTATACCTCTGGGGGTCACCGACGCGGGGGAGCTCTGTCCTCCATTGTGGATCAAAATTGTGTAGGCATGGCTCCGGACCATCTTTAGAGATGCGTCCTAGACTGTCGCCAATTATCCACTGCGCAGTAACACTGGGACGTTAAACCCAACCTACTCTTGAAAAATAAATAAATAACTGCACAAGAAATCGACCATTAATTGTCAAAAAGTTATCCAGTCCTTCAATCTATTATATTCTGTAAGTGATTACTGTGTGAGAAAATTAATATTTAAACGGCAGTAGATTCTTTAACTTACTGATTACTGATCCTTTCTATTTATATTTTTAAAAAATGCTGCATAATAAAATTAAATGGCATGAAAACATCTAGTCCATAGCTGCCAAAATCCTAATTATGAATCTGGAGTAATATTAGTACCTGCCTTTTTTTTTTTTTTTTTCATCATTTTTTAGAGTATTTATTTTCTTATTTTATCATTAATACATTCGGAGAAAATTGCTCTAAAAATTAAGGGGTGTGGAAAAAAGGGCGGGTACTAACAATACTCCAGATTATTAATTAGGATGTTGGCAGCTATGCTAGTCATTCGAATGCTGCTGAAAAAAACTGCCTAAAAAAATCACAAGAAATTGTCTAGCTATTGAACAAATTTATAGATGATTATCAATTAATTATTCAAATTTTTATTCCAATTTCCATTTAAATTGTTAATGGCACTATGGTAATGATTTATTTTCAAAAATACTTTCTACACATTGCACATTTATTGTAAGTTTAAAAAAAAATATATTAGAGAGGTCATCCATTTTATATTTTTAACTTGGTAGAGAAAACATGATCTTTTAGTACATTAGATTGCACATTTTGCGATAATTTACACTTGCAAGTTGAGTATGGTACCTTTTAGTTGTAAATATTTCAAGTATTTTGTCAATAAATCCGTTAACGATAAATCCTTAAAGCATATTTATAAAATGATTTAACTTTTACTTTCTCATGCAATTTACTTTGTAGTTTTGAGTGAGATCTTAGAAGGAAACTTGTAACAATTACCGATTTGCTACAGATAAATTGAAGTTTTATAATTTATTACATTTTACTGAATGTGAAGCGATAAATGCGAAGAAAATAACAATTTGTATGAATTACATTGGTCTAATTTATTTTAAATATCGCAAATTATAAAAAGTTGGAAAATTGAAAATAAAAATAAAAGTTAACATAAAATATTTTAATTTTAGATAATTTGAAATAAACTACTGGATTTTTTAAATTTAAATTTTAACAAAAGTAATATACAATTTATAAAAAATTTAACAATCTTAAATCATATATTTGCTATCGTTCTAAACCTACTACTACATGATTTCATCGTAATCAAAACTGCAAGCCATTCCATTTTCTCTCATGTTATATTTTGCTTTTATTACGAACAGTATAAATGTAAAAAACAATATATTAAAATGCGCCATCATGAAAGCTGTTCTCAAATATATATCTATACAATTTTAAGTACTATAAAGCAGCAGTTTCTGAAAGAAAAAATCTTTTCCAGGCTTTATATCATACTGCATTATTCTCTCAATATACATCGCTATTAATTACATCAGCTCGCATAATTTGTCTCTTAAGTACAACACGTTTTGGCATGATGACGATGTAACACCATCGATATGTATAGTTTGGAGTAAGAGGTTTATACTGATATTTGAATTTGTTTATATAAAATAAACTTTAGCATCTTAAAGGATTATTTGGAATCATATATGTAATCAATTAAATTAAAATATAGCAAATAAATTTTGATTTTTAAATCTCTCTCTGAATCAGCAATTATTCATATCCCATGGCAACTAGGGTAATTCCGAACAAAATATTTATAAAGAACTATGTAATTAAATGCCTTCTGTAACTTGAATATGGTTCGAAAATTTGTCTATTTTACTACAGCCTCTTTTTTTTTTTATTCCTTCTTTTAAAATTCTCGATATTCTACATGGAAATTATCAAAATCATTTTTATTTGCCCTAGTGCTTTCGGCTCGCAAAATCTATGGCCGAAAATATTTATATATAAACAATTCACAAACAGTATGAACCCCGAATATAAATGTTTTTTGCATTACATCGGTCACCAACCTTACTTGGAATATTTTTCTTTCAATATTTACACATTAAGCTTTATTATAATGTTCCGCAATGTCCCAGGAACATTTTTTTACATGTACAAAAACATACACAAATATAGCATGAAAATAAATAATATTTATAATTGATATCTGTAAAATTGCACACAAAAAAATCTAAAAATCAGAAATGAAAAATAATAAATTTTGTACACATAAAAATTTTTTGAGGGCTTGTTGAGTGATATTTCAGATAAATATAACCCTACAAGTGTCAATGATTGATTTCGAAATCAGTTTTTTAAGAACTGAAATCGAAAAAAGGAATAATGCAGAATCTTTTTCTTGTACTTTCTGGTCCGAAGTACACATTTCAAAGTAATATTAAAAAAAAAAAAATAAATAAATAAAAAAATGGTGTCAATTAAACAGATTTATTTTCAAACCATTATTTTGGTACTTAGTTACCCCATTTTAGTAGTTTTTACTACTGAATAATGCTTCTAAAACAGTCAAACACAATGCAACAAATTTTTAAATATTGGTGGAGATGCATCTAAATCAATTTTCTGTTGAACCGTAATTTTTTTTTTTTTTTTTTACAGTGTAAGATATCAATTTTCAGTTATCATTCTAAAATAAAGATTAATACTAGGAAGGTATCTTAAAATAACTGACCACCAAATAAAATGACTGAACTAAATCCTTTTGCTACAGAAAAAAAAAAGTATGCACATGATTCTGCCTTTAAAATATATTTAAATATTACTATTTTGTGCATAAACGCATAAAATGGTGTATTTGGCAACTTAAATGCATCAACGTGGAAGATTTTGCATTTCACGGAGTTGCACAAAAATTTAAAATACTTCGTATCTGCGACGTTATATTTTAGACAACTGTTGAGTTTGGAATGAGCAAATATGCTATAATATATATATATATATATATATATATATATATATATATATATATATATATTCATCCTCGTCATAGTCCATATTCATATTTTTATTTATACAATGCGCAGTGATTCTCGGTATGATTTAGACATGTAAGAAAATTAATTTCATTATAATGTACATCAAAATACATTTTTGTTTTCATATATGCGTTCAAATACTATAAAATGAAACACTAATAACTTTATACATAATTTAATGTATATATAAAAAAGGAATCGGATGCATTTTTCTTACAAAAGACAATTTCGCAAATTATATTTAATTTTTTTTTTTTTTTTTTTTTTTTTTTAATTTAAATTTTTGATATATTTAAATCTTTGCTAAATTATTATTAAGCATTTGAAAAACAACTCAGTATTTGAAAATAATTATTATCAATTACCTGCAAATGACCGTAATGTTCATTTATATAACCTGTGTTCAAAATATTTCTGAATAATGTATATACATATAATTTATATAATATTAAAATTTACACGATTTGATATAAATAAAAATAAATATAATTGTATGTGAGATTCATAAATTTAAAAACCCTATTTCCCCAATTAGTATAATTATAATACTTATCGATACCCTCTTAAGAAAAAGAATCTGCAGAGTAAACAAAAAGTAATTATATTTTACAACAAAAATGTCACTTTTATGCATGTAATGAAAAAAAAAAAAGTTCTTGGCTATTTCAAAGACAATATACTGAAAAAAAAAAGTTCTGATATATCCAATTAAATAAGTACATCTCCAATATATGGCGCCAGATCATCTCTATTCCCATACAAGTAGCCATGCTTCTCATGTTTTGCTCATTAAAAATATCCTTCTGTAGATTTTCGTTACATATAAAACGTACTCGTTTACTTTCCCCAGGAAAGACGCTATTCTAAGAATAGCTTTATAATGTATGGAACGCAATTATTTTAGGCCATACTATCGATTTCACGTCTGATATTCGGAACAAATTCTGCTGAGCAATATTTCACTGTATATGGCATTGATAGGGCCTTCAACATGAAACCGTGGATGACGATGTCCATTTGGTCCTGAATTTCTACGAGTCCGCCATCTTGGAAAATCGTCATCTGGTGACGGTATTTTCACAACCTGTTAAAATATAAATAAATATTTTTGTGTACATATTTAAAAAAAACATTTAACAAATAATATAATAATATAATAATATATTACAGTTGTCATGTATATGAAATATGTAAGTGTGGAATATATATTTACATAGAAATAAAATACATTCAACAAAATCATGTAGATTTTCTTATTATTTTTTCTATCAATAGAATGTTAATAACGATTCCCTGAAATTTAAGTTAATAAACCCCTCTACATATTACGGAATTTTGATTGCTAGAAAACAGATGTTTTTAAAGTTATAGCTAAATTAGCGATGTAACAGAATCTCTCATGTTTTAACGAACAATAATTATAAGTTAAGTCTTTTTTTGAATTTCATTTGTAATAATTCTAAAAACTAACTATAATGTATTGAAAGTGTAAAAAGGTATATTTAAAAAAAATGACAATGGTGACTTATTTTGAACAAATACATTTTTGCATATATCTATGCCTATGGGTACAATATATATCACGATTTTTCTTTTCAAACACATTATTTGTTCGTATTTACATTTTCAATTATATATTGATTTCAAATATAATTCAGATGGCATGAAAGAAAATTATTTTTATTATAATGCCCACCAGAATGTTTTTTCACCCAAATGCTGGTGTACATTCAAGAAAGCAGCAGAAATAAAGAAAGAAAAATTACACTAATCTTAAAATAATAAATATTATAATATTCTAAATTACGAATGAATTTAAAAGTGAGATTTTATTCTTTTTTTAAAATGTATGAAATCTTCTATCGTATTAAAATTTTAGTTCTACCAGAAAATGTTTATTTGTCTCAAGCAAAAAAAAAAAAAAAAAAAAAAAAAAAAAAAAAAAAAACCTTTTTTTTTTTTTTTTTTTCTCTTTTAAACGATATTATTCGGATTTTTAACCATATTTTTAACCCTCGTCTTAAGTACTATATAAATATTATTAAACAAAAATCGTCGATGTAATTTCTTTTATCCAAATGGAACTAATTTTGCTATATATCTAATATATTTTAATTCTCTTTCGCAATACATAAAAATGTGCTACTGCTCCACAGTTGGAAGCACACAAAAAAGACAAAATATAATCAGCTTGGTAATGAATGCGTTTTGATTGAATTATTTATTTAAAATTAATTTCAAATAAGCGTTTGTAGATCAAATAAAATTTAAACATTTTGAAATTTTTATTTTTAAATGAATTACAAAAAAACGCAAATTATAAAGGTTCAAAATAATAAATGATAACGAATCTTACCCTGTGAAAATGGCAAGCACATTTCCCTTGTAAAAAGTCTTTATATCTTGGCACTGTAATATTGAAAGTATCGATCACCTCAAAATTATAGTGTTTTGCAAAATCTGCTAAGCCCATACTGTGGAGAAGCAATTTTCTTTGTTCATCCTATAAAAATAATATAGTATACATTTAAATATTGAGAATATTTATATTTATTATATATAAAAAATTTTCGTATTAAATATGCGAGGAATATAAGAAGAGCGACAAAATATTTTGCTTTTGTTTTCGAACAGGTACTTCTTTCTTTCTTTCTTTCTTTCTTTTTTTTTTTTTTTTTTTTTTTTTTTTTAAATACCTGAAGAAGGAAGGCAACATTACTTTGCACTTCACTATTGCTTCATAGATTTTTACGTTGTATTTAAAGTTTTTCTTTTTCTTTCTTTCCTTCTTTTCCTTTTTTTTTTTTTTTTTAAATACCTGAAGAAGGAAGGCAACATTACTTTGCAATTCACTATTGTTTCATAGATTTTTACGTTGTATTTAAAGTTTATCTTTTTCTTTCTTTCCTTCTTTTTTTTTTTTTTTTAAATAGTACTAAAAATTTTCCATTTATTTTTCTCAAAATAAAAGCTAAACTGTAAGGGGTTTTACTCACATTTATCTTGATTCAATGAATGCCCAATGGTATTACAGTGTTTTCGCTGATTGTAAATAAATATTGATAAAACCCTCTAACATCTTTCTTTTTTTCGATAACTTAAATTCTGTTCATTGTATCACTCGTAACGTTTTGAATTTACATGAAATTTGTCTGGGGTTTTCATATAAATTGCTCAATACCTTTGGCTATTAAATTATGCAAATGAAATTTTTATAAAGCTTGCGCATGCGTAGTTAAAAATTATTTAGTAAAAGTGCTCGTATTTCGTAAGGTATTTAACATTTTTTTATTCAATTGCTGTATGCTATATGCTTTATCTAATTTAGTATGCCGTATTTTCTAAAAATGACTTTGCACTGGGTCTAATACTCTACGTGTTATAATTAAAAAAGTGTTTTTTTTTTTATTTATTTATTTATTTTTTTTTCAGTTTTTTACAGAAACCGTTATATCTCCAAAAATATATGTGGTAGCCTCATAAATTTTTTTTTATACAGATAATGAGAAAAATCCTCTTAATCACATGCTACAGCCAAAACGCATTTAAAGCATTACATTTTACAGGGTGATCCAAAACATTTTGATTTTTGTTTAATTTTTTACTGGTCCTCTTTTCCTTTTCAGGACGCAACTTTTGCCAAATAATATGAGGTATAATATGTTTTTTACACTACCAAGGTTTCAAGATGATTTCTAAAGAACTTTTCAAGATATTTAACAAAACATCTAAATTCAAAAGTGTCTAAATACTTTTTGGTAGATTGCGTATAACAATGCAGCCAAAATTCCTTATGCATCACAAGGTTAAAAAAAAAAAAAAAAAAAAAAAAGGAAAAAAGGAAAGTTTATCACATGCAATCAAAAACAGCTCGGTCAAAATAACTTTAAAGCTATGATCAGCGCACTCAACATAGCTAAGAACTGCTTCAACTCGCATGAACTTCCCTTTATATTACATTGCTCTATTAAGTAATTTTACGGAATTTAGCTAACAACTTTGAGAACTTTCTAAAAATCTCCTTAAATATTATGTGGAAATTTTTTGAAAGTAACAATGAATCGACAAATCGCCAAGAATTTCCTCTAACAATAATAATAATAAACTACAGTGTATGACCATCACATATTAGAACCACATAATATTTTTACAACTATTAGTTAAAATCATTAGATTTGTTCTTGTTTCTAATTTTTTGATAGCAACACTGAATATCGATTATCAGCTCTCAAACTCGTACTGTACATTCTTTTGATAGGTGGTAACATTGACTGTCGATTATCATCTGCGAAATTCGTCAGCACGGTTTGATTAAAAATATATTGAAATCTGGCCCAATAATCCTGATGTGCCAACAATAAAGAATATATATATGTGGTACCCCGTGAAAATAGCCCAAGACAAAATAGCCCCGACAAAAGAGCCTTGACAACAAAACAGCCTCGATAAAATAGCCCCGACAGAACGGCCCCGACAAAAGAGCCCCAGGACAAAATAGCCCCGACAAAACAGCCCCAGACAAAATAGCCCGAGGACAAAATAGCCCCAAACAAAACAGCCCCGACAAAACAGCCCCGACAAAATAGCCTCAGAACAAATAGTACCAGACAAAACAGTCCCGACAAAACAGCCCCGACAAAATAGCCCAAGACAGAATAGCCCCATCAAAATAGCCCCGAGAAAATAGCCTAAGACAGAATAGCCCCATCAAAATAGCCCCATCAAAATAGCCCCAGACAAAATAGCCCCAGACAAAATAGCCCCAGACAAAACAGCCTCGACAAAACAGCCCCGACAAAATAGCCCAGAAGCATTTATATGATTTAACAGAAAATTTATTTAATTAACTTCTCGACTAGCTAGACATTTAAAACTTTTATAATAGCTCAAAATACGATGACAATGTATTTTTTAAATACTTTTAGCCAATATTTTCGGGTCCCTGCTGCCATCGGTAGCGTTTTTATTATTCAATAATCATATAACTTCCCGACTTAAAGGTCTGCACGGGCCGGGTTCGGGTAGAATTTTTCAATTTTCTCTCGGACCGGGCCGAGCTCGGGCTCAGTTATTTTGTGTATACTCGGGCCGGGCCGGGCCGGGCCTGGATGATATTTATTCTGGATCGTGTCGGCCCGATTTTTTTTTTTTAGTTTCCTTGTTAATCAAGGAAAAAGGAAAATGATAAAATATTTCTTCAGTCATAATTTCACAGGCTTGTATATCACATAAAATTTTATTTTGTTATAAAATGTCTGTAACTTCAATTAAAATGACTATCAGTGTGTCTGTTTGAGATTTGATTTTCCGCAAATATTTTTAGCATATCTCGAAATTAATATATTTTATTTAATGTTATATTAGATGGTTTCTTATTCAAAATAGTATGCATGTCATTACTAGTTTGCACACATGTACAAACAAAAGAAATTAGATACGTTACTGTGTATAAGGCTTTGTGTGTTATGGTCTGAAGAGTTTAGGTGGTATAAAGGCAATGAAAATCATTCCACTGTAACTTTTTCGAGAAAGCTCCTTTTTCTTTTCTCCTGTGCACTTGATGAACGTAGCATCATTTTTAGTATGTGCAAAAGCATCTTTTTTATTGAATATGGTTGGATTACCACTAAAGTTTTGTTTATCGGATCACGTGAAAGATTCAAATACATTACGCTATATAAGAGGAAATGGTTGAAAGTACATTTTTAGTAGTATTAATTATTTTAAATACCTTTCTATATTGTTTGATGAATGTTAATATTTTTTATTTGATTTTCTGTCTTTCTTTGTGCCTTTTGTACGTCTGTAATAATGAATTTCTGTTTATATACAATTATCTTGTAAAAGTTCAGCAGCTTTGTTGAAGGACATTCTATTACTTGACTATATAAAATCTCTAGAAAACACATACTAAAAATCTTTTTCATGGAAAGGCATGCATATATTTTTTTTTACATATTTTTGAAACGGGCCGGGAGGAACTAAGGCCTCAAAATTTCGGTCCATGCAGACTTCTATCCCGACTAGCTAGAAATTTGACACTTTTAAAAAAGCTCAGAACACGATGACAATGCATTTTTTTAAATTACTTTTAGCCAATTATTATGGGTCCCCTCTGCCTTCGGTAGCGTTTATACATACCTGGTAACTTTTATTATTCATTCCGGAGTGCAGTTAGCTCCGCCCTTTTTTCACACCAGCATGATTTTAGAGAAACTTTCTCCAATATGCAATTACGATGAAATAAGAAGAAAAGAGCTTTTAAAATATACTGGTGTGAATAGAGGGCGAGGCTAATAGTACTCCGAAATAAATTATAAAAGTTTCCTGGTATGTTTACATGATTCAACAGAAAATTTTAAAAACATGGTACATGAAAAGTTCTTTTTATCTTGTAATTATTTAATGTAAAACACAATGTATTTTCGTAAATTGTAAATGACTATTTATTTAAATGTGGATGTGTTATTTTCTTTTATATACCTAAATAGGGAATAAAATACTCCTGAAAATTTTTGATTTAAGATTTTCTATGAGTTTACACATTTCGAGATATCTGTCTGTGTGTGTCAGCAAAAGTTCTGGTCGCTGTAACTAAACCAATAAGCAGAATTTAACAATACTTGATTTTTTTTTCTCATCTTGAGTGAAATTTGTTCTGATTAACTTTTGTGATACATCGCCAAACAGGTGACCTTTCATGCAGCGATTAAACTTATTTATTCTAAGGGCGTGGCTAACTCCCACTTGGGGCCTACTGTCCCTTAATCTATCCTCCAAATAACTTTACACTTTAATAATAATAATAATAATAATAAAGCCCTTCCGGCTTTTTCGGAAGGGTAGGTTGATTTCTTTTTTCTTATCAATACAAATTATTAATGGACTTGGCAGAAATATTGATGTAGGCTATGCACATATGGAGATTTAAGCAAATCGGTTCATAAATACCTTTTTATGTGAATATTAAATTTTCATGTGAACGGCGCTTAGAAACAAAATGGTGGGTTAAGTTGACAAATATATCAAATGCATTTGTGTGATAAGTCTAATGTACACATATAGTTCGAATTAATTCAAAATCTTAAAATTCATCGTGTTGAAAAATTAAATGGCTGCCACTTGGATCAAAATAGCAGTGAGAATGTTGCGCATCTAAGATATCGTTGCAAATTTGAAAATATATATTTTTTTTTTGTAGAAATTCTTTCAAAGAGGCTTAGTAAGGTGATAAAATTTTAGTTTTCTGCATTTCAGTTTGTTTTAGCATTAAAATAGACTAATTTTCCCTTAAAAACGCATTAAAAATATCCAATAAGGCAGGTAATGGATTTGACGCCAAATTGGGCGACTTTTCCCCCATGGCGACTTTTTGGCGACTTTTGGCAAGAAAATACTTATTATTGATATACCAAAAATAGACGCAATAACGTGATTGGTTCACGAGTTATGTGAAATTTCTAGATTTTTGTTGTTTCAATAATAAATCCATTTTTCAACTTTGAATTGATTAAATATCTCTAAAGTTACTGTGATACATAACAAATTTTCAAGTGCCCGCCACTTGGAAAAATGCAGTGGAACAAGTTGCCCAGCAAACACATCCAAGATATTTGAAGCATAGGTTCACTGTCCAACTGTGAGTCAAATCAGTGCCGTGTTTCAAAAGTTATTATTATGGCAAATTTTCAAGTGGTAATCTAAGTGGCTGGGACTTGGAAACAAAATGGCGAAACAACTTGCCCAGCGAAACCATCCAATATATTTGTATGATAAGTTCATTGCCCAGTTCTACTTTAAATTAAATCAGTATTTCAAAAATTATCGTAATAAGAAATTTTCTGTGGCACCACTTGGTAAAGCGGAGTGAGATGCCCAGCGAACTTATCTGAGATATTTGAATGATAAATCCACTATCCAAATTTGATGCGAATTGATTTATTATTACTAAAGTTACCATAATGACAAATTTTCAAGTGGCCGCCACTTGGAAATAAAATTGCGGATCAAGTCACCAAGTGAACTTATCTTAGATATTTGAACCATAAGTTCACTATCCAACTTGTTTTTGAATTAGTTTAGTATTTTGATAGTTACCGTGATGGCATATTTTCAAGTGGCAGTGTGATTTCAAGAGGCTGCAACTTAGAAACAAAATGTCGGGACAAGTTGCCCAGTGAACACGTTCAAGACAACTATATGAAAATATCACTGTCCAAATTTGGTTCGATTTGGAGAATTATTTCAGAAGTTATCGTGATTTTAAATTTTCAAGTGGGAGCCTGATTTCGAGTGGCCCGCTTAGTGTAGGATATCCGGTACTTTCCAAAAAAGGGTGGTTAAAGTTCATTAATCAACTTGGTTGAGACCCTTATATGGTCTATGTATACATCAAAATTCAAACAAATTCGGAATACGCTTTTTACAATGTGAATTTGAAATTTTCAAGTGGTCTCTACTTGAAATCAAAATGGCAAAGCAACATGACTAAAAAACTCATCTAAGATATTGATAAGATAAGTTAAGATACTGTCCAAATTTGGTTCGATTTGGAGTATTATTTCAGATGTTATTATGATTTTAAATTTTCAAGTGGTAGCCTGATTTTAAGTGGCCCCGTTTAACTTAAAATATCCGCAACTTTATTAAAAATGGCGGATAAAGTTCATTGAGACATTTATGTAATCTATGTATACATCAAAATTCAAAAAAATTCTGAATACGCTTTTTGCAATTTGAATTTAAAATTTTCAAGTGGTCGCCACTTGAAATCAAAATGGCGAAGCAACTTGGTTAAAAAACTCATCTAAGATATTTATAAGATAAGTTAAGATACTGTCCAAATTTGGTTCGATTTGGAGTATTATTTCAGAAGTTATTATGATTTTAAATTTTCAAGTGGTAGCCTGATTTTAAGTGGCCCCGTTTAACTTAAAATATCCGCAACTTTATTAAAAATGGCGGATAAAGTTCATTGAGACATTTATGTAATCTATGTATACATCAAAATTCAAACAAATTCTGAATACGCTTTTTGCAATTTGAATTTAAAATTTTCAAGTCGTCGCCACTTGAAATCAAAATGGCGAAGCAACTTGGTTAAAAAACTCATCTAAGATATTTATAAGATAAATTAAGATACTGTCCAAATTTGGTTCGATTTGGAGTATTATTTCAGAAGTTATTATGATTTTAAATTTTCAAGTGGCAGCCTGATTTCAAGTGGCACAGCTTAACTTAAGATATCTGCCACTTTATTAAAAATGGCGAATATTGTTCATTGATAAACTTCATTGAGATCCTTATGTGGTCTGTATTTACATCAAAATTCAAACAAATTCGGAATACGCTTTTTACAATTTAAATTTTCAAGTAGCCTCCACTTGAAATCAAAATGGCGGAGCAACTTGGTTAACAATCTAGTCTTGGATATTTATAAGATAAGTTAAAACACTGTTCAAATTTGGTTCCACTTGGAGTTATCATGGTTTTAAATTTTCAAGTGGTAGCCTGATTTCAAGTGGGCCCGCTTAACTTAAGATATCCGCCACTTAATTAAAAATGGCAGCTAAAGTTCATTAATAAAATTCTTTGAGACACTTGTATAAACTATGTACGCATCAAAATTTAAAAAAAAAATTCGGAATACGCTTTTTACAATTTGAATTTGAAATTTGACCACTTTGAAAACAAAATGGCGGAGCAACTTTGTTAACAAACTCATCTAAGATATTTATAAAATAATATTATATAGTTTTAAAAAATTAAAGAACACGCTTTTACAGAAATGTGAACTAAAAAGCACAAAATATCTATCTTAGTATTAAAATTCAGGGTAAGAGAAAATCGTGTGAGTGACACACGGTAATATTTACATACATTTAAATCTTTAATTAAAATAACTTAGAATTAAACAAAAACCATTTTTAAAAAATCTCCTCTGACGGGGATCGAACGCTGGACCTTTTGTTTAGTACCGCGGCGCCTTACCTCAACGCCACATCGTTCACGTAGGGAAAGTATTTTTTTACGATATAAATTGTTTGATTGCTCCCAGAGAAGTTACAAACATACATACAAACATACAGTCGGTAACAAAAGTGTCCGAACACTAGCAAAAATTCTTATGTAAAAAAAGTACACTTTTTACAGTTTTGTTAAATAAATCCTTGTCGAATCCTATTCTTAGTCAGTCTAAGAACACGATTCGATAAGGATTTATTTAACAGAACCGTATGAAGTGTACTTTTTTTACATGGGAATTTTTGCTAGTGTTCGGACACTTCTGTTACCGACTGTACATACATATAGGTAAAGCTAATAAAAGCGTGTTAATAAGTTAAGACACTGTCCAAATTTGGTTCGATTTGGAGTATTATTTCGGAAGTTATAGTGATTTTAAATTTTCAAGTGGTAGCCTGATTTCAAGTGGCCCCGCTTAACTTAAAATATCTGCCACTTTATTAAAAATGGCGAATACACTTCATAATTAAACTTCATTGCGACCTTTATGTGGCCTGTATTTACATTAATATTCAAGCAAATCTTGCTTTAGATCTGCTTTTTACAATGTGGTTTTGAAATATTCAAGTGGCTGCCACTTGAAAACTAAAAGTCGGAGCAACTTGGTTAACGAACTCATCCAAGATATTTATAAGATCAGTTCACTGTCCAAATTTGGTTCGATTTGGAGTATTATTTCGGGAGGTATCGTGATGACAAAATTTTCATTATATATATATAGAGATAGATAGATAGATAGATAAACGAAGTGATTGCAATAGGTCGATTTCTAAAGAAATCAACCTAAAAGAAGAAAAAAGAAAAACAAATTAAACTTGCATAATTTTACTTTAAGATAAATGATTTACTCAGCAACCACTTCAACTTTATGTGGACATCGACGGCAGACGTCAGTGTTATTTTCCGCGGAAATTATTTAATCTTGTGTAGTTTTAAACAACAACAACAACAAACAACAACAAACAAACAAAAAAAAACAGAACTTTTTAAACTTTATGTGAATAAAATAAATTATCTTGATTGTATTTTGGTGTTTATCATCCGGAAGGTGGCGCTACTATTCTGCTTATTCCACCATTTAGACTGAGACTATATCTCAGTTTCTATTGAACATTATACACTTAAAAAAAGTTTCCGTCGCTTAATTTTCTTTCTCATGTTAAAATTTGCGTAAATACCGGCCGAAAGTTGGTTCTGCTATGCTCTAATTTTCCTTGTTTCTAAAAAAGCCATGATCCAAAAGCTAATGTGCGTAACAACACCATTGTTTTCCTTACTGGATTTTAAAATTGTGTGTATATGGACTGAAAGGTGGTGTAGTTACGTTGTAAATTTTTTTTTTTTAAATTTGTGTTTATATTTGCTGAAAGGTAGCGTTAATGCTGATACGCTGTCATTTTCTTTGTTTATGAAAAAGTTTATCTTTAAATCTAAACGGCGTAACTGCATCATTTTTTAAATTCTGTGAATATTACACGAAATGTTGTTTGTTATCGGTTGGAAGGTGGCGTTTTTATGTTGTAAATTTCTCTGAATTTTCCTTGCTTATGAAATACTACACATCAAAATCTATTGTGTATAAGTGCACCATTTTTTCCCTACTGATGTTTAAGTTTTTGTGTGTATAGGCCGATAGGTGGCGCTAATACGCTGTATTTTTCTTTTAGTCTGAAAAAACCATATGACACACTTCCGGTTATCCAATTTTCATCAAAAGTTCGAAAAATCATATGTACACCAGACCTGCCTCAGTTCTGAAGTTTCGTAGTTCTATTTTTTTTTTTTTTTGAGATATGATAGTCAGAAGATTTTCCATGTACAAAGAAAGATACATACAAATTTTGTCGGGGGCTGTTTTGTCAGGGGCTGTTTTGTCGGGGGGCTGTTTTGTCGGGGGGCTATTTTGTCTGGGGCTATTTTGTCGGGGCTCTTTTGTCGGGGCTCTTTTGTCTGAGGCTATTTTGTCGAGGCTGTTTTGTTGGGGGCAGTTTTGTCGAGGCTGTTTTGTCGGGGCTCTTTTGTCCTTTGCGTTCATTTGTCGGAGCTATTTTGTCGGGGCTATTTTGTCTTGGGGTTATTTGACGGTTCACGTATATATGTATAAGGCATGCAAAGGTTTATACAGTCTATAATTGCTAACTAAGTTGGTTACATTAAATTTTAATATGTTTTGTTTATGAATAAATTGTATTGAAAGTTATAAAAAAAATATATAAATAAATAAATAAAAATTATATTTATTTTATTTTATTTTAATAATAGCTTAAATTTAAATATGTACGATTTGAAATGCTGTTTAATCCTCACATAATATTTTAATAAATATATACCACTGGTCATAATGTGATGGCTACACACTGTATTAAATATGAAATTAATAAAATAAAGTTTTCCCTTTTTTATGTAAATTGAGGAAATAATGTTTTATAAAGTTACTGTCAGATATTTATGTCAAATGAGCAGCATTTTACAGTTAGTAGCAATTTAAGTTTTCAGGGAAAATTGTAGTAATAAATGTTTTTTTAAATACTAGTTTGTTATATATTACATACTAGCAAGCTCTGCCTGCTTCGCTGGACACTATATTTAAATGAGTTCTCAAAATACCATAGCACTATTAATAAAATGTGAAAAAAAAAATAATAATAATATTGAAGCACTGAAATCAGTCGAAGAATTAAAGTTCCCGCTGCGTTCGGTAGAGGTTTTCCCACTCGTAACGTGAGGAATCCGGATCCCCCTGCCTTCGGAATCGATTTATTTATTTCTTATTCTCCCTTCCCCAGCGGGTAAATTGGAAGTTTCATGAAATCCCACCAAAGTGCATAACGTGTACACTTAATCAACACCCACACACCAAAATTCGCCATTATAGGATAAATCGAAGTAAATTCAAACTTGAAAACGAAAATTTTGCCCCGCTGGCCTCATGGGAAGGGGATAATTCACCAAAATCCCTTTAGAGTGCATGTTGCATGCACATAACCAACTGGCACATAAAAAATTACTTTCCTGAGATAATTTGGAGCTGAGTTATATTTGAAAACGTGTTTTTGCCCCCACCCACTCTTAAAGGATGGAAAGGGAAAGGGGGGGGGGCTTTTGAAAATCTCTTTATACTACGTGTTGGATGCGTATAACCGACTCCCATATCAAAAATTGCTTTTCTAAGATAATTTGGTGCAAATTTAAGCTTGAAAACGTGCTTCTTGTCCCGCCTCACCATGTGTAGAAACTAATTTCGCAAAATTTTTTTGTAGTGTGTGTATTGAGTACGAATAACCAATCGACACATCAAAAAATCGCTTTCCTGCTATAAGTTGGAGTGAAGTTACTCTTGAAAACGTGTTTTTCCCCAGCCTTTAAAGGCGGGGAGCTGCAAATTTCACAAAATCCCATTATAGTGCGCATTGGGTACGCATAACTTATCCACACATAAAAAGTAATCGTACCAAGATAATTTGGAGCAAGTTTGCGCTTGAAAACGTATCTATTGCCTCCTCAACCCTAAGGGGAGTTAGAGGGAAATTTCGTAGAATCCCGTTAAAATAGGTGCAGGAAAGATATAAACAACCTAAACACCGTAATTCGTGATAAAAGATCCCACAGATTTCTTAGGACAAATTTATCGCTAAAAAGGGAGTCTCGAATTTGCCCCCTCGCAACGCCCCTCTCCCCCTGAAAATCGAAAATTACCAAAAAAAAAACAAAAATGAGTGTCTGGAAATATTCTAAAGAAGACACATGCTGTCTTTAATAACTTTGTACCATTTTTAGTAGAGCTTTACTCAAAAATCCGGAATTTGCGAATTTTCCCCTCGAAAGTCGTGCCCACCCCCCCTTTAAAAATCTAAAATACCAAAATTGCGGATTATTATTATTATCATTATTATTATTTTTTACTCAAACTAGTCTCTTGATGTGCAATTTCTTCACAGTGAAGTAATTTGGGGCCGAGTTGCATTTACAAACGTGTTTTAGCCTCCTGCCCCCCCAGGGGTAAAGAGGGGGAAATTTTCAATAAGTTCCGTTACTTTAGGTGTCGGATACATATAAACAATCTACGCACCAAAATTCATGACCGCAGCTCCCATGGGTTTTCAAGGACAAATTTAGCGCTAAAAGGGCCTTCTTGTAAAATACCCATCTGTAAACCCCCTCCCAAATATATACATACATACATACATATATATATATATATATATATATATATATATATATATATATATATGAAAATCACAAAAAAACAGAAATGTGTCTTTGGAAATAGTCTAAAGAAGACGCATGGCTTTTTTCATCATATTTGTACCATTTTTGGCTGAGTTCCACTCAAAAATTCGTAATTTGCGAAATTTCCCGCCAAAGGTCGATTTTCACCCCTCCTTCCGATTAAAAATAGAAAAATAATAGATCGAAGATAACCTTTAAAGTGTACATAAATCTAGTCTCCCCATATGGAATTTCTTCACCGTAAAGTAATTTGGATTCGAGTTATGTTTACAAACGTGTTTTTTGTCTCCTGACCTTCCCCCCCCCCCCTCCCCGCCAGTGGAAATGGGAGAGAGTTTCGCAAAAGTTGATAGATATAATTTTAAGTTGGGTAAACACCTAAATTCCTACCAAGTGTCGTTAAATTCCGTCCAGGCGTTTTCACGTGATACCCAAACAAAAATAGCGTTACAGACATACAGACACGACGACACACACACGCACACACAGATACACAAGAAAATTTCTGAAGTAATTTTTGGGTTTCACGATGTGTGAAACGTAAAAATATCGAAAAAAAATTTTTTTATTCTGAGAAATTTACTGACAAAAGTCTGATTTTATAATATAGAAATACTTACCATTGATAAAGTATGGACGCCTTCGACGGGTAAGTGAAAGCCAGCACCTAAAGTTTTCATAACAAGAGTGATTCCTTGAAGTCTTTCCCTGTGAATAACGGAAAAAATTGAATCAACTTTTATGCTAAAATGAAATAACAAAATCACTTCCAAATATGAAAATATTTTATAATAAAACATTAATGTATATGGTAGTAATTACTGAATGAAATCGATTAACCTAAGGTAAGTAATGTTGAAATTTTTACAGCAAAAGAAGTCTAACTTTTAAATTGTTGGAATAACTTATTGTTGATTTCATCATTATATTTTATACAGTTGATTTAATATATTTTTATATTAAATTACTTCTAAGTTTTTGAGTTAGCCTGAGAAAAAAACTGAGCATACTAATTAAATTTCTAAAATTATAAGTCTTTTACTCATAAGTTTGGTGCTACTGATATCATTTTTAATTTTTATTTAATAAATTAGAAAAAAAAATCGACCAATGTTGATTTAAAAATGTCAATTTGAAGCTGGCAAATCTCTCTCTTTTTCTTCTTTATCAAAATGCGTGTTTTACTTTTACTTTTAATTTTTATCGGAAAGTTTCAAACGAAGTAAATTTTGATTTATGTATTATTATTATTATTTTTTTTAAGAATACTGTTTTATTTTGTTTATTTGACACATTAAAATTTCGGACTAAAGGTCCTTAACATGTAAAAACATATTAGAAAAAAACCTAACATGTATAATTTAAAACATTCTTGAAATATACATACGGAAATGAAGATACGTCACTTACACTCTCAAAGCTCTGAGCATCATTAAAAGATGTTGAGTTGCTAACCACTGTACACCTCCTACAACTAAAATCGTGTTTGTGTTGTTTTCCAAAGGACGAGATCTGAAATAAGGAAATATTTCATTTAAATGCATCTACAGTTTTGGCTTCTCAGTTTTTAGTTTTGAAACATTTTGTTATTTGTATTTATGAAAATTTAACAAATATTTTATTGAAGATTCCTCCGAATCTTACATTTTTCGTAAATACACTCTATAACAAAAAAAGCGACGCATCAAGGAGAAGTGGGGAGAAAAACTGGTAGATGGGGTGGAACGGGTGGTCCGGATGGGACAAAAATTGGTAGATGTGATGCACATGTGAAAAAAAAAACAATTGATTACAGTTTGATTTAATCAAAAGAAAGGACCTCACAAAGTAAACAAGTCAATAACGCGTTGGTCCACTTCTGGCCCTTATGCACGCAGTTATTCGGCTTGGTATTAATTGACAGAGTTGGCAGATGTGCTCCTGTGAAGTATCGTGCCAAATTCTGTGCAATTGTTGCGTTAGATTGGTAAAATCCCGAGCTGGTTGTAGGACCCTTTTTTATGATGCTCCAGACGTCCTCAGTGGAAGAGAGATCCGGGGACTGAGCTCAACCCCATTTCACTGAGCCGCCTATTAAGGGTATTTGAAGTCACTGAAGTGCTAGTTGCACGTAGGATCGACGATAATGATGATTTGGTGCTTTATTCCATCAAAAATTGTATGTATGTCAATTTGTGTCCATGTTGCATTATTCCTTCTTGGTGCGTCACTTTTTTTGCCATAGAGTATATATAAAAGGAAATATCAGTTTTCTACAATACTGTTTATAACGTAAACAACATGCTATAAAAACAGTTTATTTCTGTTAACCTTAAGAAAGCTCGTGTAAGAGAAAAGTTAAATGGGATTACATTAGGTAATTTTATTAAAAACTTATTTAAAGAAAATATATTATACGTTTATTGTTTTTACTTTAGACATGGTAAAACATGAAAAAAATTACACTTGTTTATTTAAACAGTGACTTACTTTTGGATAAGGTGATAAAGTGCTTTATCGAAAACAGGTCTTTGATTTGTCGGTAGCCAAAACTGCGGATAGTAAGCAAAACTGACAGCTGTTCTTCCTCCATTTACGTTGTTGTATACTCTAATATCGTGAGTTTTGTCCCATTCGTTTAAAGTCCCATTCACGCGTTCTATAACATAATGCATCATTCCGCGGTTCGTCGAGTCACCTATGAACAGCAGCTAAAATGATAAATACGACAGATTTGAAGTAATAATTTTGAAAAAAAAGTAAAGTATAAATTAATCAACATCTAATTTTATTAAAATGACATGGTGTCATTGTTATCTAGATGCATTGCATTGAAAATTTGCTCTAAAACTTAGCCACACTTGTACAATAAAAAGTGTCAATTATCGAATATAAACCAACGCAATGTAATAATTCTACTGATATGATTTTTATCAGTATATACTTAATAAATATTTAACACTAGGTTTACGGGCATTTTTATATACCTATCTTTACGGGCACCGTGAAATTGACGAATACTAGAAACGTGGTATTTTTTTAACAAAAAATAAAATTGGATATATATCCGTCTCATTACACCAACAATAATTAGCATAAATTGGAAAATATATTAATAATGGTTTTTGAAATTTTACTCAATGTGTCAAAATAACGCGTTCCGTAAACCTAGTATTAAAGTACCGCATTTTGTTTATTGAGATATAATCGAATTTTCAAGATTAAGCAAATGATATTATTATAACGATTATTGTTCGATGTAACTTTTTGGAACATTGATTGTTAGTTATTAATTAATTGTTATTGTTGCTAATTCATTGTACAAAATCACGCGTTCCGTAAACCTAGTATTAAAGTACCGTATTTTGTTTATTGAGATATAATCGAATTTTCAATTTTAAGCAAATGATATTATTATAACGATTATTGTTCGATGTAACTTTTTGGAACATTAATTGTTAGTTATTAATTAATTGTTACTGTTGCTAATTCATTGTACAAAATCACGCTTTCCGTAAACCTAGTATTAAAGTACCGTATTTTTTTATTGAGATATAATCGAATTTTCAATTTTAAGCAAATGATATTATTATATTGTAACGATTATTGTTCGATGTAACTTTTTGGAAAATTAATTGTTAGTTATTAATTAATTGTTATTGTTGCTAATCCATTGTACAAAATCGTTAAATATTGATTCTTATGGGTATGTGTTCAGTGTTCTATAATTCTGTACAAAATCGTATACTTATGAATAATTTTTCAAAACTGTTACGATAACAATAACGAATTACACATTAAACTATTTTTTTTTTCGTGTGAGCTAAATCCCCCTACACTGCTTTAATATCATAGAGTCAACATCTATCGATGTATTTATAAATCACTACTTTAATCAATTGCTTAAATTTCCTTAAAACTAAATACTCAATATTTTTTACAACATATACGTATATTCTAGTACTAATAGTTTAAATATTTCATTTAAAAAACTTAAAAATTTTAAGTCAACTTGTGACATAAATATTAGTTGTGCTATATTAGTAACATATATAGTATTAAAAAGTCTCTTTCCAAAATTAGTCATTTATGAAATAAAAATAAATCATATCCCATTTTTCGATAACATTAAAATTATTAAACGAAACTGCAATAATTATCATAGCAGGATTTATTTTTCTGTAAAATTGGCTTACCAAAATGCATAATTGAAAGAAGAATTCACAATACTTTTGTGACACGTGTACCAATTCACATGTTGTTGCAAAAAATAAAAACCCCTTTTCTTCATTTGAATTGCTGTTACAGGGAAAAGAAAACTTTTTATGGACACAAGAAAAATAAATGGACATTATTCTGTTTTTACGGGTGTCGATCTTGGCGATTTTGAGACGAAATTGTCAACTTGACAGACAAAATTGCTAAACTGATTGTCTAGGGTTGTTAAAATCTTGAAACATTATTCAGAGTGATAATGAAGCTCCGAGGTTTTTCTAATATTATTAATTAGTTTCTACTCAGAACCATTTTCCTTCTAAAATAATCCCAGGATTATAAAAGGAGATACCCCTTTCGTAATAGTTCTGTATTCAGACCTCTAGCTGACCGTTTTGTTCCCGATTGTGCGATAAGCTATAAATATAATTGTTCCAGAAAAAATGATATTCCTGATTTTCGACGCATACTTTAATATACTAGGGTGCATACTATGTTGGTATAGCGCTATTTACTTGGATTTTGTTTTAAGAATGATAGTCGCATTCCGCTGTTTCGAGAATATTCTTTGAATAAAATGTATTCATCGAGTAGAACATACCTACTAAATAAGAAAATAATTTCTGCATACAAGAAAGTCGAAATTTTTGTAGCAGTATAAAGACTGCTATCATTATTTTCAAAATACATTAATGAACGAACTGTACAAAGCCCGAAACATCTATATCAATTTATTCTTATAATTTTTATGTTTTAATTAATGTCTAAATCTCAGCTTTTAAATTTTTGCTTCTGTTCAAAAAATATTATTATTATTTCTCTTTACTTTCTTTTGTTTTTGCCTTCTGTATTCATTTTTTCAAAAATGAAGTTGAAATCCTTATCAAGATTTCGGATTCGAAAAAGTTACGTACAATACACTTACTCTTTTATTTTTTTTTTATTTTTTACGAAATTCTAATATATTTAGATTCAGATTCTGCAGCATATAGCTAAATGGTATTTCATAAATAATTGGAAAAAAATAATAAAATGAAATTTTAATTTTAGATTAGGAAATCACTAATCACACACGAGTTTACATAAAATTTTTATTAAAAATCCATTGTGATTATAATTGTTTTAATTTTTTAAAAGATTTTACCTTCTTGCCTCCGAGACAACGTTTAAGAACTTCTGTTGATAAAACAGAATGTCTACATTTGTAGGGTTGCCAAACAGCTTCTTTCCAATAACACGAACTTCTGTCAGCGCAGGAACGGCATGGCAGTACCCAGCGCCCTGAAATATCATTTCCAAGATCATTATATTTAGCAATTTCTCAAAAGGAAGAAATATATTATTTAAATACAGCACAAAAACATATTTTCTTATAGTAAATTTTTAAAAGATTTATTTTTGATTATATTTATTTTTTTTTTATCTTTATACCATCATTGCTGAATTATCCATTGTAAATTGTACTGTATGAATGCTATCGTATTGTCACATTTTAAATCTTATTCGTTAGCGTAGTTTTTATAAAGACAGTATAGCTTTTGCGTTATTTTACAAATATCAATTCATTTTGAAAATTTTGAAAAAACTATATGAATTCATTCAAAATAAATCTATTTTAATTTCCCTATTCAAATGGCCTGCCTGTATGTTATCTAAACAGTTCATCGTGCACAATCCATCATCTTTTTCTCAAAGTGATCGTATTTTCATAGAATACGTACCACGTATATATTTTCTTTTTACGTAATATGAAAATAAAAGACTGTCTTTTTTTTTTTTTTTTTTTTTTTTTTTTTTTTAATGCTTTATATATTTTGTAAAGTTTATTCTTATGAAATGAAGATTATTGTAAAATAATTTTCAATTGTTCCGAGTCGTTTTTCTTATTCAAAAAAAAAGTTTCTCGTAAAAATTAGTATACCGTTGCCATCATAAAAACTTTCTTCTATACCATTCTACTAGATTATAATGGTCGCTCAACTTAGTAAAACTTAAAAAGGTATGCATAACAGCACTACCTATTAGTCGATATGCACTCAAATTAGATCAGCTTAACTCTGTGAATTACTTCTTTATCGAAAACTGCCACAAAATTTTGTCACGAACACGGCGTTAAACAGACAGACATTTTTTAAAAATAAAATAGTGAAATTGTGATCAAGAAATCTCAAAATGCATAAATTCATCGAAAAATCAAAATTCGAAAGTTCTTACGAATCTAATACTTCACTTATAAACAAAAAATAAAGTATATGTATGTATATATATATATATATATATATATATATCAACTATAATAAATAAGAAAATTCAAATATCTACTGAATATACTATTAATTTAAAGTAAATCTTAAAAAAAAAATTATTGAAATATGCAAATAAAAATTAGTAAGCATTTTCTATAATAGCGTGTATATTTAAGAGGACAATTTAAAGCTTTTTTTTTTTTTTTTGGTGTGTGTGTGGTGGGGAGGGGGGGGCGTGGAAGGAAACATACGTTTTTTCTTTGATAGATGGAAATGGCACGCACAGAGAAACGTAATATATCCTAAGATAAATTTTATTTTATTTTATTATTATGTTTCATTTTAATTCATCATATACATATATGAAATAAAAAACACCATCAGAATCTTGAAAAATATGGAAGTAAATATTTGCTCAGAAAGATCAGTATTAATTTAGAATTATATTTATATTATTAAGAAAAAAAAAATGATGAACTTAAAACATTAATATCGGAATTGCTATCGAATGCCATATTTCTCGAATTCTACAATTTATTCTCTTAAAAATATCTTGTTGTATTATCTCATTTTTTTTTTTTTTTATGCACAACAAAAATACAGAAAATAAAGTAAATGGGGGAGAATAATTTAATTATAAGTACATTTAAAAAAATTTCACTGTAAATAACAAATAGTAAATTTCAGTCATTCGTGATGTCACGTTAGCCTCGTTATTGAATCCTGTAAATCAATTTAGATTTTCATTTCGTAGAAAATTTATTTTAAGAATGATATCGTTTACTAGAGCTTTCATTGAATTTCGATTACTTATTTCCTGATTTATATAATTCATAGAAGTGCGTACATATACACTTTTATGAGCGATAATATTTGAAATTGACGAATTTGACGTTTTGACGAATACCTAACGAAAGGTATTGATCGATCTCTTAGAATTTCAGGGTTATAAAGATCATGTTATTCCTCAGCGTTGGTCTTGTTCCGTAGATAATAATCAATGCGGCACTCTTACCCAGCATTTCCATACTATAAAAACATATTCAAGATAAAGGGATAAGTTAACTAGTATTATATATAAACCTATGTTGAAAAATAAATCAAACTAAGTTTAATAAAAATAAGATTGGAAATAATAACATGAGACTTGGCGTTGGAATATTAAAACCCGAATAAACTACTACGTCAGAAACGCCAAAGAAAAATATTTGAGATGCATACAGCTGATACCCTCGCACTGTAAATGGATTTTCAACCACCGTCTATCGTAAAAATTTTGCTGTCTCCCTTCCTCCCCATGCGCGTTCATGTCACCCACCTAACTAAAAAATGGCTGCTTTCTATATTTTTATAAACCGTGCTTTTAATATTTGTTCAAATCCTATTTTATTAAAATCTGAAATTAAATACCTGAAAGCCATTGCAATAGACAGAGGTTATGACCCTTCCATTATAGACAAAGCTATCCAAAAATTACAACTCCCTCGTATTTCGTCTACTAAACAGTCTCTTCTAATATCAGTATTGTTTTACCCTATTTTCCTAAAACCAGTCAGACCATAGCTAAAATTCTCAAACAATATGATTTTAAAATAATATTTTCGCCTTCCAATAAACTCACCTTTTCTCAGTTAAAAGATCCCATCAATTATGCATAATTCTTGGGGCATTTATAGTATTTCCTGTCAGTGTGGTTTATCATATATTGGCCAAACTAAACGCAGTCTTAAATTTCGTCTAAAAGAACATATGCATTACGTCCGCAAACAAGAAACCAATAAATCGGCTATTTCTAAACATTGCTGGGAGGGAAATCATAATTTAAAATTTAATTCCGCTAAAATAATTTGCAGACCTAAATCCATTCATGAACTCGATTTCTTTGAAGCTTTTCATATTTATAAAAATTTGAAAAACCTTGTAAATTGTGATTTCCCTGTTCCCTATTTGTCTGATTGCTGGGAATTTTACATTCACTCCACATTTTCTTAATTTTTTTTACTGTTTACACAGCTACACATTCCTAAATTCCTATTGGACACATTCCCCATCTTTTACGTAATCCTATTGGTTGAACTAAATTCGGTCCCTCTCTTATATATACGAGCACTTCTCCAGGTTAAGAATTCTTTTTGCACTGAAGACGGTACGCTTAAGGCTACCGAAACAGCTGTATGCATCTCAAATATTTTTCTTTGGCGTTTCTGACGTAGTAGTTTTTTCAGGTTTTAAGATTAAAAATATTTCGTACTTTGAATAAATGACTGGTATTATTTGGGATTTTTGTTATAACGGAAATATTTAAACGAGTTTTGTTTACATTGAAAGAGAGTGAGATACCTACCACTTTCGTCTCCCTGCTGACAAATTGGCAAGTTTGCCACCTCCTCAGTGTACGACATCCAGTCTCTCGAGATGCCCGCATCTCTCTGAATGCCACACAGTTCACTAGGTGACACTCTCATTTCACATTCCTTGTAAAAATAAACAAACAAATAAGTAATTTATGATGGTAAATTGAATTATGTGTATTTAAATTGTTCAAAAATGAATATTTACATACATAGTACATTTCCTCCTTTTTTCCTGTGTAGTGATTCTTCCACCACTATATATTTTTTGCAATCTTATATAGTATAATTCCTCGATCAGTTAAAGTGAAAATTGCTATGTAAATATAGGTGTGGATGAGTCAGAAAAAAAGGCGGAACAATAGCATGTGTGTGTTTACAGATTTGAATTGTTTTTTAATTAATTCACGCTTAGTATTATAAATGATTGTATAAAAAATTAAGAAATTATTAGTTCAATATACAGAGACACTGGAAAATTTAACCCCATTACACCGATTAAACGTTAAACGACAAATTTCAGCAATCGCCACCTTATGTAAAACTATTGTAATGTGAATATATGCAGTTTTGATTAAAAGTGTGCCATATCTGTAATTGAATTAAGTTTAGTTGTGTATTACCAAAAAGAAAGAACAGCTCATGTGAAATTTATTACATAAGTTTTACTTGCATAATTTGTAACATTCGAAAAAACTCGCATGCATCCGAAACTTATCAATGCTTTTATATCGCAATATTCTCTACTTTTAAGCGCTTTTTACAAACATAATTAATTTGTATCTCCCAATATGTGTCTAATTTTGCAGTTCATGGTAGTTGTGTTAAAACGTGAAAAAAATATATGTAATTAGATATTTTATAAAAATAACACAATACATTGATCGTAACGTAAACAATCTATAAATGTTTCTTATTTTTACGGCATTGCGTTGTACTAACCTGTAGACTAGTTAGTTGAGCGTAAATTTTGTAATCGGTGTTATGCAGATTCAATACTCCAGCCGACTAAAGACAGTTGTGAAATCATTCGAGACAATCATTCAAGTCATTGTATCATTTCAACTATAGATCTCAAAGTTCTTAAATAAATGCCAAATAAATTAAATAACACAGTACGAACCAGTATTTTGGTATACTCAAAATGGCTACTGCGCTGCCGTGGGTGCTATTGCTGCAGCCATCTTGAGAAGATAACAATTAACTTCGTTATGTGTACATTAGAATGGCTGGTGCACGTAAAATCTGTCGTGGTTGCTACGTTCTCTATATTCTATAAAAATATTATCTCTTGAATTTACCGAAGTGAAAAAAAAAAAAAAAAAAAAAAAAAGAAATCCCTCCGCAGGGAATCAAAACTGTGATAGTGTATCTCCCGAACACTTCTAGGGGTTAATCTCAGACATTCGCCAATTTTTTCCACACTCTACTTCTAGTGCGATTTTAAAACTAATCACACTTCTTTCACGTTATTTAGAGAGTTGATATAAAGCTCTTTTAAATATTGCCTAATATTACTCTTAAATGTATTTTGAAGATGCAATTAATGAAACAAATTACATACAAAGCTTTAATATTTAAAAGAAATATTTCTTTTATTTTCTTTGCCATTTGAAGGGTAGTTCTTCTCATAAATTTATACATATTTTTGAAGACAAAGTAATGATTATAAATATATAAAAATATTATATATTTTAGTAAATTTGGAATATTAAATAGTTTAATAAATTATGCATAATAAATATATTATATGGAAATTTAATTCTTTATCTCAATTGAATATTTATTCCATTAATTATTTTTTAACAGCTGGATAAAATTAATATAGAAATTAA
Source organism: Salticus scenicus (assembly GCA_963930645.1). Classification (NCBI taxonomy): domain Eukaryota; kingdom Metazoa; phylum Arthropoda; class Arachnida; order Araneae; family Salticidae; genus Salticus; species Salticus scenicus. The sequence continues at coordinate 80,705,065 of OZ005653.1, forward strand.
TATATATACATATATATATATATATATATATATACAGTCGGCAGCAAAAGTATCCGAGCACTAGCAAAAAGTCCTATATAAAAAATTTACACCTAACACTGTTTAGTTAAATAAATCCTTGTCGATTAATGTTCTTAAAGAACAGGACTCGAAAAGGATTTATTTAACAAAAGTGCATTAAGTGTACTTTTTTTATAAAGGAATTTTTGCTAGTGCTCGGATACTTTTGCTGCTGACTGTATATATGTAGCGAAAAACATATGCACCTAAAAAGGGATTGTGCTAAAACCTCGAAACTTGGTTTGTATATTATTTTTAAGTACGTGAATAGATGATTAAAAATAAGATACAATACTTAATTTAAATTACACAATACAAGTGTAACAATATAATAGAAAGACCATTTTGATTGAAGCCAAATCCACTTCTGTCGGCGATAAAAATCGTTGGAAAGTGAACTGAATTTGTAGATCCTGCCAAAACTACAGCTGTGGATAAAAAATGAATGCTTTCGAAAATTCGAAGGCATTCCGAGATGGCTGAAAAGCCCTGCCCAACATATAGTAAGAAAGGTTCCTATAGGAGAAAGATTTAGAGACCTGGTAGGTCTTTATAGAGTTACACATTGCACATAGAGTACACATTGCATATAGTACGCATTGTAGATATTGTTATATCAATTAGTCCATATATGGTCGAGCTTTGTCTTTCTTGGAACAGGACCTGACCGGGCATCTATTATAGGAAGTACCATCGATCGCAAAATTTCGTCGACGTACGTGTGAGCTGTAAGAATACATTGTGGCTCGACTGAATGTTATCGGATATCACAGGAAATTGCATTTCGTGTTATAACTTTATGTGTAATGACGGTTTTCGCCTTTGTAACAAATGTGTGATTTGATAGCTCACCTTTCTTCTTTTCAACATATACGAGGATTATCAGTATTCAGAGAAAAGTGGATTTTGCGGCTAAAGAAGACATTCCGTTATTCGGAAGATATTCAGTTTGATCCTGAAAATAAATCATTCAAAATTACACTTATTAGAAAGGGGGAGAAGTGTCGTCCTGATAATCGTTCATACCTCATCCCAGTCATCTGTAAATGGTACATCTGATATCATTACTCCATATATTTTGCAAATAGCGTTGAATTATTCATAGACTCATTGTAACCACAAACGTATCTATTCTCTTCTTTGGACAATCCTCTTGTGAATTTTTGGCACGGAGACGTCCAGAAGTACTGCGATGACGGTTTCTCTGACATCCAACACCAATTATATATCCTATCGCTGTATAGTCCGTTCAATGGCCTGTTTCACAAATTGGTTTTTCTGAAGTATATAGCATGACCCTATGAACGTCAAACTGCGGTAGACACTCTCAACGTGTAACGATTCTTTATAAACGTCAAAATTCTTATAACACAATAAAGTCGGATGTATCTGTAAAGCGGACGATATCGTTTATAGAAACTATAAATCCAGTTGTAAATAGCCATAACTGAGCACACCAGCACTAAATATCCCATTTTTATATATTCGAGAGAGTTAATGAGCGCATTACATGCCTCCAAAAATTTTGTAACTCAATTCCTTTTAGGTGCATATAATTTGTTGCAACAAGCTGTTGTATATTGATGATTTTTTTAGTAGATTTATTTAATTACTTAGTAAATTTATTTTTATTACTTTTTTATGTTAATTTTAATTACTTTAGAAGATTTATTTAATTACTTATTAAATAAATTTCTGAAATAAGCTATACAATTAAACATAAAGTTTCTAAGAAACGATATACAAAAGTATTATATAATCTTACTTGAAGTAAGCTGCAAACTTGATGTGGCAAGGTAGGATCAAAAGAAGGTTCTGCATGTATTATTGCAAGACGGTTTATCACAAGAGTATAAGTATTTACAACCCAAGGTTCAGTGTGGCTTATATCAACTACCAAAAACATTATCTTATTCTCTCCCACGCCTAATGTGTAATTCGTACTTCTGAAAATAAAAATGGATTAAATATGTTACTGAAATATAGTAATAGAAATGCTAATGATTTATTAAAAAAAAAAAATCAGTAACTTTCTCAGTGATTCAAAATATTGCATTCATAATATATAAGTATGTTTTTAAGAAAAATTGATACAATTTCATTAGTAAAACTCCGAATAATTTTTTATCGGGCACCATTTTACATGACAACTATTTCTCGTTGACGTGTTTATTGCAATACGATCTAGGCTTTTCAGTATAATGAATTTCCAAAATTTGTGTGCAAGAAGAAACAAACGTATTTTTATTATATTAAATTTATTTATTTATTTAAATATTTTTGAAGAAGAAAAAGGCATTTTTCTTGTAACCCAATTTATGCAAAAATTATAAAATGTTTAGATTGCAGACGTCATTCAAAGTGAGGTACACATTTCTACCTTTTGCAAGAAGAGCAGAATTACAAAAAATGATATGAAATATCTAGATTAATTCTTTTAAAGTATGTAACATTTACTACGGAAAAAGATGTAAGAGAAAACAAAACACAGTTATAGGTTGCAAAAATTTCCTCCGCGAATTATACATCTATAACTTGGTAGAACATAAAAAAAAAAAAAAAAATAGTTGAAGGCATGATTTAAAAAAAAATTTCAATGAAGCGGAACACAATTTCGTATGTGTCTTCACTTAGTTGTTGATAGTGGATATTATTGGTAATTGCATAAATGTTTTCCTCCGCAGGTACTAGAAATATGTTATAGTATACTGTAAAAAATAGCCAAAGAAAACGTTTTGTCAAAGTCTCACATTTTGTTTTTAAAAGGTGTAATTACACTACAAAAACTTTAAGAAAAATTTTAAACATTTTAAGATTAACATAAATTGAGTTTTAATTAATAGAATTAATAGATTATAAACATTGATTATAAAGACAATTTTATTGATCAAAGAAAAGAAACACAAATACATAAAACCGGGGGACTCTGAGAAAGCGATAAAAGACGCAAGAAGAAACATTGTAAAAGATTATTAGCACAATTTAATTTCTTTTAATTTTAAAAATTTAACTTTAAATGAACCAACTTATTCCTTTTGTGTAAAAGGAATAATTTTTCTTTTCTTTTGATTGTTTATCTTACTCTTTTTTTGGAGTAAAAGTACCGATTTTACATTTTAAGGGGACAGACTAATTTTAAAAATAAGAACATTAAGAAACTTTTCGATCAACTTTCAAAAAGTTTTTAAAAAATATAAATGGATATACAAACATTTTTTTTTTTTTTTTTTTTGTGTGTGTGTGTGTGTGTGTGTGTGTGTGTTAACTAGTATGACATTACTCTATTGATTCAAAATATTATTTTGGTTTACTTTAAAATAGAAAAATTACAGATTATTATTGTTAATTATTATTATTATTATTATTAATTCAAGAGTGCTTTCACACTGCGTGCAGGATATCTCAATTACAATTTCCTTTTCCTTGAAATTTTTACATTAAATGAAACAAAACATTCGAATTAAGAATATGAACTAAAAGGTTCTATTTATTTTAGTAATAGGGAGTTCAATTAATAATTAAATATGAAATATGAAATTACCATTAAAACTTTTATATTTCCACAATCATTTTTTTTCCTGTTGAACAGAATTTCTTATTATTCATTATGTCAAAATGTATGGTTGAGAAAAATTTTAAGCTCATATCTCAAATACTTTTTTGAAATATCATGAACATGGTGAAAAAGCACCCTTGAATAAATAATAATAATAATAATAATAATAATAATAATAATCTGCAGTAAAAATAATTTTATATTTTAAAATAAATCAAAATAATATTTTTAACCAATGTCATGCTAGTTAATACACACACACACACAAAAAAAAAAAAAAAAAAAAAAAAAAAAAAATCTTTCTACAAACATTCATTCTTTTTTAAAAAATTCTGAAAAATGATAAAAAACTTTCTTCATTTTCTTATGTTTAAAATTAGTCTGTCTCCTTAAAGTAAGAAAACGAGAAAACATTGTTTCGAATTAATTTTAAAATTGTTCTTTTCTTTTAAGTTCAATTTGAAGTGGATAGGACACGTGTTCGTATTTTTTTCCGTAAATGTACGTTTAATAAAAAATCTTACCTCGTTGGTCCATATTTATCATCAATACGGACTTCTGTTTGACAATTATGAGCCTGAGCTGATAGCTTCACCATCAACTGATCATAACTCACATTAGCCGAATATTCTGTTACTAAAGGACTAAAATTAGGACTTAATGGCAAAGGTGGCTGTATGAAAATCCCAGAAAGATAAGGCATGGTACTAGGATCTAAAAAATCAAACCGAATGTGTCATAAAAGAATGTTATATTATTCCTATGTAAAATATCATTTTCATCTATTAACGCACAATCAATAAAATTCAATTAAAATAATTTTCGAGAACCATTTGCTAATAAAACAGTGAAACATATATATAAATAAACTTACCATCACTACAACTTGTTAGTAAGGGTTCTGAAAGAGGAAAATAATGTTTTAAATTTTGCATAGATTAATTATTGGTTGTAATAATTACGTAAAAATAGATAAAAAATATTTAAGTAAAATATCGATAAAATACTTTTAAGTATTAATAATGTTTTTTCTTAAATTAATAAGTGCAGGACTTTTACCTCGACTATCAGAAAATCTTCCAAAATTCCAGTGACGGACTTCATCAGAAAAATTATTCCGACTAGAGAGGGCACAGGAAATAAAATATTAGCGAACATAAATAAATAAATAATAATAATAATAATAATAATAACTGAAGAAGAATTTTAATTTTTGATTTGTTAATTCATTAAATCGATCCTTTATTAACTGATTAAACTGAATTTATTTCAAATTAAATTAAATAATTATACATATGTATTATATTTATTTCAAACGTTAAATTCTTTTTCAGTAAAGATGGCATATGATATGCAAAATATACGCTAAAAATTAACTATTTTTTAATAATGACTATTTCGGGAAATAAATGAAAGATGTAATAATTTATTGTTATTATCCAGGACACAACTTATTTAAAAATTTGGGCAGCTTAAAACTTTTGCACTGTAAAGCAAGCAATATTTTAATAAAAAAGAAAAACAGATTACATAATTTCTAATAATTAAGCTGCATAATCTCACATACGTAATGTTTATTATCATATAGATTAAATATATTGAAACAGAATTGCACAAATATGATTAAAATATTGTATATATTAATTAACTAATTTAATATTCGTAAGTAATTAACTTTCGTATATTTACAAAAACTATGAGACTGCAGTATGAAACAAATCTTTAAAAAATAACGATAAGCAGTGTTTGTAAAATTGATTTCACCGAATTATTAAATCTAAGTAGAAAAGTAAACGGGGTACGAAGGGAAAATAGGGTATACGTAAAATTCTATCGATCGACAAAATTTAAATGAAATGATGGAATAAATAGGCTTAAAATACTGATTTTCTCCTTAATGTCTGTTTAAGCTTAAATGCGTTTGAAAAACAGGAATTTTCTTTAAAAAAATTACAATTAAATATTTTGTTAACACAGTAACCTCCGATATAATAAATTGACTGGTTAATAAAATCAGCCGCTTAATATGATCAAATTGTCAGGACCGGAAGCAAATCAATACAAACTATTTTGAAACAGCCGCTTAATGAGATCAGCATCGCCGGTTAATAAACTCAAAACTATCTCTTCAGTAGCAAAAATTTCATTTATGCACGGTAAACAAATACTACTCTGCATGAAAATCGGCTCCAACAGCATTTTTGAAAATTCTTATGTAAAATGAACTCCTGAATCCGAATATGAAAATCATTTTGCCCTTTAATCCACCGGTTTTTAGGGACTTTAATAACTTTTCATAACTTTTCCATACTTTTATGGCTTTAAATTTGATTTTTAGGGGCAGAAAGGATTATTTTAGCTGTTAAATATCTTATGATTGGCTGCAGAATTGAAAAATTCTAAAATATGAACATTTGCCTCAAGGGAAAAATTTAGGAGGAAGATTTGCTACTGAAATTATGAAAAATATTTATAATATCAATTATTATTATTATTTATTATACATTAATTTTTTTCGTTTTCAAGTGTTAAAACAATTCTTTTTCATTCTCCAAATCAAATTCATGGCCATAAAATTACCGAACAGTGATACAAATTGGGGGAGGGGTAGCGCCCGGAGAAAACGATGGGTCATTGGGCAAGGGGGTTATTTTCGGATTCAGAAGTTCATTTTACATAAAAATCAGCAGCAATGGAATCAGGGCTCGAAAAAAGATTTATTTATTTTATTTATTTATTTATTTTTTTTTTTCAGCGTAGTAAAATTTTGAATTTATACTTTTTTTTTTTTTTTTTTTTTTTAAATATAAAATAGAAAAGGAAACACAGCAATCACTGTTATCTCTCTTTGTCGAAAATTTTACATTTACAGCATAATTACAAATTAAATATGCCCCATCGCTTGTCTTAGTAACAATTTCAACGAACGTATGCTTCAAAGCGCTGAAATGCGTTACAAATTTGAAGTGATATTTTTTTTTTTTTTTTAAATTAATAAAAGACAATTTCTTATAATTATTTTGAAATAACTAATTAACAAGAAGTTTAAACGAAAGGATTTTAAATTTAAAGAATAGCGTAAACTTTCGGCAAAGTAATGATAATTTTCCTCAAAGAAAAGCGCAAACAAAAACTTGGGATGTGTTTAATCTGTTATTTTGAAGGAACGTTTAATCAATTATCTTTCAAAAAGTAATTAATATTTTTTATTAATTCCATTATGCATGACCTTTTGAAATTTCTTTTAAAATTTAGAAAAGCAATACGTTTTCCTTGTGTGTAGAAACGTTCGCCGGATATAAAAATCAGCCGCTTACTAAAATAACTTTGGCTCAGGACGAATGTGATTTTAATAACCGGCGGATACTGTATATTTGGCATTAATGGGGAAAAAAAGGAGCATTCTCCAAGTAATTAATTTCTCGCAAGAGATATTAATCACTAATTTAAATTACATGCAGATATCGAAATAAACCATCGATTTCATTTTAATAATTTTTGATTATGACGAATTAATGATCCAAAATCATTTTGGTTTAGACTGTAACATTTTAGTAAACAAGAATTTATGTATGCATACCATCAATCTAGAATTTTATACGATGAAAGAAAATAACATATTAAGTGATACTAATAGATAGTCATACAAATAAATAAATAAAATAAAATAAAATAAATAGAAGCTAGGCCTCCAGATATTCCTATTAGTTCCCCAACGTACTATGGGTATTGGGAACTTAGGTAATCATGAAAATTTTCCATCTCGGTTTTTTGATTTTTTTACGCGTTTTCAGGTGTGAGAAATCCGAAAATAACAAAATGGGTATGGTGTCCGTCTGCAGGGCGTCTGTTAGTTTGTTAGTCCGTTAATGTGTTAGTTTGTTAGTCTGTGTGCACGATATCTCACGAACAAACGATTGCAAAGAGGTCGGACCAGTTTTAAAATACACCTATGACGCTGTCAAAAACCCTTTATATTTACAACATTCTAATTAATAAACTTCAGAAGTTATTCAAAATTTATGATTTTCTTAACATGGGAGAATAGGGCAAAATTCGGCTTAAACGTGCATGAAAAGAAATATTTTTATCGTAAAGTTGTAAGAACAGCTTTTAAACACGAGTTTTGATGCCGGGATGAACATCATTAACTATAAACATGCTACTTTGAAAATTTCTCAATTTATTCGAAATTTACGAATTTCTTAACATGGCAAAATACGGCAAAATTTCGCATAAACATCGATTTTGGGAGATATTTTCATCGTAAAGATGTCAGACTACTTTTTAAATATTATATAAGATATTGGAGGGGCAAAATTGTGATGGTATGGATCATCCAGGGGGGTTAGTCCCAGACCGTCGCCAATTGCCCAGTGCGACCAACCAAGTATTTCCTGTGGTACAAATACTTAGAAGTATGACATTAATCTATACGCGCCCGGTTCAAGACCCAGTACAGTCATGAATATTTGTACTAATTTGAAATCTACGTTAAACAATGGGACCCGACCTAACTTTCATACTAAATATATATATATATATATATATATATATATATATAACTATCTTAGAGCGACAAAAACATACCACCAATTATATTTTTATATGAGGCACATGGAATTGTATCATCTTTATTAGTCAATCTCGGTTTGAATTTTGATCCTAAATACGTTGGTTCGTGGCTATCCGGGAATTTAAATACAAATGCTCCATGAACCATCGTATAACAAAGAATAGTGCCATTTATAAGAATGAAGTCCGGCATATAATCCTTATGAAATATCTTACGAATTTGCTGTAATGTATAGAGGATTGCTGGAATATTCTCATAAAAAATAAAAATTCCTACCATTCTCTCAATTCTCTCTCAATTTTGAAAATAAAAATCCCTGAATTTCCCGAGTTTTCTAGGTCTATTTTTATAAAACTCAAAGTCACAAAATTTGGTTCATGACATAAAAGATATCTCCCGACATAAAAGATAACATAGTAAATTTTTAATTAATTGGAAAAAAAAAAAAAAAAGATTTTCTAGGTTTCAGTTTCATAAGTGGTAAATATTTGCAATTTTCCCTGTCATTTTAAACTAATTTCAAATTTCCTGACTTTTCCTGTTTCTCTCTGACCCGTGGGAGTCGTGTTTTCTTTGCTTCACAAATACGTAGAAGCATGTTGGTAATGATTCGCTATTTTTTTCTTTTAATTCACCAAGTCAAAAATAAAAAATTAAAATTTTTATTTCGTTACTGATGTACATTATGTGATTTTACCCATGTGTAAGAAGAAGTTAAGAAATTAGTTCTAACTTGTACCATATATTACCTTACATTTTCGATGGAAATTTTATTATATATATAAAAGAGTTCTTCCACTCACTCACTGACTGACTAACTCATTGACTCATCAACGCACAGCAAAATCTATTGTAGTCACTGACTCGAAACTGAGTCAGGTTATAGAGCGTATAGTGAAAATACCCCCTAAGAAGTGATTTTTCGAAATTCCCTCCCCAAGTGGGGGAGGGGGTCAAAATGTGATTTCGCAAAAATCTTCATATCTGAAAGAAAATAAAACAGATATCCGTAAAATTTTTGCTTTAAAACATAGCTAACACAAATACCTAATAATTAATTCCTGGAATTTTGGAAATTCACTCCACAAGAGGGAGCGTGTGGCAAAATGTGATTCCACATGCGAAGAAAGAAATTTCACAAAAAAACTTTCATATCTCAAAGAAAAACAAAACATATATAAGTTTTTGCTTTAAAGTATAGCTAACATAAATACCTAAAAACTAATTTCTGGAATTTTAGAAATTCGGCCCCTAAGGGGGTACAGGAGGCAAAACGTGATTTCACAAATACCTTTATATCTCAAAGAAAAGAAACAGATATTTGTAAAATTTTTGCTTTAAAAGCTAACACAAAAACCTAAAAACCAATTTTTGGAATTTCAGTCCCCAAGGGCAGTGGGAGGAAGCAAAACGTTATATATATTATATCCTCTATATAATATGGATAGCTTCTATAAAGCTTTAAAATTAGCTATTTAAATTTTTAATTCTTGCCAAAAAAGTTTACGACTAATTTTTTTTCGACATATAATAAAGTATATTTTCACGCGAATAATAATAATAATAATAATAATAAAATATTGAATATTAAATTTGCTTAGGCATATGACAAAATAACGTCATTATCAAAATTAAATAATAATAATAAAAATTCAGCATACTTCCTAAAATTTTGTTTCTTAAACTTTATTAACATACCTCAATTTTAGATTTCTATTTAATAGTATTTCTATTTATTTATTTATTTACTGGCACGTATAGTACGCTTGACATAAATGCTAATTCTGCATTATATTAAGGAGCTTTACATATTGATAATCCTGGGTATTTTTTAAATTTTGATGCTGAAATACATAGGACAATTTTCGCCAAGGACTCTACTTTCGCGACAACCACTTTAAGCCAAGTAGTCCATAAAAAATATAAACAAATTATAAAATGTTGAGAAAAAAAAAAAAAAAAAAAACTTATTTTTCTATATGCCAACCACTATTAACTAACTGTGAAATACATATAACCACAGAAAATTAGTTATATCGTTAGCATATTGTATTTAACGAGAAATTGCTGTCATTTTGTGGTTGACCGGAAATATCGAATAAATATAGGAAATAACGTGAAAGTTAATATTATGTACAGTGGGGGCCCGGACCGATTATTACACCGATGAGAGATTTTTTTTTTTTTTTTGTATTTTTTATTTATGTTTCTCCCTTACGATAATATTGTGATTCCTTAAGAGCCTCGAACCAAAACGCGCGTGCGCAGTGCACAATGGCCTGAGAATATATCCTACCGAAGGCAGTGAGGATCCGGTGCGACATTTTTCCCGATCATATTTTTTTCTTTTTCTTTTTTCTTTTTTTTTTCCACATGATAAAAATTAATGCAATTTTTAGAATTCATTAATTATAGCGATTCGTTTAAAAATAGTGACCGGCGAAGCGGGCGTAGCCGTCTGCTAAGAGATTATTTGTTATACACTAAGAGATTATTTGTTATAACAAATCTGGAAATTACAGTGCTATTAGTGACATATTTCTTGCACATTTTTCACCACCAAAGAATTACATAATTTTGAAATTATGATCAAGATAATTTATGAAAGCATATTCTGTAAAGCATTTTATGTATAAAAATATTTTTGGAAATATTACCAACATTTTTTTTTTTTTTTTTTTTTTCAAAGGAAGAATAATATAAGAATTAAGGAACTGTTTCAATACATTTTTACTCGAACATCAGTACATGCAAAAGTTTTCACCTAATTATTTCAACTATTCATTATTCATTCAAAAAATTAAAAATAGTACTTAAACAACCCTCTTTCGCCAGTAAGGAGTTATGAACGAAAGAAAAGTAAATAATCAAATTACCAGCAACCACCCAGTTTCATATCTTCTTCAGCAAAATTCAAAGTTCTTTGAGGACCAAAAAATTTTTCTAGACTTGTTAGAAGGTGTCGTAAATGTGCCGTCTTGTACGGTGTTGAAGAACTAAAAATAAATAAATATATATAAATATATATATATTAATTTGAAAAACGTTCTGTAAAATCATCAATAATGACGCAGCAATAAATTAATGCGTCTACTTCAGAATATTTTCTTCGAAATGTATTTCTAGATGACAATTTATAAAATTATACCAAGTTTTGTATTTCACAGTTTCCTTTTTAGATTTCCGGTATTACTCATTTTTCCTCATTCTTTTAATTGTACAGTTTATTCCTTTTTATGCTTTTTTCTAAATTGCTGTGATGAACCAAATAAAAATGAAATATGTTTTGCAATTACTATATGTAGACAAAAAGAAACCAGAAATCGACAACGAAATGTCAGTGAAATATTTTTATTCTAAGAGACTTTTGTTAGATTCTAAAGATGAGACTGGCCCATGATCGTGATCTTTGAAACAGGCTTAAGGGACTCTCTAAATTTTTTTTTGCCGCCGGAAGCCAAAGCCAATGTTTATAGGAAAATTCACCCCCTCATAACTCATTAAATAATATTATTTTTAAATACCAGATTTGCCACAGGTCACTTTATTTTATATTACTTTCGTATTACTATTTCCAAAATAAATAAATAAAATTTATATTATATTTTCGCAGATAAACCTGAACTTTGCCTGCCTAAATTTATGATAAATTTCATGTTATAAAAATAGTGACAAGAAAATAATAAAAGAAAGTCACTTGCGGCAGTTCTGAAATACCATTTTCCCATTCAGAAAATTCACAAATATTTAATTGATCACAGGTTTCTATAAAATGATTTTTTTTTTTAAATTTAATATTTTATATTGAAGCTGAAAATGCGAATTTTTTCTAAGTTAAATTTATCATTTTACAGATTTAAAGTAAATTTGAAAAATCAATAAAATTAAATTTTAGAAAATGATAAATAATTCAACAATTGTGAATTTTCTGAATGTGGAAACAGATTTTGAAAACATATATTTATTAATGAATTATAATGAGGATTATTCTCCTATAGAATAACAATAGGTTTTGCTTCCGGTGACGATAAGTACAGAATCCCCTTAATTTAATAAGGAGAAGGTATAGAATGGTGATATTGAATTCTTATGTAAAATATTTTACCTGTCCCATATTTCGTTATTTTTACAACAATGCGTATCAATACACAGATACAATCAATCTGTAGTTTTTGAAGAATAGAAAATATTGCAGATCAAGCAGAGAAGAACCTAATGAGATATTTTGAATGTTCTTGTAAGTCAGGTGCATCACTTTTAGAACCCAGTTCATACCAAAAACTGATCTGTTTATCTGTTGCGTGAACTTTAAACGTTATGAAAAGAACTGCATGCATGACATTTTTAACAAATATTCAGTTGTCATCGGAAACCATATTTTTAATTAACAGATTAACGCATGAATTAATTCTGCTAAATATATTATGAGGAAGGTGATTCCATTGGAAATACGCATATATAGAAAGGTAAAATTTCTACCATATATTAATACATAATTCTAACATGACAAAGAAAACTATGAATGAACAAAAATGAGAAAAAATAAAATAAAAGCTATTGAAACTGCAGCAATTTTTACGATAAATATCAGTACGAACGCCGAACTCTAACGGTTACGAGCAGCCTTAATAGGAAGGGAGGAACAAGTTGTCACAAAAGTATCATTATTTGCTAAATATTATGTTTTGATTAGATTAATTAATTTAATATAAAAAAAAAAAATTACTTTTCTCCACCAGGTGAATCTTTCATTTGCTCATTTAAATGTTGCTGAATTTCATCAATCACAGGACCGTATCGCTCTCCATGGACGGACGGGAAAAGCTGAAAAAAAAAGAAGAAATAAATAAATAAATAATGGATAACTTCAGATTGTGATTTCATTAAACTTATGTTTAGATTTTTAGCTAATGATTTCGTTTGTAATAGGAAAAAATACCAAAGCATAGGTGGGCTCTGCTCAGTTCACCATCATATACTCAAAGATCGTCATAAAAAATCCAAGAACGAAACTTTTCATGTATACCTACATATTGTTAGTATAAAGTATGTGCATGTGATATAATTCATACTAGCCGCCTTCGGCGACCAGCTGGTTTGCGATCCTTGAAAAATCCGAATTTACGAAACTCCCGCTCGGTGGCGACTGCGGCGCCTTTTTCCCGTTTCAGGTCTTACAACAGCTTAGTGACATATAGTGAAAATAGCTTAATTGAAAATTTTAATCTCAGTAAATTCCCGCTCGGTAGCGGTTGCGGCGCACAGTGGATCGAAGTATAGGCAGAGGCGAACATAGGAACGTTATGGTATTATTATTATCTATGTATGATGTTTTTTGTCACATTTCGATTTAAATATGTATATATGTATGATAGTTAAAGCGATTCCATGTTTTTTTTAACCCTTTATAAGGCCGAGGGAATATTTTCCCCACCGAATTCGTTATCGTTTTATTCAGCTGGCACCAATTTTTTTAAAATAATGATTCCTGTGTATCATTTTTCTGGAAAAACATCAGTATGAAAATTATTTTGATAATTCTAGTGGGAAAAAAATTAAAAAGTAGTTGTTTGTGACAATCCTGCTTATGCTAATACGATGGGTTGTGAGAAGTATGCGAATGACTAAGAGAATAAGATGCCAAAAGTAAAATTAATTATTTCTAATAGGCTAAATGATTTTTTTACTTTACATCAAATTTTATTCGTGAAAATAGTTTAATGTGCCATTTGAGGAAAAAATGGTTTAATAAAGGGGTTAAGCGGTATCATACTTTTCTGCTGCAAATATGTATTTAGAAACATACCTGGTAAAGAAACAAATGTTGTATAAAAGAAGAGAATAAAAGAAAATAAATAAAAATTTCGGGAAGAAAATCTATATTTGTAACACAATTAATTTGGCACACAATGATAAATATATCATTAGATTACTGCTTCTTTTTTCTTTTCTTTTTTTATGTAGTTTTTCAATAGAAAACTCATGCAGGCATTTACTGACAAACTCTATGAAAAAAATCACTTTTGTCTTTATTTTACTAAAGATTTTTGGAAGGCAGGCGATCAATAATTAATGATTTTTTTTTATTGAACTGGATTTTTTATTTGTTTTATTTTGCTATCTGAAATAATTTTTAAACAAATAAGCAAATAAAGTGAATTCTTATCAAAGAAATTTTAAAAAAACTTTGTTTCTAGGTTCTGTTATTTATAGGAGGACAATTTTGGAATGCAAATTTAGGAGACAAATTTGGGAAATTTGCACTGGAAACAGCGAAACAATGTGTCTCAAAATATGTGTGGTACTATATGCCAGCTTCAGTTCACAAACTATTGATTCATGGAAAAGACATAATAGAAAATTTTTCTATTCCAATTGGACAATTGTCAGACGAAGCTAGCGAAGCCCGAAATAAAGAGTTTCGTAAATACAGGGAATAACACACGAGAAAAATCGAAGAGCGTGTAACGAAGATTTGCTACATCACTTGTTATTAACATCTTACCCCCTGATTTCAAGCATGAGAACGAAAAAAAGAAATGTGCAAATGAAGGAACATTTTCCAGAAACACAGGAACTTTTACTTTAAATCGTAATATGTAATTACGTTACTTAATTTTGACATTTAACTATTTAACGTTAAACATTTACTTAATTTTAACATTTTATGACATATCACGGCAACCATTTACATTTCTCCCCTTTTTGGGGTCCAACGGTACTTTTCAGTACCATTAAAGTAAAATTAATTATTTTATTAAATATTAAAAAAAAAAAAAATAATAAGTAATTTCTGATTTATTAAATTTGTTTTAATCATCTAAATTCTATAATATTTTCACTGTAAAAATTTTAATATATTTTCTGTCGTTAATGAATACAGTTATTCAGATAAATTTCTTGATTGATAATTTGGGGGTGGACAGAATAAAAATTTATTTTTCTCTAAAAGTGGCGATTTGTGGCGAAAATCCTTTTCACAGATTAAAATGTATACTTTTGGGAGTAGTAAACTGTGTTTGAAATTTTGGACAATTTTGGACAAAAAAAGTTACATAACTTATAAATTTAATTTCGTTGTTAATTTCATATTCACATTTCATGCGTGAATCACAACATAAAAAATCAACAAAATGTTGGCAGAAGTACCTTAAACTTTTATTAGGACATTATTGAAAGTATTTTTATTTCGTATTTTTTCATAGTTAACTTAAGTGCCACTTGATGGCTATTCAAATAAAGTCACTGAAATTCATCGAAAAATCTTATTTCTGAAAGTTTTCGTTTTGAACTTATTTATATACAACAAAACTTCGTGTAATTGAAGAAATAACCATATATTTGTATTTTTTTAGACATTCTTTTAAATTATTTCACTGCAAAATATCAGTTATTTAGAGGTTGATTTTTGGACCTATGTTCGTATTTTAACATTGTTCGATCCACTGTGCGGCGCCCTCTTCCAGTTTCAATATCTGAAACAACCTGTTCGCTCACCATGTTATGATCTTTCAAATTTCTGACTTCAGCAAAGTCCCGCTCGGTGGCGACTGCGGCGCCTTATCCCGGTTTTAGAACTGTTTAATTCCAAATCAACAAACCTTTCAAATGATGTATTTTAATTAGTAGCTGAGATACCAAAGAAAACCTAATCAGGAAACCTCGAAACGTGTAAATCGGGTGAAATCTCGAATTCCACTTTCGATAATATAAAAGTACTTTAAAATATCTTTCGAATAATTTATTAAAAATAATTTAATCGTAATTAGAATTTGAAATACGCGTATTAGAATAAAATTTAATTTGCAATTAAAATGTAAATATAAATCTAAATTTTTGTTTATTCTCCAAAATCGAGGAAATTTTAAAGGTTTTGAGCACGGTAGAGGAAAATTGAAGAATTTTGAAATTTGAAATTTTTTATCGCAGACCAAAAACATGTGACAGTAAAAAATATTTATTTCTCTTTCGTTCTACTTTCAAAATATCGTCTGCAAAGGCCATGGTAACAAAAAACCTCACTGTTGTTCGAACGACAAACGCAAGAGTTTCAGAAACGTCGATTCAGAATTTCATCGAAAACTGAAGGGATACTGAAAATTAAAAAAATTACAACTCGTTCAGTTTTTGAAATTTTCTCTCAATCTTTTGGGAATTGAATTGTTGAAGCGAGATCTATATACAAAAAAAAAAAAAAAAAAAAAGATTTATCTCTAAACGCTTTTGAGTTATAGAATGTTTTGTGAAAAAAATCGATGTTTCGTAAAATCTAAAAATATGGATCGCTAATCCATATTTTGTAAAAAAAGTTTATATGGTTCGAAAGAGGATTAAATGTCCTTTCGAAATATACCAGTTGTTAAGAAATGGAACAGTTACTCGGTCGTACAGGGTGTTTCAAAAAAGATGATCGAGAAAAAGAGAAATTTCCGACCCTTTTTAAAACTTTTTTAAAAAATATAAAAAAATCCGTATTTTTTTAAAACAATTGTACCGTAAGAATCGGTAATAAATGCTCTTTCTCGCGGTATAGGTGTATTTTCGATATTTCCAACAGATCGGCAGCGATCGCTTTAGAAAAACCCGTGAAATTTTTCTCTCTCTGCTTTCTCTTTTGAGGAACACGCTGAAGGGCGAAAATTACGATCCGCTCGCTTTTTAATTAGACATTGGTCGACGTTTTAATTAATATCTCCGGAACTAATTAAAATTTTTAAATTCTGTTTTCACTATCAACTCGGGAAGGCTTCGGAGCACCCGTATGTCAAATTTTGTACTTCTGCGTTCAGTAGGGGCTGAACGTATAGATGAACAGACAGACAGACAGACATCTTCTTTTATTATTATAGATAATAGAGAAAATCCTTAAGAAAAATCTTATTTGATTATTATTTGTAATATAAAAGGCTTTATAATTTGATGATTGATACAGATATTCTTCTCCGAAAAAAAAAAAAAAAAAAAAACATTAATACACAACCACCGAGCCTTTAATTAACTTTACAAACAATTTCAAAATAAATTTTTTAACACCTTACCTACCGAAAAAAAAATTACGGGATTTGCTTTCCAGTGTCACCATTTTTCGCGTAGTTATGTGTTCACTATTCCAGAAACATTCTCTTTTCAATTCCTCCCACTCCCCATCTTCTCTAAAGTAAGTAAATCCTTCGAAAACACTGTCATGGTCATTTAATTGCACTCCAAAGTCGTGAGTTTCACTGGTAGCAGAATAACACAAAGGATTGTACTTCGACAAGACGTGTATATACGCCCGGGACAATTAACGCATCGGTACAGCGAGACGAATATATACGCTCGGGGCAGTTAAGCGGTTAATTAACCATTCCAGTTAAACCAAAATATTTATCAGGTGATTATTACTGAAATTGCCAAAATTTGTACAGTAAAGTAAAGTTAATTAAGTAGAGTTAATTTGTAAAGTAAGTAAAGTTAATTTGTAAGGAAAGGAAAACGACGTTGTTAGTACAGATTATAAAACACTTTCCAACTATACTTATCAACGTTTAAACATCAACGTATTCAACCTTTGCGAAGACACCTTTATATATATTTTGTTTTTATTTATGAAGAGAGAAAAGAGATCGTTCTGGTATCTCATAACGTATATCAATGTGTACATTTTTCAATGTAATGCTAGTCACGCTATATTCTATAGAAATTTTTCTTTTAGGTATTTGAATAATGTACACACATTTTGTAATACTTTGTGTAGCTTAAAGGTTTAAAATATAATCTAAAGAAATATTTCAAGACTGAATTTATTGAAATAAGAACTTGAATAAACAGATGGATACAGAACGAGAGATAGATGACCAAATTCGAAAACTTTTTTTTTTTTTGAACGTGTTTAAAAATGCAAATGCAAAACATAAATTTGCGAAATTAATTTCATAAAAAGAAAATGTCTTTTTGTATATGTATCTATACGTATCGGATGTCTCATACATCTGTACTGATGCAAATCGCACATTTCCATGTAATATTATATTTATTTGGATAAAGAGAAATGTTTACAAGCACCCTTATTATATGTGTACAACATCATCACAAATTATACAGGTCTGCGATAATTCCCCCCCCCCCTTCAAAGTGGTTTGTTTTTCTGATGTATTTTTCAATGACGATTAAGGGTAATATATTCAAAAATTTGCATCACGTACATTTTTTCCAGAAAAAAAAGGAATATTTAGACAGAAAATGATCCTAAAGCTTCACTCTCTTTACTTCCATTTCTGTTATTTCTCGGAAAATCTAAGCGATGTGAGTGAAGAATACGATGAGTAATTTCACCAAGACATAAGAAAAAAAAGTATCAGAGACGATGAAATGTTAATGTATTAGCAGATTTTTTTTCTTCTTTTTTTTCTGATTCTGTATAGACATTACCCTCAAGTCGTGCACAAGTGAAAAAACTCTAAACGGAGTTTCGATGTAATGATACACAGACATTTAAAAGAAAATGTGCAAATAATAGCTTTTTTCAATGTACGTTATAGGTAAAGAACTTTGATTCTGTTATAGCCTCTGTGTAAATTTTTCAGATATTTATTTATTTATTTATTTATTTATTTTTTGTTAAAAAAAAAAAAAAAAAAAAAAAAAAAAAACAGGTAAAGACAAGAATTTCTGAATTTCACTTGTCGAAAAAGACTAGAACCACACGAAGCAATGCAAGAAAAAAAAAGAAAGAAAGAAAAAGAAAGAATCGTGGGATTTTACAGACGTGTGTTAAATTTTACAAGTGAATTACAACATCCATAATTGTAGAATGTAGCACATACGACTGGATGCAGGAGATTTGATGACGAATAGCATCCTTTAATAGCACCAAAGAAGGTGGGTTGAATTAAAATCTTATGTAGGAGTATTTAGGAGGAAAAATCAGAACTGAGATGTTTATCGTATAACATTGCAATTCATAGAACATTGATTTGCGTATTTCTTATTACTACGTCTATGTAGCACCGTTTACCGACGAAAATGTTAACTATTATTTTTTCTTTGAAAAGAAAAATCCCTTTTCACGAGAATAACTTTTTTGAATACAATCAACTTCTTCATTTTTTATTAATTTTAAAAAAATCTACAGATTTATGGAACACCTGATATTTGTGTAAGAATTGGTTGATTAAATCAAAATTAAGAACGATTTAAAGTTCAGCATTCTAGCTCTAAAATGAAATCTATTAATAAGACAATATTTTTTATTTTTTTTGTATTGTTTATTTTATTTACATAACTTTCTTTATAAATTTACTTAGTGAAGAAAGTTATTAGTACGACATTCATTTTATAACCCCACATTCTGTTTACAATAAATCCATTAATTGTATGAGATATAATTATTTTCTTTCTTTATCGAAAATATTTCAACTTAGATGTATACCTTATACATCAACCGAACATTCCAAAAATTTTAATTTAACAAGTAGATAAGTAACTTAAATTTATGTATTCAACTTGAAAGCTAATTAGTGAATTTGTTTCATTTTCAATACCTCTTCAAATTTATTCCAAAATCACTTATGCTACTTGGCTAAATAGTAGTAAATAGATGTAGCGTTAAAAACCTTAAAAAAAAGTTGTTTTATTTATCTTTTATTTTGTTTCTTTTAAAATAAAATTTTTGACTTTTTATTTTGTTTAATCTTCTGAGAGTAGTATTAGTGAAATATAACCAATACAACATTTCATGTAATTAAAAAGATGCTTTCAAATTAAAAGAGATATACTGCTTGAAAAGTACTTTTGAAATCTGAAATAAAATAAACTTCAATTAATTAACTATAGAAGGTTCAGATGCTTTACGCATCTAATTAAATATTCTAGAAATAGAATATGACGTCAAAGTTTTTGATGATTATTGTTTACCTAATCTTCAGAATAGACAATTTAGTATTATTAATTAGACATATATTTCAAAAGATTATTTTGAATTTTTATACATATAGTATAATGATGAAATAAATGAATTAATCATACGTTTTTTTACAATACAACGTACAAATGGATTAATTTTGTACGTTAAGAATACGTTATTAAAAGATTTTTATTCTCTCTGTTAAATGTAATTAATAAAAAGCAGAATAATAATAAATCTAATAAAAATATTAACAAGCACAGTTGTTTTACAAAGCATTTTGTATAAAAATTTTTATTAATACATGCTGATATGCTTAGTTAAAAAGATTTTTGTTGTAATAAAGTTCGAGTTTATATTTGCTTTAAATCACATTTTAAATGCTTATTAAGAACCATTGTAATGAAGATTTCATTTTTGATTACCTTCAAACGGGTATTCAATCTTAATTATTGTAGATTTTTTATTTCATTTCTGATTATAATCCTAAATAATTATTGCCTAAATATTAATAGCTAGATTTAAACCTTTGTATGTTTGGGACCGGGGGGGCTAGGGGGGGGGCACTAGGAAGGGCAACATTAAAATTTCAAATGGAAAAGTATGTCTTGCGATACATCCCTGGAAACGTTTCTTTAAGACAATGAATTTGATATAAATAGTTTTGCCTTACGATGATTATTAAAGGAGATACATGAGTTTTTATACTTTTGAAATGTGGATTTTATACTTACATATCTCCTTTAATAATCACTGAAGGATAGAACTATTTATGGTAAATTCATTGGCTTGAAGAGACGTTGTATTACAAGACATACTTTGCACAAAAATGTTTGGGCCCGTGCAAGGGGGTGATAGGGGTGCCGTGCCGTTAGTGAGTGAAACTTTAAAATTTCTAATGGGAAGGTATGTCTTGTGATATATCCCGGGAAACGTCTCTTCAAGACAATGAATTTGGTATAAATAGTTTTGTCCTGCAGTGATTATTAAAGGGGATACATAAGTATAAAATCCGCATTTCAAAAGTCTAAAAGCTCATTAATCTCCTTTAATAATTATCGTTGGGCAAAACTATTTATAATAAATTCATTGTCTTGAAGAGACGTCTCCAGGGATGTATCACAAGACATACCTTCATATTTGAAATTTTAAAGTGGCCTTCTCTAGTGCCCCCCCCCCCCCCCTAGCCCATCCGGGCCCAAACTTTTTTCACCAAAAGAGATACCTCTCGAATTAATTAAATACGTGTTTCGCCATTTATGAAACTTCCAACTCATCAATATTATTATTATCATATTAATATTTCATAAGAATGAAGCGTTAAAAAAGTAAAAATTAGATACAAATATATACATAGCTAAATACTTTAGAAAAACATTCGTCTACTACCAATAATTTTTTTCTACTAGATCATTCATCAAACTAATTCTTCATTCATTTATTATTAAAAAGGTACTTTTTATTCATACATAGTTTCAACTGATGCAAAAGAGAGAAATAAAAATAATTATAAGTCTTTTATAATTCATCTTATTTACTGGGGAAAAAAATAACTACGTATATTATTAAACAGCTCAGCACTTATTTAAGGATTTTCGAATCGATACGAAAATCGACCATTGCCTGTACATTTTTAATCTATATGTAAAAAAGAAATGAAGAAATCTTCTTGTTCAATTTATATCAAAGCACCTGCTGTTTCGTTTCCGTGTCTGTCTGGCAGTTTTATCGATTATGGATTCCGTTGAGATGAATAATAAATGAAACACTGAGAATTGGTTAATATTTAAGTTTCTCAATTAACAGACACAACTGAATTCCTATTTCCATCGACAGGGATAAATCGTAAAAAAATTAGTTAAGTGGAATCATTCTATGAAAATTTTTATTTATTAAGTTATAATTAATAATATGCAAATTATTTCGTGTTAAGTAGTCATATATATAATTTTTACTTT
The DNA here is from genome assembly GCA_963930645.1 of Salticus scenicus. NCBI lineage: Eukaryota > Metazoa > Arthropoda > Arachnida > Araneae > Salticidae > Salticus > Salticus scenicus. The sequence goes on from OZ005653.1 coordinate 80,727,099, forward strand.
CTTCTATATTTAATAGAAGAAAATATTGGATTCGCAAAAATTTTTGATCGCGGGATTTTGGTAAATTTACTCGTTTTGAGAGGTCTAGAACACGATTTGATCATTTTTAGAAAAGAGACTGTCTGTGTGTCTCCCTGTGTATGAGTGTGACAAAATTTTGTTGCCACTGTATCTCAGGAACTATACTGCACAGAATTTCATAAAATTAGATAGGTACTTGCACCTTGATATAAATTAGTGCCTATATATATATATATATATATATATATATATATATATATATATTTTAATCGCCCAGTTTAGGGTAAAATTTCGTATAAATGTGCGTAAAGAGAATTATTTTTTAGTAATTATTATGAAATTAAAAATACATATATATATATTTATTATAGTCAACTGGATTTTTTTTTTTTTTTTTTTTTTTATGTAGGAGCATCGTCCCCCCCCCCCCTTCTCCGAGGGGGACCAATGTTCATTATGGGTATTTTTCAAAAGAGCTAGTCAATACCTTAACATCGAATGGTTGAGCTACTATTATGCGATAATTTAACATGAAGTTATCGATTTTTTTCATTTTTAACAAATATATATATTTAAGATGTCACATAGAGAATAAAATTAACTTTCTTTGAATATTTAGTATTATACTACTTCTCCAGGATGAAAATTGTCTCCATTATTCATGGAAGATAAATTTAATTAATAATAATTTACACACAATATTTTTACTGTGTGAATTTGTATAGGAAAATATAGAGGAAAGTCTTGTAGATCACAAGTGCTTTATTTTTTATCAACCCCTTACTTGTCGATGAAAATTTACGAGATATGCTTCAAAGTGCCACAATTCTCGTTCAACTTTGAAATGAGTAAATCTTTCGAAAACACTGTCAAGATCCCGTTTAAGATTATTTTATTGCATTGTCGAACCGTGCCAGTAATTTCACTGGGACCAGTAAAATACAAAAGATCGTATTTCTCAAAGGCGTACATATACGCTCGGGACAGTTAAGAGGTTAAAACAACACAAAATTTGATACAGTGCTTAAGACGACAGTGGACTTTCAAGAGAAATCTACGATAATAAATCCATTACTGCGAAAAGTTACAACTTCATATAATATTACCTATGGAGGAGAAATAACTATATGAAAATTAACATTAACATTATAATCTATATAATATTTCTCTAACGTGGACCAGTTTCAATTTTTTTTTGTCGAAACGATGCGATACGAGAGGATAAAAAATAATATTTATACATGGACAATATTTAAGCACGCGGAGTTAGCTCAATGGACTGACAAGAAAAAATGACGGCATTTGTCTGATGAGATTATTTTACGAAAAAATGTTTTTTAACAGTTGTTTCTTCAGAATCTTTGCAAGCGTCATTTTAAACCAATGACGCTTGCAATATTTTAGCGACATATACAATCTATAGCTAAAATAAATCAATCGCTACTAATATCAATGTCTAGCAATATTTTAAAGATATATGCAGAATATGAACTATTGTGTTAAAAATTGACTAAAAAACACAATCATAAAAAATATAATCAAAATAGGAATTAGTTTATTTTATTTTATTTATTTATTTATTTATTTATCAAAATATATATATGTATATATATATATATATATATATATATATATCAAAATTAATAAAAAGTCATCGCCAACATGACGACAAAAATTTAAAAGGCGTCGTGGGAGTCCTATATTAAAACTGTACTGCCTGTGGAAGTACGAAAATTGGGTCGTGAACCATGAATTTTATTTGGAAACCTTCCTTTGAATGATTTTGGTTTCGCTATTGTACAATATTAATTTGATTTTAATAATAATTTGGCTTCTGGTAAATTAAAATTTTAATTAGGTAGGGAAATTGGTATAACATTTATGAGTTTCAAATTTTAAAGGTAAATAAGAAAAGAAATAAAGTGCGAATATTTCGTACGGGTTTGCTAATTATTTTTTTAAAATTATTATTTAATTGTTAAATTTCAAAATACTCCTAGCTAATTAATTTTTGATTTAGACTTCCAAATTCTTTTTTATCAGGTAGCTCTTTTTTTTTTTTTTGATAAATTTACAACACATTGAAGCTCTTTCATTCGAAGTACAGGTATGAGAATTATGACATTGCAACAACCTACAACATTATCATTATTTTAAATAAAAGTTTTTCATTCATTATTTTAAATAAAAGTTTTTGAAATATTTAAAGTAGCAGGTAATTAAAGATATATATTTTTCACCACATGCTCCCTTCTCGCTTGAGATATCTTACCACAAATGTAATGTATTTCCTTTTTCTGTAGCCTTAAAATGTTTGTACAAAATTTGTTCATAAAATGAATTTCCAACTATTTGTATTAGTAATGATTTAGACATAATTAAAATTTTACAGCTTTTAAAAAAATTTTCAAACTTACAAAACATTGAAACTTCTTTAAAATTCTTTTTATTTAATTGAATAAAGTTAGTTTCACTAAATATGAATAAATTTTGTGTTTTTATAATTGTGCATGCTAAGTTTTAAAGCAATAGGTGGGAAATGCTACTTTTTCCAGATATTGGACAAAAAGCATTTTTAAGAAAATAAGCATCACAGTTTAGAAATACAATAAAATTCCGTCTTGACACAAGTTACAACTTTACTCACTACTTTTGAGCTAAAGTATATAGAGGCATTAGAGAAGTATGAAAATATTTATAGAATTGTATGTATATATCGATATATTACTTTTTTGAATGCATTTTCTTTAAGGAAAAAATCCTCCCCCCCCCCCCCTTTATTTTATTTTTATTTTCTTTATTTATTTCTATTTTCTTTTTTTATGTGCGTATGTGTACTGAAGAAATGAATACATATGTTTTTAAAAATTCACATTTAGATATTTATAGTTATTGTAAATTATCGATATCACGCATCGATTCACATCCATTTCTACATTAAAGAGTATAAACCAGCTTGCAGATTTTGCTTTAATTTTTATTATGGTTCAATAAAGATATTTAAAATTCATTTCATTTTCTTTGAGGAAAAATCCCCTAGACCCCTTAATTTTTTTTTTTTTTTTTTTTTTTTTTTAGTTTTTATAAAATATTGATATCACGCATCGATTCACATCTCTTTCCACATTAAAGTATACAAATCAACTTGTTGATTTTACTTTAATTTTTAATACGGTTCAATAAAGATATTTTAAATTCATTCCACTTCCTTCAAGGAAAAAATCCATATTAGACCCCCTATTTTTTTTTTTTTTTTTTTTTTTGTGTGTGTGTGTGTGTATGTTTTGTTGAAATGAGTACATATGTTTTTTCAAAATTCGTATTTAGATTTTTTCAGTTATAAAATATCGATATCACGCATCGATTCACATCCTTTTCTGCATTAAAGTATATAAACCAGCTTGCAGGTTTTGCTTTAATTTTCATTATGGTTCAATAAAGATATTTAAAATTCATTTCATTTTCTTTGAGGAAAAATCCCCTAGACCCCTTAAAATTTTTTCTTTTCTTTTCTTTTCTTCTTTTCTTTTCTTTTTTTTTTGCGCGTGTCTTCCGAAGAAATGAGTACATACGTTTCTCAAAATTCATATCAACTTTTTTTTTTTTATAAAATATCGTTATCACGCATCGATTCACATCTCTTTCCACATTAAAGTATACAAATAAATTTGTTGGTTTTAGTTTCATTTTAATTACGGTTCAATAAAGATATTTAAAATTCATTCCATTTTCTACAAGGAAAAAATCAATATCAGACCCCTTATTTTATTTATTTATTTTGTGTGTGTGTGTGTCTATGTTTTGAAGAAATGTGTACATATGTTTCTCAAAATTCATATTTAGATTTTTTCAGTTATTATAAAATATCGATATCACGAATCGATTCACATCCTGTTCTACATTAAAGTATATAAACCAGCTTGCAGGTTTTGCTTTAATTTTTTTTTTTTTTTTAGGTTCAATAAAAATCTTTAAAATTCAATCCATTTTCTTTACGGTAAAAATCCTCCAGACCCCTACAAGTTTTTTTTTATTTTATTTTATTTTTTTAACTAGGGGGCTCTGCCCCCTGCTTGCTCCACTCACCAACCCCCGAGGGAGGCTTCGCCTCCTCCCGACTCACGTTACTTATGCAGATCTCGACACATGCAGATCTCGACCCGCCTATTCGCTGTTTTCTTTCACTGAAAAGGAATAGCTTTTGCTTTGATTTTGATTACGGTTCAATAAAGATGTTTATTATCTAAATGTATGACTATTTAATATACATTCAAGTAAGAAATATTTTCTCTTCTTTTAAAAAGTTAATTATTAAAAAAATTTATATATATATATTGCATCCCTAGCTTGTTTGAGATTGAACCAAAAAGCAATTTTAAAGCTTGAAGTTATCATAATTTTGGCAATGAAGAAATTCTGTGAAAGAAAATTGTATTGAATTTTAATAAGTTTTATGTAAAAGAATATACATTAAAATTCACAAAGTACTTTATAAAAGATATATACAGTCGGTAACAAAAGTATCCGAACACTAGCAAAAATTCCTATATAAAAAAAGTAGAGTTAATACAGTTTTGTTAAATAAATCCTTGTCGAATCATGTTCTTAGACTGACTAAGAACATGATTCGACAAGGATTTATTTAACAAAACTGTATTAACTCTACTCTTTTTATATAGGAATTTTTGCTAGAGTTCGGATACTTTTGTTACCGACTGTATATATATATATTATATATATATATATATATATATATATATATATATATATATATATTATATATATATATATATATATATATATATTAAAAAAGAATAAAGAAAATTAGAAATATACATTAAAATTCATAAGATACTTTTAAAAAATATGTATTTAAAAAAAATAATAATAATAAAGGAAATTAGGAATATAAATAATGATTTTTTGTTTTTTTTTAAACAAGCTTTTTGCTTACAAATAAGATAATTTTCTTAAAAAATAGTATCATTATTTTTTAATTAAAATCATCCATGTGAATTAAAAAAATTTAATGAATTTTTATTAATTTTTTTTTCTTTCCAATACCGCGCATTATTCAATTACGTTATTCCACTGAAACTAATTAAATTTCAGTAAGACTGATAAGCTAATAAAAAACTCTTTTAATACATTTTTTTTTTTTCTTGCAAACTTCCATTTTTCATTAAATAAATATTAATTTAATTAGCATATTGTCGTCGTCAGGATTTTTTATGTTAAAATTAAATAAAAGGATATTAAAATATAATTTCTAAAGCCTATGAATCCTCTACTTATATATATTAGGTAAAAAAATCTGTTATTTTTAGATTAGTTTTATGTGTTTTTTACGCATATGCTCATGGACTTCTTACGTATACATTTATTTTATATATTTTTTATGGAACGAAAAAAAAGAAAAGAAAATTAAACAAAAGTATTAATTAACTATTTTTATGTATCATTATTCTCTTAATAACTTTTTAAAAATAACATTAGTTTTAAATTTTATAAAAACATATTTTTAAATTCTTATTAATATAAAATAGAAAGAAAATATGAAATGTGCAAATAAAGGTATGATAAAAAATTCTGCACTATTTATATCATGAACTGTAGATTACATAGTTTTTCTTTCTTTTCTTTTCTTCTTCTTTCTTTTTCTTTACTTTTTTTTAACGTCATTATTTCATTTCAGGAAAAATAAAATAAAATAAAATAAAATAAAAAATAACATAAAATAAATAAATAAATTATCTAATTGTTTCATCGTTGTAACAATGGATAAAACTAAATTAACTCAATGGAGGTATGTAAAAGAATACGACAAAATTCAAGATGAAAGATCCGATGTACAAAATGTTTCGATAGACATACCTGTCTGAAGCCACCAGAATTTTTAGCTTCTCTTCTAGATTGTAAAAGAAAATGCAAATCTTGATGACTGAGACACAAATCATGGGCTACTCGACAGTTTACTCCCTGCAAGAAAAAGAAGTTGACTCAAACAATTTTATATTTTGCAGTTACTTTCGTACATAAAAATAAACTGTGGAATGTTACATGTGAAATGCAATGTTTGTATACGGGTTCGAAATAGACTTAAAAAGAAAAATAAATAAATAATAATAAAAAAAAAACTGAACCGATTTGTTTTCGTTTCATATAGAAGAAAGTCAGGTAGTGGCCACAACATACTAATTTTTTTTTTCTTTTTTTTTTCTTTTGGCAAAATAATTTTGCATTGGCCAGGAAAAAGTTTAAAGCTTCTCAAATCGCTGATTTAGTAAATAGACTAACCTACATTTTTTTGGTTCTAAGTCAAGAATCTGAAAATATAATGTGGCGCCATCTACAATAAATAATATAGTTACTATTGATATTGATATGCTTGTATCTTGAATATTAGCATGTAATAAATTTATAGTAAGAAAATAAAACATTTTCTTGAATTCTATTGCCTTGAATATTGTGTGGTATATCTGTAGATGACCAGAACCTAGCTAAACATCACATTTACATGCAAACATCGATGCTGAGGCAATTACTTTTAGCAATAAATATAAATTCTTAAAATTTATATAAAGGAGCATTGTGAATAATATAGCAAAAATATCCATTCTTTATCTTTAATTATACTACCTAGAATGTTATTTTATAGCTCTATGTTGACCAGAATATACCTAAACATTGTTCTCATGCACATGTTGATAGTTACAAAACTTCCTTTTAACAATATAGATAAACCTCAATAATAATTTAAATAAACTTTAATATAAATTTCTATACGGGGTACGGATATAACAAGTAACAGAGGAAAAATATCGATTTACAATCCGTTTATGGAAAGAAAAAATATTTTCTTGAATTACAGTGACTTAAATAGTGTTTTGTAGCTGAGATAAAAGAATGCAGCTTACAATCGCACCCACGCAAATTAGATTGTTCCGACTCTTTCTTTTTAATATAAAGGCTTTTGGTGCTTCTATTTGTAAAAGATAGGAATTTAAATAATATCGATTTGTTGCAATGCATACAGAAAGAAACTTTATTTTCTTAAAATTAAGTTGAAACTATTCTTTTTTTTTTTTTTTTTTTTTTTTTTCTGTATATATATATATATATATATATGAAAGGGATAAAAATAAATTATTTTAAATTATTAAAAAAACCCAATTTAAAAGTGTGAAAATCGCTAATCGAAATTATAATCGCGAATAATTTGTAATTTCCCCTTTAAAGATTGTTCCCTAGCATAAGACTTTATAACTCAGAAATCAGAAAGTCAACGAAATTATAAGTCGAAATTCCCTGACGCTAGTGCAATTTGCAAGTGTTGCTTCATTGAGCTGCATATTAATTAATCCCAGAAATTCCTTTTAAGAGCCCAGACGATCGACAGAACCAATCAGCAGCTCAGAAAATTAGGTATAAAAGCCCAAGCATTAAACAAACGGACACTTTTTGCCACGATTTTGACTTGTTAAACAATTCCACGCTGCAATCTTCCTCTGAAATTACGTAAGTCGTACAGGCCTCCCCAACAGATTCGGCGGCTCGGGGCGTCGATTGAACAGCCCGCAGATCGGCAGATTATTGGATTATGACACCATTCGCCTTACCCTGTCCCGACTTTGAAATGCTTGCTGAAGCAATAAAGATGTTTCCTGAAAGAAAGCCTAGTCGTCATTGTGTGCTGCGTCTGTCATCTCTCTCTTATCCAGTAATTAATACATCACACACATATATATATATATTCAAAGTAATTTTTAAATTCATAGTTACATTTAAATCAAGACTACGTATAACAGAAAAATACATAAAAATAAATTATTAGATTTTTCATAAATTGTATAAAAAGGTTTGATTAAAAATAAACCCCATGAAAAGAAAATAATAATAACATGTATAAAAATCGGCATTTTATGCAAGTACAAAATTAAAATTAATTCCTTCAACATATAAATAAGATTCGCAAAGAACATTTGTTAAATTATTACTGATATTTTCCCGATGAAACAGAATGTACACAGTAAAATTAAACTTTATTTACCAGATAAACTTGATAGCTTTAATAACTTTCCTGAAACCAAATGCGCATTATTTTTAACAGCTCTAATTTAGCTAATAAAGATAAAAATTAAGATAAGTAATGATCTCGTTTTGATTAAATGTTTCGTGAGACATATCAATTAAAGTGCTGCGACAGAGTTCCACCAACGCATTTTTAGTAAATAAGCGAGATATTTTTATCAAATGAAGTATATCTTTCCATTCATCATTTAAGTCTAAATTAAGCGTAAGTATTGTTCCTTAACTCGTGATTATTAATCTAAAGACTTTAGTGGGAAGAATATTTCAAACAATACAAAGCAATAATTACGTAAACGCTTTACAATTTCTCCATATAATAATAGAGGTTTAATATCGAATGAAAAATGTCACATAATAAGAGTTATTTATAATTAAGACTGGTATGCATTTAACATTTGATTTTCTAAAGAATGTAGAAAAAGTAAATTACTTTAAAATTAAGAGTATAAATTATACAAACATATTGTATTTCAGGAAACTTTTTAGTTTATAATTGTTTCTAGTAATGAGGTTTCTCTTTTAAATAAATAAATATATACATACATACATACATATATATATATATATATATATGTTTGTGTGTGTATACATTAATTTTAATATGTGCAAATATAAATGAATAGATATTTAAATGAATAAAAATTCCTATTGTTGAATTATACATATATGTATTCCCGTTTGTGAAATTAAATCTGAAGGATTCGTTCATAAGCTTCGTTCTGCTGAGAAAATAAGTTTTTTTTTTTTTTTTTTTTTTTTTTAACACGCTTTTATTAGCTTCACCTGTATGTATATATTTGTATGTATGTTTGTAACCGCTCTGGGAGCAAACAAAAAATCTATATTGTAAAAAAAGACTTTCCCTACCTGAACACTGTGGCTGTGAGGTAAAGCTCCGGGGTACGAACCTAAAGGTCTAACGTTCGAGCCCAGTCAGGGGAGATTTTTTTAAAATTGTTTTTGTTTAAATCTAAATTATTTATTTCTCATTCCTTCATTATGTTATTTTTAGCATGCCTTTATTAACTTGATATGATGTAACTATTAATATATGTAACGGAATCTTAGAATTCAATTTTCGACCACGTCTATTCGTTCGATTATCCTGAAATTTTGCACACGACTTCATAGTCGATGGCAATACGACATACAAGTGTTTCCAGGCTCCTACCCCATCAGGGGCAAACAAAAAAATGTATGTCTATATTAAACTCTATTGTATGTGGCATAGGATTTGGCCGTATTTGTATAACGTTGAGTGGCAACAATTAATCAATTAATTTTTTTTATTAAAGATGTAAATATTATGGTGTGTCACTCACATGGTTTTTTCTTACCCTACATTTTAATACTATAAATATAGATATTTTGTTCTTTTTAGTTCACATTTCAATAAAAGCGTGTTCTTTAATTTTTTAAAAATATAATATTATTTCTTTTTTGGATTACTACTCTGTAATTATTTTTTGCACATTAAGGCTCATTATACTGGTGTCTACGGATTAAAATAGATTCCTAATAACTTTTAGCACATCAAAGGATTCAAAATATATTGCAGCGTTTCGCCATCTAGAAAAGAATAGACCAGAGAATTTCAATCATTTCGTCTACTCAGTTTATTTGTTTACCTTATATGCATAACTCGGAAATCCATATCTCTAATTTCAAAATTCAGGATATGACTACTTATTTATTTTTCATGAATGTGGGATACTTTTTTTCTCAGTGTACATTTTTCGTCTGATTAAAATTTGTGCTAATTGTGAAACAACTGTGGGTTCTAAACAATGATTCCATTTGATCTAAAACAATTGATTGATATATCTACAATCTTACCGTTTTCTTACAAAGTTTTTATTCTTCATCATTTAACACAGTGTTTCGGTGCATTTTTCTGCAAATAGAGTGAATTATAAAATATAGATTTCTAACAACGATCACTTAGAACCATGCAAGTTGACCAATGATAAATTGCATGTTACAGGTGTCACTACAACTATTACCAATAATTTTGTTATTTTACGCCAAAAGTGTAAGTAAATAAACAAAACATAGCGAATACAGTTGATGAATTAACATAACATTCAATACATTTAGTGCTTTATTCTTCGAATAATTCTAAAAAAGAAAAAAAAAAAAAACCAAATGGTACACACTTATTTATTAAATAAGTTCTCTTTACTAATTTATTAAACACAATAATAAAATATTTTACAGAAAAGTACCGCTTGTATGTTCTCCAACGAATTGACGTAAAAAGACGTGCAATTGAAAAAAAAAAAAAACTTTGATCATAACAATTTTAATGCCACTGAAACAAAGTTTATGTTACAATACTAATTGATAAAGTTTAGAAGAACAGTAACTAGAATTTATATTTAAATTTATATTTTACAGAAGAATTCATATTTAAAGATAATAAAAAAAATAAAAAAATATGTAAATAAAAAAATATTTATTATAAATAACGAGAAAGTTCCTACCATTAAAGCATGACTTGAGTACTAATCATACAACTCATATCTTGAGTATTGTATTACTTATCTTGAATACTATATAAATACATCCTGAGTATTAATTATATGCATATTGCGTACAATTAACATTAAGCATTGTATGATTTATGTTCATATCAGTAGTTATTTAATTACATTAAAAAATGTTTAATAGTCGCCTGACGTGCTGATTGTCTGTGAGTATTAAGAACTGCATTATGAAATGAAATGAGTTCAGTAAATTCTATTCGTTTGTGTTTTTACAAACAAAATAAGTTTAATGCTTTTCAGTTCAGTCCATTGCATCTTTAAAGGAAAGTGGAATAACTTCTTCATATTCTACATCATCATCTTTTATATTAGTATCAGACATTTTGTTTTTAATTCATTCGATTGTGAATAGTTCTGAAGTCATGATATCGGTATCACAGTTCACGTACTCATCAAAATTGTTATTTAGAACAATAAAATAATACACTGGTCGAGAAAATTTTGTGAATTTTAGAAAAGTGAAAAGGACGTATAGTCGATATTGAGTGACGTATAAACGAAGAACTTTTGCAGTAAAATGAATAGGATTGAATCGGGATTCCACCGAAAGGACGCATAAATGTAAAAAATTCTTAAACGAGGGATGTGTTAACGGTATTTCATTGTATTTATATTTACACACAAAGTACAAATATTCATGATTTCAAAGCATCAAAATTAACTCTCAAGATAAAAAAAAATTATATATATTGCTATTGCTTCAATTTCTGTGTAAGCACACAAAATGCTTTCTCGCGACACGTTTTGTTTTTAAAATCTTGTTTTGTGTAATTGAAGCAACAGCTAAAAACTTAAGATTTTATTAAAAACAAATAACTTTTATTTCAGCATGTTATGGACTCGCTTGTAATTTAATTGCATTTTAAAGAATATTAGTATCGCCAAGTGATCTAAACCCGACCAATATTTTTATATAAGCATTTAAATAATAAACATAGGAAATGCCAAAATTTCCATGTAAACAATATTCTTAGCGCACTTACACTTGTTAATAGTACATTTACACTTAAGGGGAAAAAAATGAGTGCTAGAATTTTTATTTAACTGATGATTTATATCCGCATGAACTTCCATCTATTTCACTCTATTTGCCTGCTAATTCAACTAATTAAAGTTCTTCGTCTGGGCATTTAAATAGAAAAAAAAAACTGTCTGTATCGAAACAATACGACAAGAGTTTGAAAAAATATATCTATTCACTTCTGTTGCCAGACAAATATAAAATAAATACGAAAGAACAAAGTTACAAAAATAAGCTGAATCACTAGCCACTGTTTTGCATTTTTAAATATTGCGCATTCAAATTTAACAACTTCCTTCTATAGGAGTTTTAAATACAAAAAAAAAAAAAAAAAAAATACAAGTATAAAATGAAAAGTGTAGAAAAAGAAAAGGCATTTTTGTCTGTGTTTTTCGCCTATTATGACAATATTTTTATTTTATTTATTTATCTTTCTTTGCAAACCACATTAACTTTACTTTTCAATCGATACTAATTTTAAATCTCTTATTTATTAAAAATAGGTTAAAAACGTACGACGAATTTTATGTTTGCTTATATACAGACTAATAAGTTTAGTTTCAACATTTTAGATATATAACAGTTTTTATTTTTAGAATAAAGTGCTGTCGTTGAATGATGATGGATAAAAACTTTATAATCAAACAAAGTTATGTATATGTTGCACTAGTAAATTCTTTATTTCTCTTGATGTACAGTCATGCTTACTTATTTTTATCTAAAATAATGATGTGTGTCTTTGCATTTTATGCTATTTTCTTACGTAGTTTTTATTCAGTTTTTGTAGTAATACCTTAATACACTCATGTCTAAAGTCACAACCTGTTTTCTCGTTTCCTTCTTTTGCGCATAATTTGTAAACAAATAAACGTATCGACATAAATTTGGATGGTATACTCTTTATCAAACTGTTAAACGGATTTTATAGAACTTTAATGTAAGTAATAATTTTTAAACAGATATTACTTCTTCTTTTTTTTTTTTTTCTTTTTTCGAAAGTAAGCTTTCTAAGAAAGGGAAAATTACAGGTATTACATTTCCAATCCATATTTTAACTTTAGAAAAGAAAACAAATTGGGAAGTGGTGTAAATGATGTATGACACATAGGTGAACTTAGCTTTCCTTCCTGGATTCTCTTTTTTTTTTTCTTCTTATTTTCTCTTCTTCTTCTTCAGCGAAGTACTTTTTTAAAAGTATACAAACGAACATGAAAATTAGATGAGATATTCTATATAAAATTATTCATTGATTTTTTTTTTATTCTGGTGGCGTTCATAGTTCACAAATTAATGGTTGCAATTTTTCAAAAAGCCCGTTATGAAAGAAAAAGAAAAAAGTGAATACAAGATTAAAAATCTGATTTTAATTTAACATTTGGAGGTATATATATATGGTTACCTATTTATAATCCTTAAAACCGTTTCTTACTCTGTTTTCTTTTCTAAAACTGTTTATTATTATTATTTTTTTTTTTTTAATTTCTTCCAAAGCTTATTTTTGAGTAAGTTTGAATTAATATCTGTTTAAAAATTATTTCTTGTGTTAAAGTTCTATAAAAATCGATTAACGGCTTGGTTATGAACATACCATCTAAACTTCATGTTCATATGTTCATTTGTTTAATAATTATACGCAAAAGAAGGAAACGAGAAAATCGGCTGAGAATTTAGCTTTAGACATGAGTGTATTACGACAGAAAGTATCATTTATTTCTGCATAGTGTTGCAAAAAGAACGATACATTTCTCGTAAGTTTATAAATTTATAAAAATATATGCTTTAAAAACATGAGTTGTTTAAAAAAATATATATAAAAAGAAAAATATATAAAAGTATGATACTTTTTCTCATAAGTTTATAAATTTATAAAATACAGTAGAGCCTCGATTATCCGAAGTAATTGGGACCGAACCTACTTCGGATAATCGAAATTTTCGGATAATCGAGAATTCATCAATAATCATCTAGTTTAATATGTAGTATCGTCATTGAACTGGTATTATGACTATTTTAACTGTTAAATAAATTAAAATCATAAATGAAAATAAATTTATTTCTGAAACAAAAACTTACAATGGTTTAAATGGAAGCTTGATCTGGTGTAAATTGGCCATCCTTTGACGTGCAGCTCTACCCCAAGTTAAAGAGAATAGGTTCTTTGTACTTGCTTACAATCAGAGGATGCAATAACATTCGATTGTTCTGGGACTCGGCAGTATGACCTTCCAAATTTCGAAATGGGGTTTATTTTTGTTTAGAACAGGGACTTTTGAAAGTGGGGAAGAGTACACTCATACCGAGAATTGAGCTTGCGAGAAGGAATTCTTAAAAAGGGAATTCCAAAAGATTTATCTGCACTCGTAGTTTGGAAAGGACGGCTTGCATACAGAAGAACTTTAAAAATGCATGTTTGTTAAGAGAAAATTTTGGATGATAGTAGAAAGTGAAAAAAAAAAAAAAAAAAGAGTGAAGAAGAAACCGACTTCGGTTAACGGAGAGTAGTTTCGGTTAATCGAGGTTCGGATAATCGAGGTTCTACTGTATAAGCTTTAAAAATCTAAGTTCTTTTTTAAAAAATGTAAAAATAAAAAAAAAATAAAAAAAAAACTATATATATTTTAACTTTTTTTGTGCTGTGGACTACATCAGTTATTCAAATCTTGCTCATGAAACTTGATTTCTTCATTAATTCTTTCCAACGTAGGGAGCTCATTACCAGTTAACTAATAAACATTAAAAACAAAATGTATGATCTCATTTTTTCTGAATGTTTTGGTGTCATCGCAATTAAAATAATACCACGCAGATCAACCTACACATTTTCAATTCAACAAATGAGATATTTTTATCACTTGACGTATTGCTTTTCATTTTTCGTTTGATTTTTTATTTTTCGCAAGCATTATTGTATATTTTCCGATTATTCAACTGAATGCGCTAATAAGAAGAATGTTTTGAACAATGAAGAACTGTCATCAAGAGAAGTTCTATGGCTTTTCCAAATAATAGTACAGAATACTATCAAATGAATAGATTCAACAATAAAGATTTATTAAAAAAGATGATATAGCTTTAATATTTTTATGTTTATAAATAAAAAATGTCTGCGTTCATATTAATGAATAATAGATTAATTACTCAAATTAGTCGAAAGTTCCATATTATATTTTCAAAAAACTAACAAAATTTTAGTAAGGAATCTCATACTATAAATTAGAATCACAATGTAATAAAATATGTTTTTTACTTTCCGAACACTATAGTGAGGAAAGTATTGTAATCATGTCAAAAATCCAAATTCGAGATTTTGATGTTTCTATACGTTTCGAGGTCCAACGAGTTCGTTTTCACTATTTTTACGATGATGTATGTATGTGTGTGTGTATGTATGTGTGTATGTATGTGTGTATGTATGTGTGTATGTATGTGTGTATGTCTGTGAGTGAACACGCTAGCGTCTAAACGCTTTGTTCGAATAAGCTGAAAGTTGGTACGTATATTGTAAGTCACCATAGTAAGAACCCTATAGATTTTGGTGAATCTAGCACTTATAGTTTTTTTACAGGGACACAAAGAAAAATTCTTTATCATTATGGCCAAGGGACCAAAATCTTAAAAGTGCGATAGCATCTAAACGCCTTATTCAATTGAGCAAAAACTTTATACACATATTATAGGCCACAGATACTCAATCTGTATACATTTTGGAGAATCTAGCACTTATAGTTTTTTTACAGGGACACAAAGAAAAATTCTTTGCCAAATTTTTAAAAGTGTGATAGCGTCTAAACGCCTTATTAATCTCAGCGAAGAATTTGTACACATGTTATAGGTCTTATTTGAACCAACTGTATAGATTTTGGTGAATCTAGCACTTACAGTTTCTTACAGGGACACAAAGAAAAATTCTTTATCTTTATGGCCTATGAGACCAGCGATAGCATCTAAACGCCTTATTCAATTGAGCTGAAAATTTGTATGAATATTATAAATCACTGTTGCACTAACTATAAGCATTTTGGTGAATCTAGCATTTATAGATTTTTACAGGGACACAACGAAAAATTCTTTATCCTTATGATCTAAGGGCTCAAAGTTCAGTAGCGTTAAATAAAACCTCGTGTGATATATGGAGAAAAATACTCAAACACTCTGTTAAGGTTTTCTCTTTTTTGTTTGTTTAGCAACTCCTCTTTCTTTATTTTATCTACAAAACTGTTAGTTACTCAATGTTCGGAAAGTCGAGTGGAGTCACTCGAGATTTTTTTTTTTTACTTTAGGAGATGATTATTATACATATGATTTTTTCTCCTCATATACTATGTAAGGATATATTATATTAATGAAATCGTCGGCAACGGAACTTTGCTGCATATATATGTTATGATGTGTACTGAATTCAGTTTTGCTACTTTTATGGTCGTGTATGCATGTTGTTATGTAAGGTTTGCGCACAATTCAAAAAAATGTTATAAAAAATCTAAATTTTAATTTTTTGCTAAATTTTTTGTGCATAGCTTTGAAGTGATCCTTCTTCTACGCATTTCCATTACTATTTTGTTGTTATACTATGATTTAAAGCAACAGCTGTAATAAAACCAAGAGAGTTATTTTAGTCCTTATAGGGTAAGAGAGATTGCACTTAATTTTAACAGCAATTAAATTGCTAACAATGATAATTGCGCTTAAATGACGTTGGTATAAGGTTTTTGTAAACAAATATTTTTGTATTACATGCAGGTACCTCAATTTAATAATAATAATAATAATAAAAAAAAAAACAGAAGATGAAAAATAAATTAAAAATAATTAAAAATTTTTATTTAAAGAAAATAATTTTGAAGAAACAGATAAAAACACAAGACTTGATACTAAAAATTAACATTTAGTTACTAGATAATATGTTTAACTTAAAATTAATAAAGTTCCTTTTCAGTTTGAATGGTTTCTTGTCTGTTGACCTAATCTGTCTTTGTCTATTATCGTTGCACTCATTGTTATAAATGATGAAACTTTCATGCAACCTCATTATATAGATTTTAAAACTTCTTTACACACCATAAAGTTTAAGCCAGCACAACCAGTTTCGAAAGGACGTAGCCTTTCTTCATCAGGTGCAAAAGAACACGTGCTACTGCCTTGCAGGCGAAAGCAAGACTTTTTTTGGTTTCATGCAACCACCTGCCACAAGTAAAATTTATAAACGAGTCCATGGGAAATCGTTAAATTAAAAAAATATTTTGTAATACTACCATTCTATAAACAATTCTAAAAAGGTTTTTTAAAATTTAAGCAAACATTTTTGAAAACGAGACAAAATATCCGCATTTAATCTTACACCGTTCTAGCAATGAACATACACATTTACGTAGGCACTCCGCTATCGATATTGTAGAACTACAAAGGGCATTCCATAAAAACTGAGAGTTATTTTTTTACGTAGTGGCAACACCGCGAAACTAAAAAATAGAAGTGCAGGCGATTTTTTCAAACTGTTAAATGTACATTTATACAAAATTCTAAACGAAGCAGACGATTTTATTTCCCTATTTCCGTGCTTGTCTAAAGAACTGTTTTATTTGCCCTACAGAAATGGAGATGAGTGATTCAGAGTTAAAAAACGAAATGCGTTGTGTCATAAAATTTTGCTACCGTTTGGGCAAAACAGCTCCAGAAACAGTTAAGTTAATGAAAGAAGCTTACAAAGACAAATGTTTTGGTGAGTCTACGATTTTTAGATGGCATGGTGATTTCAAGAAAGGCCTTTTGTCTGCAGAACTGGCTCCTAGGCCTGGGAAACCAAAAAGTGTTGTGAATGATCGAAATGTTAACACTGTGGGGGTAATCCTTTAAGAAAATCGGCGAATGACATGTGAGGAGATAGCGACATCAACAAACATTTCGAAAACGTCGATATTTCGCATTCTACGCAACAATTTACAGCTTCGCTATGTTTGTTCCAGATGGGTCTCTCAGCACCTTACTAAAGAACAAATGAAAACAAGAATTCACCAATGTTGTGAATGGAAACAAATGCTTCAGAATGATCCAAATCTCCTAAAGACTGTAATAACAGGTGATGAAATTTGGGTGCATCATTATGATCCCCTTACCAAGTCCGCAACAAGTGTAGGGAAATATATTTATTCTCCTCCTCCGAAAAAATCCGACAAACCAAATCTGCTGGAAAGGTCATGATGATCATTTTCTTTGATCATAAAGGTGTAATCTATCAGCATGCTGTGCCTCCAAAAACTACTGTGAATGGTGAATATTATGTTTCAGTTTTGAAAATTTTGCGACCACACATATCGAAAAAGCGTCATGAACTGGTAGGGAATTGGACATTACATCACGATAATGCTCGCCCTCATGTCGCTACTTCTGTTCAGCAATATCTTAGTAAATGCAATATTAAAATCATGCCACATCCCCCTTACAGTCCAGATCTCGCACCATTCGATTTCTGGCTGTTTCCGACGTTGAAGGAGAAGCTCCGTGGCAGAAAATTTAATACAGATTCTGAAGTTATTTCAGCAGTGGAGGGTTCTTTGAAGCAGCTTCCAGAAAAGGGCTTCTCTACTTTTTTTGAAAAGTGGGTTGAACAACGGGACCGTTGCATATCATTTGACGGAAGATATTTTGAAAAAGAATGATGTATTTTTTGCTGTAAATATATTTCTTGATTTTTTATGATTTTACTCTCAGTTTTTATGGAATGCCCTTTGTACTTGGAGTTTCCCATTGCACTTCTTCCTAACGATCCCCCCTGTGCGCAATCTCTACTACTGCGCAATCTCTCCTAGCTTCACCTTATGTATTTCTATGTGTGTACGTGTTTGAGTAGACACGATAGCATATAAATATTGAATTCGATTAAATTCAAATTTGGTAGTTATTTATTATGTCACCGCCGTACGAACTATAAAGATTTTTATAAGTGTAGAACTTACAGTTCTCTTTGAGGAACACAAAGAATTTTTATCCATTACGGCTTATGGACTCAATCTATGGACTCAATGAAGCGATTTAGTGTCTAAAATATAAATTTGATTAAGATTAAATTGGGTAGGCATGTTATAGATAATTTGTAAAGAACTATATAGAATTAAAGGAGTGTAGAAATTACAGACCAGTTACATAGGGATAAAAAAGAAAATTCTTATACATTGCAATATATGAATTAACTTTATCGGAAATTCGTTTTTGTAATGTTATAATGTTTAAAAAAGGAGAAAGAAATTAAAAGAAAATATGACATAAAATAAACAATGACTTGCTATCATTTTATCATTACGGTAAATATGTGTTGTAACAGTTATAAATATTTTACAGGTAGATACGGAAGAATTTACTAATATCATGCACTATATCCTACAGAAGCTAAGTATCTGTAGTGTATTAAAGTCTTTTAAAAAGGATAAAACTGATATATGCTTTAGAATTTTTGTATAGCATGGTGGTTACTGGGAACTGCATACCTATCATTGATAATTGTTTTAGAGAGATACAAACAATAATTCGAATACATTATTGTTCATTGTATGAACATATTAACTTGGGGAAGAATGTTCACATAGACCATTGTATTCTTCACTCTTGTTTGTTTAGTAAATTACTCCCTAATTCCTACTTGTTTAAAGACGTAACAATAAGTTTTTGAAAACTTGAGTAAAATCGTTATAGAATCTTTAAATACTGATTGCAATAACATGGAAATTTAAAATTAAAAATTTGTATTAACTTTTAAGATAATTACACCTTATAATATATTAGTTTGGGAGATATTTAAAACTTGGAAAATCTTTAATGATTTTTTTTTTTTTTTTTTTTTTTTTTGTTAAGAAGCGCACTTATTGCTGTGATGCAGATTATCAGATATTATAAAATTTGTTTTCTTAGGTAAATTAGACAGGTAAATTCTCTAAATAAATAAAATTATAAATAAAATTATTTAATCTTAAACAATTATTTTAAATATAACGATATAACTATTTTTAACCTATAAATAATAATTTTTCAATATACTTTTCCTAATTTTTATAGGTATCCCTTCATATTTTTTTCATTTCAAGGCGACTGAAGCAAAATCTTTGGTCTTTTCCCAGTATTCATTTAACAATTCTAATGTAATGAAAATTTTTTTCACTCTGGAAAGAATGTGTTTTGACTCATTTCTTTCTTTTGTTTTGTGAATCCAAATAATAATTAATACGTACTGGTGCTCTTTAAATCTTACATCGAAATATAACTCAAGCGCCCTTTTGTCTCCTAATTTACATCATCATCTAGACAAAATATTTGCTTAGCTGGTTATTTCTCAAGATGGCGAAATCATGCCAACATTCACTAACAACTGCCAATGAATTACTGATCGCCTTTTCAATAAATAAATAAATAAACAGATAAATAAAAATAATAATAATAAATAAATGAATAATAATAATAATAAATAAATAAATAAATAATAATAAATAAATAAATAAATAATAATAAATAAATAAATAAAAAATACATAAAAATTTTCGTAACGAATACCGCAACCGTGCTCTATCTTAAATATTGAACTTGGCGTACATAAAATTAAACGCCAAAAGCAATGCTATTTTTCGCTCCAGTTTTGGACGGCACTTGCTATCATGATCTAGCACAAGGAGAATTAGGGGTTTGTGTCCCGTTGCTGTTCCCCCACTCCATGTCATATTGGCAATATTTGTTAATCGTTTGTCGGTCTACGGTTACGGTTTCTTTTGCTACTGTATTCCTTTTTAGAAAAGAAACTTGCACATCGTTAAGAGAGCAAAAGTTGTCTCTTATTTTTTACATGGATCCGGGGCTTTTTTAATATATCTTTGAAATTAATTTATAACTATATTTTTGTTTTCAGCTATCGACAAAATTGATACTATTCTCTATACGACAACCAATTAAACTCTGTCACAAGTGCACTTTAATAAATATAAAATAATTAATCTAAAGAGATTTTTAAGTATTTTTCTTTCCCCGCTATTACCCATAGGGATGGATACCCGACTGTCGCCAACTGCTTAACTGTAGTGCAGTGTTAAAATCCCTCAACTTCTACACTGTAAAAAAAGCTGTAGTAAAATTACGGGCAAAGCCCGGCAGCAGAGATTCCAGTCAAAGCCCGTAAAAATACATTTAGACGATGAATGATGTATCGCCAGTAATTTTACGTTGTGATGAAACATACAACCAACCTGCAAAAAAAGTAGCATTGACCGTAAAATTAAAAGTTAAAGTTTGAGTTTCTCGAATACTTTACAAAAGTTTCTTGTAATTATTACACATGCGTGCAGGGAAAAATCCACAACACTAAAATACTTATTTATTTTTTTTACACGCAAAAGCTAATTTATTAATTTTCATGCAAAGCAAATCGTTTTGGGTAGCCCGGGATTCAAACTCACAATCACCTGTGTCAGATGCCAGCGCTTTGCCAACCCCGCCGTTGGGATCACAAACACTTTTCTTTACAAAAACAGATAGAGTCAATATCAGAACTGACTAGTTGATAAATCTTGTCATACGCACCAAAAGACTTCTGGCAAAATTTTTAAACCGATTTACAGCACAATGTGAAGTAACAAATCTTCAATTTTTTTTACAGAACTAGCTATACAAATTTACAGCAACTTATGCTGTATTTATGCTAAAAAAAAAAAAAAAAAAAAAAAAAAAAATTGCTTTATTTTTACAGAATTTTTTTTTACAGTGATTAAAATGTAAAGTTAACGTTGTTCAAGCTATGCATAAAAATTATTTTATTTTAAGACTATTTTAAAATCTAAATTTGCTATTTTTGACAAAATTAAGAAGTCAGTCAATTCTCATATTGAAAAAACAAAAGCTTTTTTTTTTCCCTATAAAGACTACGATACTGAATTTTGTGAAAGAAAATCTAACTATTTTTCGAAATCATTTTTATTTCTAAACTGACTGGATTGGATTTGGGAATAAAGCCGATTGACTGCTGTAGGTCCTAGGCCTGAGGGGGAGTGCCCTCCGAGGGGTCTTTCTGAGGGGTCCTAGCCCGTATTTACACAAGTTTCGGAGGAAACCACGGAAAACTCCGAACGGCTAGGCCGACGAGCGCGACCTGTGATCGAGCCCGGCACATCACGTCTACCAGCTTTGAGGTTCCCCCGGTGGGCCTTTTTTATTCGTAAACACTAGCACTAAAGAGGTAGTCTTAATTCAAGGTTCTCATTAGATGTAAATAATGGGTAAGAATTTCTCACCCTTTTTCAAAAACAAAATGAAACTTTTGAAAACTATGTAAGATCACTGAAAATTAACCGAGACGCAGAATAAACTTTGAATAATAATAATAAATCTTTTACATAAATACAGAGAATTTGTATCTCCAATTAATACGATTTTTTTCATGGTTTTCGATTTTTATGGTTTCAGTAGTGGGTGCAAAGAAGAAATAACTAGAGCCTAATTCTTATTCATCCAAACAGGTTTTCATTATAAGGCCGATTTCAAACTGTGTTTATGAAGTGTTAGACGTATTTGCACTTTTTAGAATAGCAGAAGAGTTTTTTTTTTTTTTTTTTTTTTTTAGCTGTATTCCATTGAAGGGAGCCCGCCAGCAGTCGAGCGGTTCTGCGCTCAAAGCTGGTAGACATAAGGTTCCGGGTTCGAGCCCAGGTCTCGCCCCTTGGCCTAGCCGTTCGAAGTTTTATGTGGTTTTCTTCGAAACTTGAGTAAATCTAGTAACTAGGATCCTTCAGAAAGACCCCCCCCCCACGGAGGGCACTCCCCCTCCGGTCTAGGACCTATAGCAGTCAATCGGCCGTATTCCCAATATCGAAATCCATTGAGTGAAGAAAGGACTGAGGTATTTCGAGAGCAGAACCTGCTATGTATGATGTAATGTGCATATCTGATGTAATGTACATATTCAGATAAAACAGCTTTGTTTTTTAACAGTGAAGATCGTACATAATAATCATAAGACTTACTTTCAAATGGTTAATTACATATTCATTTCATATTGAAATAAACTTTATTTTAGCATATTGTAAAAAATGCATTGTGGAAACAACATTAAAGTGTTAAGAGCAATTAGAATTATGTATGCTTAAAAAAACTAAAATTTAAAAAATGCGTTTAGTGAATAAAACAATTATTAGGTTGTAGTTTGTGTTTTAGAAATCTGGCTTCAAACCAAGAAACCATTTTAGCTTTATTTTTTAATGTTTTCGTGTTAATAGACAAAGAAAATCAATTTCGTCAATATCAATTACTCAGTTTCAGTCAGATAGAATTTTTTTGAATTAAATTAAGAAAACAATAGCTTATTAAAACCAACGGATGTTTCTATGCGTCATGCGTGCATAATTAAACACATTCAATTAGTATAAATAACAATCATAGTTTCAGTTTGAAAATGGAAGAAAATGGAATTCTCTCTTGATGTCACTGAAATGATAGCATTTGAAGAGATTTTCTCATAAGAAAATGACTTGGTGAAAGATAATAGCAATTTGCGTAGATTAAAGGCTTTTTCTCGTAAAAATTTTAAAAATTATACTTTCGAAACATCAATTTACGGGCTACGACCGTTTAGCTAGCAAAACGGCCATTTTCCGTAAAATAGACGGTTATTTCCTAAATAATGCTTCCAAAACATTAATTTACGGATTATGACCGTTTAGGTAGCAAAACCGTCATTTCCCCTAAAATTATACAGTCAAATACCGTGATTTTACAATTTTTTTTTTACAGTGTACCTCAACATTCTCCGCTGGATAATTTAACTATTACTTCAGTTAAAATAACCCTAACTTTGAATTATACAGAATAAATTAACGTTTTTACGATAAGTAAACTGTTAGGTATTTTTCATAATAATTTAATTGTAATTTCACAGTTATTATGCATTTTTTTAAAATTTAAATTAGTGTTTAAAATAAATTTTTCCTTAAAAAATAATTTCTTTTTTTTTTTTCCTGTGAGGCACAGATTTAAGATCATTTCAATTCAAGAAAAAAAACTAAATTTTATGCACATTGAATTAAGGTATTGGAGGAATAAATTACATGAAAATCATCTTTCAATAACCGTGATAATCTTTCTTCATACAATCTAGTAAGAGTTTTTCTTTGACAAGTTTCTAATAGTGAAACTGACTAGAAATATTTTGCAAGTTTCCATTTAATATCATTAAGTAATTAAAACTGAAGATCAGTCAAAGCAAACAGAATTTTTCTGTCATTGTCTTTCGAAATATTCTTGCTACGTCTCTCGATCTACGCGGGATAATTTATATAAAAAAAAAAATTTCTATTTTCATTTTACATAATCATAGACAATTAACAAAACAAATTTTAACTTAAAGATAGTGATGGTAAGTGTGATTTAGAAATTCAAAATTTCGTCAAGTATGTTGTGGGTACACAGTCTATCAAAGAAAAAAAGATTAAATGAAAAAAAATATGAATTTAGTTTTAATACATTACTAATCGGTTAAAAAATTACTAAAGAAAATTTGCACCATTTTCAGTTTAATTTCCTACGAAATCTAAACTGATGCGTTCTTTTAGAAATATTAGAAATTTAATGTATAAAAAAATTTGGGCGTTGAAGGAAAATGTTCTAAAAATCTTAAGATAAATAACATTTTTCAAAATTTTGGAATTTTTGAAAGATAAAATCCTAGATTTTTGAAACTAAGTGATGTGCTCTTATTTGAAAAATAATTTAAGAACGTAGTACAATTTATATTAGAAACTTGAAATTTGAACATTCTGTTATTAATCATTTTTCCCTTAAACAAATATTTAAATTAAATGAACTCTTCATAAAAATAAATTTAGCTTCTCTGAAGATAGATACTCTTTTAAAATAATTTGCTAAGGAGAAAATTCAAGAAAACGGAGACCCGTTGCTGCGGAGTACTTTAAGATTCCAGAAATTAATGGATTACGACGAAGTACCTACTTATATATTTATTTTTCAAAGAAACAGCTCATTTCCATCAAATAAAAGTAATTTCTTATTTACCCTAATAGAGCATGTTCATCAATGGGATTAGTATGAACGATTTTATTGAAAAAAAATATCAAAGCAGTCTTTAAGGACTGCCGATAGAAGTGAAAACTAAGTAACTTGTGAATTGTATCGTCGAGCTATTAGATTATTATTTTCGAATTATTTTTGGTTTGTAAAGAAGTGTTTAGGATCAGAATTATATGATTCGGGTCATTATTTGTAGCTACCCATATTAAATGAACTAAGAATTATATTAGGCAAAATATTGATTACTTATGAAATTATTTTAATTAGTAGCTGAGATACAAAAGAAAACCGATTCAGGATACCTCAAAACGTGTAAATCAGGTGAAATATCGAATTCCACTTTCGATAATATAAAAGAACTTTAAAATATCTTTCGAATGATGTATTAAGAATAATTTAATCATAATTAGAAATTGAAATTTGAAAATATTACAGCGCCATCTGGCGGTAGAAATTTCTGTAAGCAACTGTTCGATTCTAACTCAACAAATCTTTCAAATGATGTATTACTTATGAAATTATTTTAATTAGTAGCTGAGATACAAAAGAAAACCCATTCAGGAGACCTCAAAACGTCTAAATCAGGTGAAATCTCGAATTCCACTTTCGATAATATAAATTGGTAAAAAATATGTTTCATCTCATGGAAAGCCTTCGGTGACGATGACGCGAGTTTCATGATTTTTGTTCACCCAAAAGTGCTCAACGCGCCTAAAGAAGTTTTCACTTCAAAAAAAAAAAAAAAAAAAAAATTGATAATAGCTTTTGACAACTGAAGGAAATGAAACTCTACTTTCGATCAATTAATTAATTAGGGGTACAAATTTAAATATTAAAACAGGGAAAATACTTATATATTTTTAGCTGTTATAAAAACAATTTTTCATGGATTAACCGTTGTGAAAATTTGATAAGCATAATTTTAAAAGCCTTACGTTTTTTTATCATTACACTGAGGAAAAAAATATACCGCCTTCCTCTAGAATGAATAAGTGGCCATTTTCTAAATCCCTTTACTAGAAATATAGATTTCCGAGCTGTGCGCGTAAGGCACGCCAATAAACTGAATAGACGACATTATCGAGAATTTCTAGTGTACACATTTCTAGATGGTGAAACAATATTCCGAATATTCTTAATCATTTGTATTGCGAGAAATTCCATTTGATTTTCTAGAATTTGGTAATACACCAAGATTATAGTTGCTGAAACCCGCCTCTTGTAGTCTCATTTATTTCCAGAGATTTTTAAATAACTTTGCCCTCGAGAATATAGGCAAATGTTCTAAAATTCTAATAGGGGCTTCTAGAACTCGCTTTTCAAGGGGACTAGAATTTATAAGGATGACATGGAACTATTTTTTCTAGAACCACAACTTAGATTCTAGAAGTCAGTTACAGAATTTCTTTTTCAGTGTAGTATCACTTTTGTATCAATATTTTGTTATTATTTTGTGTTATAAATTTTCTGAGAAATTCTTCTTTATATGAGATATTCTAATTAGTTCTTAAAAAGTTGAATCAGCAGAATTAAATTCAAATCAGTTTGTTACTCCGGTTGACTATGAAAAAGGTGAAAATAACGTCTTCATTGAAAAAGTTATCGATGAAACATTTAATTAAGTTTATGTATATATTCATATTATCTAATTTCTAAGCCATACGGATTTTTTTTCTGAAATGAGGTAATTTCTTTCTCATTTATACACGTAACTTTTGTGAAAATTTCTACCAATTCCGACAAATATTTTATGAGTTTTCCTTAATGAAAGTCTTTAACCTTCCAGCGGGCGCGCGTATATGAGAGATACACCACCGATGAATCTCGTTGTATATCTTAAATCAGAGAGCATTTGGAACACTTATCCTTGGCTATTCACTCAGTATATATTGATCTATTTTTAGTTATCTTTTGAACCTCGAGACAATGATGTGAAGCTGTATATTTGCTATTTGTATTTTAAAAATACGCGCGACCGTTCAAGTGACGTTTTGTTATATTTGGTGGGTTTTTTCGCTGTTAAAATTATTCTTAACAGCGATTACTTTATAATGATTTTGATGCTTTAAGTTTCATTGTTTCAGTTTTTATTTTAATGAATAAAAGTTCCAATTGAATGTTCTTATTAATCTTCAAACGGTTGTAGTTTAATTAAAACATTTCGATACTTGAAAATATATATTTTACAATAGTGTATGTGAAAAATACGCGTCACCTTTCATGCTCGTATAAGCAGCGCGCCCGCTCGAAGGTTAATAGTGATCGAAGCTTTATACTCTTTCAAAATAATAACAGGTTGTTTTAATATTCATTTTGTACAAGTAATTAAATATTATTAATTTTCTCTTAAATGTCTTATTAAAAATTAATTCAGTTTTTAATATTTTCTTTCTTCCCTACATAGGAAAAATATTTATGCATCTGTATTGGTTTCTGTATCTTATTTGTTGCTTTTTAAACAAACGGCATCACGTTGACCTATGC
Organism: Salticus scenicus; assembly: GCA_963930645.1. Taxonomy (NCBI): domain Eukaryota; kingdom Metazoa; phylum Arthropoda; class Arachnida; order Araneae; family Salticidae; genus Salticus; species Salticus scenicus. The sequence continues at coordinate 80,754,312 of OZ005653.1, forward strand.
ATTTTTGTCAAATAAATTAAGTAAATTATTTTATTTTATTTTATTTATTTTTTGCTCATGCACAAATAAAAATTATTTCATGCGAATTCTTGTATTTCCTGTAGACTTTAATATATTTATTTTCAAAATGCACATTATTGTTTCTAATATTTTTTGTCTATTATCTGAAACCTTGTGTGCAGAGCTGCCAACATTTTAAACTTTCAATTCAGAATTGAGACCAGTATTTTTAAATGGAATATGTTATATATATTTTCGATGATTAATATTACCGAAAACAGCTATAAAAAGTTTCCGGTGAGAAGTCTCCCTTGAAAAACGGGAGACTTGGCACCTATGCTCGTGTGTTATTAAGGGGGAAAAAAGAAGAAAGGCATATTTTTCAATATATTTTTTAATTAAATGTTTATATCGCCTGAAATATATGGCCTATTGTTATATAAATGATCATGAACATCCTAAGCAACCCACAGAAGAATATCACGCCATAAGAATTTAGAGCAACTCCATGTACACATTAACTCCCCATGTTTCTTCTATGTTTCTATACCTAAAATAGCAATGGTAAATATGTGATCAGACATCTAATTCTCATTGGTAAAGTCACAGAAAAATTTGTAAAGTATTTTTTACAATATTTGACAAGACGTGTAAAATCGAAGATGTTCACATTATTTTGTCACTCATTTATACATGCGATTATTTGTAACAAAAGCAGGAAAAAAAAATAATAACAGAAAATTTCCAATGATATAATAACACCAACTACAAACAATGTCGGATCCAGAACTTAACTTTTTTTTTTTTTTTTTTTTTTTTTTTTTTTTGGGGGGGGGGGGCTAAGATTTTTCAAGATTCTATTCCAGATCAATGAAAAATTTACCAATGTAATATTCAATTGTGAATGTCGGTGGTTTTTTTTTTGGGGGGGGGGCCTCCCCCCCCCTCCTTAAATCCGCCACTGACTACAAACGAAACTTATTCTTAAAAAAGGGTAAGATATGTAATTTTGAAAGAGTTAAAAGATTTAATGATTTAGTATCTTTAATTTTACTGTCACATTCATTTTAAAAAACGAAAATATTGTCACATTTGATAAAACGAACATTCCTAAACTTACTAAAATCCCTACATTGGTATGAGCCACATGCTTCAGAGCTTCAGCTACTTCCTTGGCGACGGATGTTGTCGATAAAAGAAGCTTTACTGTATCCTGTACTACCGATTCTCTTACACCGTTGACAAACAGATCTTCTTCCCTGGTTGATTCCTGGACACTTGGCTGGCCATTAACTTCTAAAACTGACGCACGTAGGCTCGCATTCAAAACAACATCTACACCCAATAATTGAAAACAGTGTTCACATCTGCCAAAAAGAAATATAGAGAAAAATTTAGAAAGAACGATTATGCAAATACTTCAATTTTTTTGTATAATCAAAAAGCTCATGATTGAAAAACTTAGGTAAATTTCATAGCATGCTGGTTAAAATAAACGCGATCATTATTATTTGTTTTTATAGAATATTTATTGTGACAAGAAAAATGTGTTTTTTGAAAATACATAATTATTATTTGCTTTATCTGTAAATATAGCTTTTTGTACCTGCACTGAATAAAATCTGAATAAATAGCATCTATTTTATTTACGTAAGAAATATTTGTGTTGGTTTTCCTCACCGTATAAGATTCCATTATATTCAGGATGGAATAGTTTTTCATTGTTATACAATAAGGGGCAACTATAATTTTATAAATTTAAAGAAATATTTTTTTGTTTTTGTTTTTGTTTTACGGCTTAGAATAATTTGCAGAGTAGAGGGAAAAAACTTTCACAGTACCTTCAATGACAGTATTTAACATTTAAAATAAGAAAAAAAGTGGTTATAAAATTCTTTTATCTTACTTTTTTTGGTGTTACAGGGTCTTTATCCTTCCTTACCGAATCTTATTTATCATTATTTTTGTACAGAAATAGTTATCGTTCATAATTGTAATAAATAAGTAAGTAAATAAATAAATCTTTACATCTTTGGGGGTTTAGTATAATTGTTAAATAAGATTATTTCGTTTCAAGATCCCCCACTAATATTAAAGAATAATATTTCATATGTATACCATTCTAGAATTAAACAAATATAACAATGAAAAAGTATGTAGTAGATATTAAATATAAAATATCCTTACTGGTTTTAATACCATTCTGGGTTGATAACATGATTAATTTATTTAAAATACATCTTATTCAAATAAAAGATATTAAAAGCTACGTCGACTGAAATTGCTATACAGTTAATTTCTTGATACTGTTTTAAACACAATTTTTTTTAAATTTAACACATTACAAATATAATATCTTATAAATGTAAACTATATGATGCAAAATCGGTATCAGAACTAATAAAGACACAGAGCAAGTTTTAGTTCAGATGTAAATTTGAAATACTGTAAAATATTTCCATTATTATCCTTTGATAAAAAATATTTTTTTGGAATGAACATTTTTTTTTTTCTTTAATTAAAAAAATATTCAACACAAAAATCCAGTTGTTAAAAAAAAATAAATAAAATAAAATAAAAAAATAAAATAAAAAAATATTATATTTATTGAAATTTATATATTTATACATAAAACAAAGTTAATTAAATAACTTCCAGTGGTAAATATAAATTTTAAGCTAACACTCCATTATTTCATGACAGACACTTTTGTGAAGATCGGATGCACGTCTTTTCTAATTCAACTATTTTCACTCTAATAAAATAGGTTGTAAAACAACTAATGCAGTTAAAATGTTATAAATAATTAACTATTATATTAACTATTAAATATGTTTATAATTGCAAATTTCTGTAGTAATTTAAGTATTTTTAACTCACAACATGGGGAAAATGGTACTCTTTATTCTCTTTATCGTAATTATTAAACACTGAGAATTTTATTTTATCTTTTTCTCTTTGGCAAAATTTAAATAAAAGTAATAAATACTTTTCAAATACTCTTTCAGTATTATGTAAATGCAAAGATTTTTGTTAGGTACAAGAGTCCCGATATTTTTTCCCGATATATAACTTTAATATAAAATCAAGTAAATTGTGTATTGCGTTTTGTTCTAAAATACTTTCGCATGTTAAAAGTTTAATTAAAGACAGTGGCTCTTAAACGTTTTTGAAGTCGAGGCGTATTTAAAAGCGTACAAATAAGTGTAGGTGCACTATATACAAATTTCTGAGAAAATTGTTAAAATAATTGAGATAAACATTTGAAAGTGAACTTTCATTTTGTCGCCAATTCGTCGATACGTGGAAAAGCCTTTTCTATTTTCTAAAAAAATGTTGTAGAGGTAGAAAAATCCAAATTCACCCGTTGAAAATAACTTTATTTATATAGCCAAGTTGTGTGATTTTGCTTTCTAACTAGTACTTAACTTTTGTTCCCTTTCAAAATATGATTGTTTAATATTGTGCTTTATTTTGAGAAATCATTGCATTTTATTTGAGTTTATTTAGCTGAACAAAGAAAAAAAAAAAAAAAAAAAAAAGAATCATGCAGTTAAAATCTACTTCTAAACATTCAAAATAAATAATATACACACAACACTATTATTCTTGTGGCTGTTTTTTGCAATAAAAATCGCTGTAAATTAACATAATAATGACGTGTTGACAAAAAGAGTGGTATATTTGCAATGGAATAATACAATAACTATATATTTATTTTAATACCTGGGCGCATCCATAGATATAGTAATATTGTATAGATTGATCATTGAGGGGGAAAATGTGATTCCTTTTCACTTGGGAAATAAAAATTTAATTTTATTTCCCAATTTAATTTTATTTCTTTTTTCCCAATTATATATATATATATATATTAAAGTTTAAAATTGTTCAGGTATTTGTGATTTAACCTGATTGGTCATTTTTTAAGAAAGCAATTTTACCTATTTCTGTAAAATAAATTTATAAAATAATAAAAAATTACCTAATTAAATGTTTAAATGTAGTTGTTAGAATTTTGATTTAAAGAAAAACTGTTAAACAATTTCAACACGAATTTTGAATAATCGTTTATGACTCATAAAACTCGAATAAAGGTTTAAAACACATTTTAGTCTGAGTATTTTCGTTTAACGATTTTTTTAAGATATGTGAAAAATATTTCTTTCATAAATATTTATTAAAGACCAAAGATATTTTGAACTAAATCTTCCCATTATAAATTAATCTAACTGAAAAATCAAAAATAATAAAAATATATAGTCGCACCTCGTTAACGTGAATTACCTTTAACATGAACTGTTTCCAGAATCTCTATCAAAATGAAGATAAGTTTAGTTATATGAAGATTAGTTACTGATAGCATGAACTACAGATAACATCAACAATGTTTTTATTCCTCTTGAAATTCATGTTAACGAGATTCGACTGTGTATATATATGTAAACAACAATACTAAAATTATGACATACAATATTTCATTAAACAGAAAAAACTAAATTTTTAGATATTATTTGCGTCTAACTTTTATTAATAATGTATGAACTAGTTTTAGTAATTTAAATGACATTTTGAAATAAAACTTGATAGTTTGAAATGAATAATATTTACAACCTTGTCTTTGGAAAAAGAAAATTACATTAAATAAATTTGAAGAGAACAAATAACGAAATAAAATTAAATAATTTGATACCGCAAGTAAATGTTTCTGATTTAAAATACTAGGACATAAAATAGTACAAATTAATCTCTCTAATTACTGACATTTTTATAGTAAAAATTAGATGGAATAAAACAGGATAATATTGAGCAAAAGTTAACATTTTCGTTAGCTGGAAACTGTCACATGTTTATAATGCAAAGACTACCAAGCGGCAGAAATTGATCTTCTTAATTTCTTCTATTTCCAACATTTTCCTCCGTAATTGAAAAGTCAAACAAAACCCCTCTCTAGAACTGCAAACAAAGCCTCTTCCGAAACCGGAAAGGACCGTCATGCATGTTCCTTCCGCGAAAAGAGGATTAGGATCTTGTTTAGAATAAAAGTGACATAGTGCCTTTCTATTATATTTTTTCTTTCTCCCTTTTAGGATTAAATGGTTTTATTTCTAAAGCATTATAGATTCTACGTTGTTATGGTTCAGGATATGAAGTCTTGAAAAAATGTGTAAAAATAATGATGAAATATTTATGCATTCTCTCTTAGATATTATTTTTATGTTGTAAATAGATATGCGTATTTAATTGTAATGATGCACATTAATAATGGTGATTTTGTTAAGTGTTTGTAAATTTTATATTACAAAACTTCTTCACATAAAATTTATATGTTTTACTGCCGAATTTCAGTCTACTACAATCCTATCATTGCGTTGCACTAAAAAATAAGCTAGTCAATCTAGTCGGCTAGTCATGCTAGATACAGAGTAAATAAATCAAAATTAAAATTTCTCGAGATAAAAAGAAAAACAAATTGTTATAAAACTGTTAAAAATAATTTATATAACAATTTCAGTAATTTAGAGAAGGATTATTAAAAAGATATACTTTCATTTATGAGAGTATTGGATTATCTAGAATGTTTGTTCAGCTTTTGAAAGAAAATTTAAACGTAGAACATTTAAGTTTTGATCAACATTTATTAAATTGTTTGATTTTAATATTTTTACTATTTCTGCTAATTCCAGTATAATATCGTGGATTATTATCTATCAGTGCTTTAGTCTGCTTGTCATCTGTGGCAGAAAGCCAACTTGGGGTTATCAATCTTCGAAGTTGAAATTACCAGTTTTGAATCTTGCAAGCAACTTCTGCACACGCTTTTATACCGCAGCACATTCGTGCTGCGGCATAGAAGAGTGTGGTGCAGAAGCTGCGAAAAGTGTGAAGAAGTGCATATCTTGTTTGCAGCTTGTGTGGCATATTTGCATTTCTGGTTATTAAAATAAATAAATAATACTAATAATTCACTTTCTTTGCTTCCATATTCAAAGACAGCAACAACTGACAGAAATTAACGTATCGTAACAAAACTTATTTCTAAGTATGATTGAATTACAATTACCATTTAATTTGTTTTCAGTCATTCTGATATATTCTGATCAGTCTTTATGCTGTCACCCCAAAATTGACATTTATTTTCTAGTCGACCTTATGCGATCATCTAAGGGGAATTTAGTTCGCGAAATTGTTGCTATTCATTAAAAATTTGCAATTGAAAATAATTTCTTTGCGATGACTCGCTATTTTTTTTTTTTTTTTTTTTTTTACAAAATTTAAGTTATGAGGGAAATGAAAAAGTAAAAAAATGTTCGTTAAATAAAAAAAAATTTTCGAGCTTCAGTATCTTAATTTAAAAATAAAAGCAGTAACGCCAGATATGATATACACAATAGAACAAAATAAAATTAAAATTGCATTATACCATTTGATTAATAAATATTTGTGGGGTCTTTGGTTATATACATAGTTATATTTTAGTTTTTTTTTTTTTTTTTTTTTTTTAGTTTTCTTTTTTTAATTTTATAATAACACTACTTATTTAAAAAACTTTGAAAAAAAATTAACTTGGAATGATAAAAAAAAATGTGTACTTGATTTTTTTTTTATTTTTAGGTAACAAGTGTATGTAATAACACAATGCTGTTAAATGACTAGTTAGAAATAACTAGTTAGAATAAATTATTATTATTTTTTTTTCAATTTATATGAAAGAAGTCGTTTTAAAGTTTTAATTAATAACATTTAGAGAAAGAAAGAGAAAAACGAAAGCTTACTTAAAACGTTTTCCATTTCCAAAACCAGTGATTACGTCCTCTGGTGGTGAAGCGACTATAGCCATTTCTGCCAAAAGAAGCATATGTACAAGTGTCTGATGAACATGATTGATGGCAGATGATACAGAATCAAGTCCGTAATTTTTAGAAACATATTGCCAAAACTGAGACAATGGCCACGTTCTTCCAGGTATCTGTTGATTTAAATTAAAAAATTTACTTAAGATACTCCGAATTGATATTTTTTTAATGACAAATTGTAAACCAATGTAGAAAAAACACAATAAAGACAGATTGTAATCCAATACAAATTTAATGAGAGTACATAGAAAACAAGTAATACAAAGGAAACATAAATATTTACATAGTATTTTTAATTATTGTACAATTATAGAGCTTGCTTAAAATATATATATATATATATATATATATATATATATATAATTAAATAAGTGAATAATTTCAAATATAGCTAAGAAGTATTGCGAATAAATTTGTAAAACCTCATTTATAAAATTCTAAAATCTGTAATCTTATATCGAATTAAGCGATTTTCGACCTGTGAACACATAATCATTAATTATAGTTAATTTTCACTTTTGTTAAAATCAATTAAAAATGTTAATTAAAAATATTTTATACTCCAGAATGTAAAAAACCGAATAATTTGTTATCTAATATCAATTGAAAAGTCACTATACGTCGAATTATAAAAGGTCAACGTAAATTCGGACAAATAACATTTTGATAACTAAAAATTATAATAATTAAAAAAAAAAAAAATTCCTTTTAATATAGATAGGAACCATCCCGATTAAACCAGAGTTATAAAAAAAAAAAAAATGTCCAAACTGAACCTTTTGTTTGGGAGATGAAATGCTGTAGACGTTGGGAAAGGTCTATGCTAAAGGGCATAGCCAAGTCTCTGTATGATTGTATCTGAGTGTAACACATAGCAAACTTGTTTTTGCGTCGGTGGTTTAAAATGTATTCACGTGTTGAGGATATGTATAAGTATGTATAATCGTCGCACGCAAAAATGATGTATTTTTCCCTAATCATCTATAAAACATGTTTGCCAAATATTAATTTAGATATAAATCAATTTGTCGAATGAAGATCATTAAAAAAAAAAAAAAAAAAAAAAAAATGGAATTTTCAAATCAATAAAGTTTTATCATTAAATAGATATTTTATAAAAATTAAAACTGAAGACAAATCAATGACAACAAGTCTATAATAGACAATAAATTTTAGGGATAAAGGATTTGGAAAAATATATTTGTTTTTCACTATCTGAAAAAAAAAAAAAATTATAATCTGTTACATGCCATGAAATTATAAGTGAATGTATGCACTAATAAAAAAATTAAATGGAGTCTTTTTTTTTTTTTTTTTTTTTTTTTTTTTTCATTTATCTATGAAAATAATACCTTAAAACATTTTTCGTGGAAAAAAAAAAAAAAAAGAGTTCCATAATAAATTATATAACTTATCTATAGCTTAAATAACATTTATTTGCCATTTATTTACTTTTTGCGTTTGCGTTCCGTTTGAGTGACATCGAATATGCGGTCAATAAAATGAAAGGAATTCGGTCAACACTAAGAGAGAAGTGTAAAGACATTAAATAACTGAATATTTAATAAAGTCTTAAATTAAATACTTATTTATAATTTTAAAAAATAGCGCACATAATATAGAAAAAAATATGTCTCTGTAATGTATCACCCAATAATATTTGATTATTGGCAAAAAATATATAGATTTTTTTTAAAATCTTTTAGCCACTGATACAATGATACAAAATTTGTGCTTGAAAATGAGAGGAAATATCCGCCTAATTTTCCAAGTAATTTGATTTGAAAATGAGTATGGCTGTTTTCTGTTTTAAAATGCCAATACACTCTTCAAAGTTACGTAGTTACAGAAATGACAAATACAGTTTTATTTTAAATGCATAAATTGAAGTTTTATTATTAAAATGACGTTCATTATTAATGTAGGTTTTTTAAAGAATTTTAGAGTAATAGTACTTACTTTGAAACTAAGAAACTATTTATTGCGCGCAACGTCAAAACGATTCAAAAATTTTTTAATCTGTAGAAGTGTCGTCTCTTGGACAGTATAGGCGAGCTTAGAAGTGAATAAGATGCTTCTGGCTTCGAAGAAAATAAGTGTACTGGCTTTGAGGCTACCAGTTAAACGTTCGTTTATGGTTAGGTAATTCCTGTAAATCTTCCTGGCAGGTTCTGAGTTCAGTTCCAGTTATTATTTGGCCGTTACTATAAGTATACAACGATATCCTCTCGTTTCGGAAATAAGAGATTGCTGAATATATATGCGATTACCCACAACTTACCATTTTTCAGTAGGTGCTGTCTCAAAGATGAGAAGCATATTTCTTTTAAAAAAGCAATGTCCTAAAAATAAACATATGTTGTATCATTTTTCTGAAGAGAGTTTATTACAAAATGAAATGCATCAGATTTTGAAATCTAAGTCATCTAATCGGAGCCATTCTTATTATAATATTTTATTGAATGTAAACGATTTTGTCTCAATCCGGATTTAGGTTTTGATTTAGGGTATCGTTCTACGATTACTTTTTTCAAATTAAATTTCCTTAGACTCCAGACTTACAGCTTAAAGTAATTTCCAAACCAGTACAAACATCCACAGTTCAACTGGGATCTGAACTCGACACCTAGCAACTAAAGGCCAAAGCGTTAACCATTCGTCTACTGGATAGGCCAACTATGTATTTGAATATTATTTTCCATATATTACTTTCTCAATTTCTACATACTTTTTTAAAGTTCTTGCTTTCATTGTATCGGTGATACACAATGCCTTGTGAATGAATATACGCCCGGAGTGGCAATAGTGAAGTAACCAATACATAAAGACGTATGCTGACCGGCTGACCAAATACTGTGAATGGATTGTTGACAAGTTGCTGAGCTACGGCACGACGGCGGCTAAATCTGCAAAAATAAAAGCATTTGAAATTAGAGATATTGGATGAATATATGTATAATATGTTATCTAAAACAGTAAATGATAATGCAAGTATTCTACTTCATAAAATAATATGATTTAAATCATTTACAATGCTTCAGTAGCATAATTATGTATGGAAATTTAAACAAAAACATAAATATTAAAAACAAAAACTATTTTATTTACGAGACAAAACTTCAGTTAAAATACATTTAAAAACAATGTATACATTTAAAAAGAATTAAAATCTAGACATTTCGAAACCCGTCCAGGTTTCCTGATCAGTACCGCTACAACATAATTTGCAAGCATTACATGGATACACAAGAAATTTATACGAGTACAGAATATTTAGGAGCCAGTGCGCATGCTTCATCGATAGTGTAGAGATGGCTGGCAGTGTGCCAACTCTCAAGGAAAATACGTGGTTTATAATTATCATAGCCAGAATTTAGAACTTTTATATTATCGAAGTTAGGAATGTGATCAGTTTCTATGAATGGATTACAATTTTATAACTTTGGTTGCATTTTTTTATATGACCGTCTGTGCTCCTGTAGTCTAACTCTTGCCGAACGGCCAGTTTCACCTATATAAACATATTCACAACTTTTACAAGGAATTAAATATATTACGTTAGTTAGATCCAAAGAAGGGATTACAGGTTTAAAGTTAAAAGGAAGTTTTTTAATTGTTTAATCGGCCGGAAAGCAGTATAAATATTATGTGGTTTAAGTAATTTAGAAATAAATTTTGAAGGAAAACCAAAATATAGCATAGAAATATAATTTTTCTTATTAATTAGTGAATTTTTCGTTTGCATCATATTCCTGACTTCGATGACTTCCTGAGTTCTAAATTCTGGTTTTCATAATAATAAATCACTTATTTTCCTTGAAAGTTGGCACACTGCCAGCCATCTCTACACTATCAATGAAGCATGTGCACTGGCTCCTATATATTCTGCACGTCTATAAATTCCTTGTGTATTCATGTAATGCTTGCAAATTATATTGTAGTAATACTGATGAGGAAACGTCTAGATTGTAATTGTTTTTAAATGTATATTTTGTTTTTAAATTTCTTTTAATTAAAGGTTTGTCTCGTAAATAAAATAGTTTTTATTTTTAATATATATATAATTGACACGGTTTGATGTTTGTGTACGTTAAAAACATAAATATATCTATTAAAATTTTCAAAAGATGCCACACACTCTTTATGTTACGTTACAAGACATCACGTTATAATCGTATTATTAATATACACTTTTGTGAGTTTTATATCAGTGCATTAGTAAAAACATTTATGTACACACATACACAAATATAAATCATGCATCATATACAGAGTGTCCTAAAAGTTCCAGTACTGACGCTGATGTATTTTTTATTTACAAAACGACAAACCTTAAAACGATTATTTTTGTGCTAATGATAAAAGGTACATTTAACATAACGGAGAAAAAAATACAGAACTTACATTTATAATAAATGTTCAAAATGTCCACCCTCTTCTAGGAGGCAAAGCTGAACTCGTTTGCGCATGTGTTTAGTAACGCGTTTTAACATGCTGGGAGTGACTTCTTGTAGAAAAACCTGTACACACCTGCACAGAACCTGTATTACGAAATTGTCGAACGAGCTGATATAGTATATTTTTACTCGGTATTGCATCATTTGGATATTTATATCGCCAAACATCTTTGCACCTTTCATACGATTTACATTCAAAATAAGCTTCAAACAGCGTAATTCTCTGAATGCGTGATAAACTCATTTCACTATGAAGAACAAAATAACATAAAACCTTATTCTCATACAACTTGAGCGAGAAAAGAAACAAGCGATAAAAATTAAAGAATTGATGCAATAATAAGCAGACGATAAAATTTAATATAAGAAAAAAAAAAAATCGTGGGCACAATGAGTTCTTTAAGTTGGAGTACTGGAACTTTTAGGACACACTGTATCTCATTCTTTTGATTCACACTTCAGTGATGTATTCTTTGATATTTTACACTATAGGGCTAAGTGTTTTAATATTAAACTTGATTTAAAGTCTGGTCAGAAAATAAATAACTCTCTCTTGGTGATAAATTTTTCTCATCTGGTTTTTAATAAACTTCATATTCACAATTTACTTAATGATCCACCCAATCCTTTTCCCATCAAAAACTTCATCATTCAAAAAACTTTTAAATACAATATTACTTTAGGCAGAAAAATATTTAACTACAATAAATTTGCTAAATTTCTTACTTCTAATGATCAGCCTCCATGCTATTGTTCTGATTCCAAATATAAATCTTTTTTCAATACATCTCATGGTCATATTATTACTGGTGATATCAATATTGTGGAAAATCTTACTCTTAGATCTTTGATGAAGTATGGTACTAAATTTCGAATGCCCTCAAAATTCAAATTTATTGATATCATTACTCAATTTAATTTAGACTTGGATCTCTTTCTATACAAAATTGCTATTGATTATAATAAACCAGTGGAATTTTTTAATGAGTGGAAATTTAAGTTATTGGAGAAATTTAAACTTGATTTAGTTTATAATATGCACCATCTTTCTAATATCAAGTACTATGATTTCAAAGAAATTCATTCAGCAATTCTAGACTTACAGTCTAAATTTATTATTACTTATGTTGACAAGGCGGCTAATAACTATGCAATTATTTGCAAAAGTATTATAAACAACTTCTTTTTGATACTATGGATACTAGTAATATTTTTCTTAAGATTAATGACAGTATCGAAATTAAAAATAGGCATATATTTAATTATTATAAGTTGATAAAAACTAAATGTAATAACTACAATTATCCTTATTTAGTTGTAATTCCAAAATTTCATAAAGATCCCATTAAATTCCGTACTGTTACTGTTGCCTGCAATGCCTATACTTCTAATGCTAATATTATGTTATTGAATATCCTTAAAAAATTACATAGTTATATTGTTTCTAACAAGTGTAATTTTTTTCTAAAAAATAGTTTTCAACTCAAAAATAAAATTAAAAATCTTACTGATATTACTGGTATAAAAACTTTTGATTTCAATGATCTTTTTAATAATATTGATATTAAAGATATGTTTGATATTATAAATAAACTTTTTGTAGAAAATTTGCAGAATTTAAATCTAAATGTTAGCATAACTCCTTCAGCCTTTAAAACTCTGACTAGGTTTATCCTTTTCCATAACTATATTTTATTCAATAATTATTTATATAAACAACGTTTAGGATTGCCACAAGGTGGAATTGCTTCTAGCATATTAGCTGATCTATACTTATATTATTATGAGCGTGACATTGAGTGTACTAACTTTAAATTACTACGATACATAGATGATATAATTATATTATATTTGGATAAAAATCACACCAATCTAGACTTACCTGTCAAATATCCTGAAAATCTGTCTCTAAGTAGTACTGATTTGGATTCTAGTGTCATTAATTTCTTAGATTTAAAAATTATTATTAATAGTAATGGCCAATTAGAATTTGACTTATACGATAAAAAGAAAGATTTCCCCTTTAAGGTAAATTTTTTCACTAACTTTAAAACATGCTTACATAAATCTGTATTTGTCAATATTCTTCTTAATTTTAATCTAAGGATCAAATATTTAGTGTCTGATAAACATCAAAAATTACAATTTCGAATCTTTAAAAATTTAGCATTAATTAATGGCTATCCCAAACACTTAATAAAAAAATTCTTTTAATTATTTATTTATTATTATTATTATTATTTTTTTCCCTCATAAATTTTATTCAAATTTAAATTTACGTCTAAATATTAGGTATTATCTTTTGGTTTTCAATCAAATACATTGATTATTTGAATCCTAAATTTATTTGATTGTATTTTTCCATTATTTTCATCTCATTACTCCAGATGGCAGCACTATTCATGATTCAATATTAGGAATCATCATCTGATTATTTCAAGGATTTGAATCCTTACCCTACATGAATTCCACTGTGAATCCTAAAAATTACTCCATGGTCAATGCTATTTTGAACTAATTAACTGTGGATCTAACTGCTAACTGATTGTTACATTTTTACATGTGCGACGTTTATTGCTTCAATTTCATTTAGAAAGGTTAAAGTAATCTTATTCTTCTACAATTTTATGGGTTTTATTTTAATCTTACATTTAAATGGTTATGGTTTTTCATATTTAGGTAAAGGTTTTATTATGATCGTCGTTTTATTATGATCTTCGTTTTTCTGTATTGACTATGTCTATTTCTTTTTTGAGTTGTGTTCATATCAAATATTTTATTCAGTAAGTTGAATTTTTGTATTTTTATTTTAATCTTAATTTTATATGGTTTTGGATTGTCATATTAGGTTATAGTTTTATTTTTATTTTCTCCTTTAATGGATTTTCTATGGGTGTTTCGGGCCTGCGAACAAAGAAATTCTCAGCTTTTGCTTTCTTTGTTACAGAAAAACATCCATATTTTAGCATATTTGCATTCTACCAGGCCCTTGACAACGTTAGAATGCAAATAATGCTTTTTTCTCATTCCAATTTCCAATATTTATTTCGATTTTTCTTTAATTATTCTTTGATTTGATATTGGTAGTCTCAGCTTGTGATCCGAGGAATTGTTTTGATACTGAAGTTGAGTCATCTTTAAATTTCATAAAAACATTTTTGCACTGATTATATTAATGTATTTCTATATATATACATATATATACATACATATATATACATATATATATCTATATATATATATATATATATACATATATATACATTACGTAACACACACTTTTTCAAAAACTATATCAAATTAAAGGAGGTAGCAGCAAATAGAACATTTATTAATTATTTTCGAGTTTATTGGTAACTAGAAACCTTAACATCATTGAGAGTCATTTAGAAGGAAAAAAATTAATGAAATAATATTATAGTTTTAAAAAATTAAAGAACACGCTTTTATAAAAATGTGAACTAAAAAGTACAAAATATCTATCTTAGTATTAAAATGCAGGGTAAGAGAAAATCGTGTGAGTGACACACCATAATATTTACATACATTTAAATCTTTAATTAAAATAATTTAGAATTAAACAAAAACCATTTTTAAGAAATCTCCCCTGACTGGGCTCGAACGCTAGACCATTAGGTTCGTAGCGCGGAACTTTACCTCACAGCCACAGCGTTTTTTTTTTTTACAATATAGATTTTTTGTTTGTTCCCAGAGCGGTTACAAACATACATTGATACATACAAACATACATACAGGTGAAGCTAATAAAAGCGTGTTAAAAAAGGAAAGAATATTGAAGGATTGTAAGACATTACTTAAAATTTGTCATTAGAAAATTTTAAACTAAATTAACTTTTTACCAATTGTATATTTAAGTAATGCAGGATGATAAATTATAAAAATCATATGTTGAACATTCATGCCTAAAAATTTATGATTCTGTTCTACGCATCACACAAGTATTTACAAGTTAAGAATAACTAATAAATCGCAAAAAGTTAAAGTTAATATTGAGAGTGGTTCACAAAAATAAATTTTCAAAGAAGAAAGCACGGAAGTAAGTCATTATGCAAAATAGTTTAGCAAATGTCGACATGACAAAGTAATAATACAAGCTAATAATTCAAAATTTTAAAAAATTAACTTTGTGCAATTTTTTATTTATTTTTTTTTTTATATTGATAAGAGTGCATACATTTTTGAACATTCATATATATATATATATATATATTCGAATAGATATATATTCTAAGTCTTTTAAATCATATTTTAAATATAAGTCTTCTTAAACAGAATTTTGAATACGATTATTAATTTTCAGAATACGCTCGGATGCTGATCGTAAAATTGGATATATATAGAGAGAGAAGTTATATACTTAGAAAGAGAATATCTTTTTTTCCCTCAATGTTTTATTTATTTTTCATTTAAAATAAAAACAGGATATTTATGAAACAGGGATAAACATTATAGTTTTGAAATTTTTACTGTAAGCAACATTTTGCAGTTTAAAAACACGAGTGATGACACCAAATCTGGTATGTGGGCGACTCAAGAGATGCGATCACTTAAAAAAAAATAAAAAATAAAAATAAAAATAAAAGTCTACCAAGTGAAACTTTCCATTAATATATATATATATATATATTTGGAAAATGAACAAATCCAAATAGGTTCAAAAGTTAATAATTTAATATTTAAATTGCTTGAATATTTTGTATGAGTAATTAATTTCCTTTTTTCATACTTTTTTTTCTCTACTGATCCTTTTTTTCTACATTTTTGCATTCAAAGCGTCAGCAGTAGACATACTTTAATAAAAAAAATTATTTTCAATCTCTTTAAACGCATCCCGTGAATCAGTTATATGGTAAATTTATTGTCAAATCACTTATTCGCTTTAAAGGCAGGACGAATTTTATGACGGAATTTTAATTATGGCACAGACTGTATATTAATTATATTGTCGAAATAATATAAGCTTTTACATGTTTAAAATTATTTTATTCTTAAACTATTATTTACTATTATTAACTAATGATTTCTTAAATGAATCAATTTCTCCTTTTAATAATTTTTGGGACAATGTATACTGTCTCACAACCCTAACAAAATGTACACAACTTTTCTAAAATTACAATTAATTTTCTAGTTATTATTTTAAGTAAATAACAAACAGGTGGGAATTATTAAATAAAAATTATGCTTGGGAATAATAGAATTAAAAAAAAAAAAAAAAAAAAAATGCGCGCTTGGCACTTTTTCAAGCCAAGCTGTATTGTTCCAAAGTGACATTGAATTCGGCTCCATAATATTAAATTAAAAACTTCTTGAAATATCTTCATGTAGTTGAATAGTTGTCCATAAATAGAACCTTACATATAAAGATCTATCATTTTTAATCACTTGTGATGCGCTGCGAGTAGTCGAAATATATTAATAAGAATATTTTTCAAATTTTATTTATCCTCACAAATAAAACATTATGAAGTGAAGGAAGATTTTCTAAATAACACTTACGTGTTCTGAAAATCATGGTTACTGAAAGTTCTTCAAGTATTTTTAACCTTTCTATATGTTTACTTGCAATTTTATTAAAAAAAAAAAAAAAAAAAAAGAACTTCTATAAAAAATTTTCCAGCATTTAACTTTAAAATGAAATGTACTATAAACAGCAAAAAAAAAAAAAAAAAAAAAAAAAAAAAACTTTAATGAAGAGATATTTTCTTTTTTTCTTTTTATTTATTTATTTATTTATATTTTTTGTTTCGATACATATAACGCATGTTGAATTAAAAAAAAAAAAAAAGAAAGAAAAAAGAAAAAAACTAAGAATCATACTTGATTCTTTCAATTTTTTTCATTTGCCTACTAAGAATTTTGATAAACTAATTCATTATTCCTTATAAACATCTTTTGTTATTTTTTATACATAAATAGTAAACAATAAAGGGAAAAAAAAAACTAAAATTGTAATAGACTAAGGAAAAAAGCAAGGAATGAAATACGATAAGAAAAATGTTATAATGCAAAATTTCAAAAATCGGAAAATGTTTCCTAAAATATTTTATATTAAAAATCTTGCATTTTATTTAAACTGAAATTTTGGGGACAATTAACAATGCTTAGACCGTCAGTGATAACTGATACACTTTATCATTCAAAATTCGATCCGAAATAATAAATTTTCTGTTCCATGTGTCCTATTGTAACATCATTTTCAACAAAGGTTGAAAATGATGTAATATCATTCAACGAATATGCTATCATACTAAAAAAACTCATATATACTTAAAAGAAAGAAAAAAAAATAGCAGGACCAAAATGGCCAGGGACAAAAAATTCCGCGGGACCAATTCGGCGGGACCAAAGTGTCACCCTTTTAAAAGATACTTATAATGAAAATTTGCCCTGGGGAAGCGATGCCCTTACATATACAAAAAAAAAAAAAAAAAAAAAAAAAAAAAAAAAAAAGAATCCCAGTTGACTATCACTATTACAAATAATTATTTAAAATTTTTATAATGATTCTTAAAAAAATAGTTCTTATGAAAATTTATACGAAATTTTATGCTATACCGCCATGTTAAAAGTTTAGAAAAAGTGGGATGGTAATCGTCCACCTATTGGACGATTTTTACAAAAAGTTGATAGGCACCAATTTATGTCAAGGTGCAACTACATATTAATTTGTATGAAATTTTGGGTAGTAGTTTTTGAGGTATACATTTGCAAGAAAATTTTGTCACACAGACATACATTTTCTAAAAATGGTCATATCGTGTTATAGACCTCTCAAAACGTGTAAATCCATCGAAAACCAGAGTTCAAAAATTTTTACGAATCAAATACTTTCTGCTGTTAAATGTAAATGAAAGTAATAAAGTGAACGTTTCTAGAATTTTGTTTTGCTATAGAGTACTGTGAGTTTAATAACGTCACTGCAAAATACTTTTATAATTCGAATTTAACCGCGAATAATTAAAAGATAAATTAAAAACTGTGTTTTATATCTAGAAGGCAAATTATGAATCTTGTATTCTGTCATATGTTAGGATCTCTAGTCAACTTCAGGCCAGGATAGTGTAACGACGCCAATTTATTTAATTTTGCCCTAGACCTTCGTTATAGTTCAAAACTCTACATTAAACTATACTATAGGTAGTTGGCGTAGGTCCAGAACTCATCCCAAAGATTGGTCCGGAGACAAGTAGTACAAAAGGAATTATTTTCTCTGTACTTACTCGTCTATTTGTGCTTGTCCGACTGGTGAAAAGACATCCACTAGTCTTAATCCCGTCAGAGTTTGACTTTGTGGTTTCAGAATCCACTGACTAGTATATCCAAGAGCTTCGGCAACATTCACAAATTCTTGGTACTGAGATGGAAGGACGAAACAGGTTGGGGCTGGCTGCATATCTCGTAAAGCTTTAAATTTTGAATGATACAAAAATTAAAATTTAGGAATTTTCTTAAAAAAATAATAATAATAATAATAAAGTAAATAAATAAAAAAAAAAAAAAAAAAAACATAAGTTAATTATAGAAAATGCATTAATTAAAAATTTATGTTTCATCAAGTGTAAAAAACTTTCTATGTCTATTAAAATAATAATAATAATAAATAAATAAATAAAAATGTAGTTTCTTACTTTCTTTTCTTTTTTTACCGTGTTATTTAAAGCTAATTCTTGAATTTAATGTGTGTGTTTTGAGATTTAATTAGAAACTGCTTCAGTTAGTTTTGCAGTATTTGAAAAGAGTTAGCATTTAGAAAAAAAAAAAAAAAGAGAGAGAGAGAGAGAGAGAGAGAGAGAGGGGTGGTGTGTAAAGGAAGAGGGAGAGAGGTAGAGAGAGAGAGAGAAAGGGAAAAAAACTGCGTTTGAAGAAAGTTGCATTTACTATCCTATAAGATTAATAAAGAATACATATTAAGAATGAACAAATAAATAAAATCTGTATTTCGCTTTTTTAACAGTAATTTCATTCTGAAAAGGGGGAAAAAAAGAAGATTTTTAAAAAACGATGTCAAAATTTTTGTTTTAGCATAATAAGTAAAACAAAATGAAATAACTAAAAATTGGAGAATTTTTCTTTTTTTCTTTTAAGTTTTGATTTTTCTGAAACGTTCTGATTTCACTTTGTCATTTGGGTTGCTAACAAAAGCTTACTTAATGCAACTAAGATTAAATAAAACTATCTAAATCTTTAATCCTTATTAAAAAAAAAAAAGAAAAGAAAAAGAAAAAAGGAAAAAAGGAAAAAAAAAAAAAAATGCAACTGCAAGTTAAACATGAATGTTACAATATTTGCGTGTTTTCACTTGTCAGAATAAAAAAGATCGTTTATGAATCTTATTCTTTTAATGATCTTTTTAATTATATCTCAAAATTTAAAAGAACTTTCAAAAACGAATGTTGAAGTTTAAATTGGCCGATTTCATATGTATCACTATAAGCAAGAAATTTAGATTTTAGTCTGCAGTTTACTTTAAAAAATATTAAAAAATAAATTACTGTAACTCTAAAAATGTAGTTATACATTATAAGTTAGAAAAATAAAACTTTACTTACTTGAGAGTGTTTTTGCTGTATTTGTAGTTGCGCAAAGTGAATCTTTCTGCCACAAAACATTTCGTATTCCCGGCATACGATTCACCTAAGAAACAGAAAAAGCAATTACCTCTAACATTTTCTGAAGAATATTGCATGCCTTTTCAAAATTTTTGAATTTATTTCAGAGAGAATTCTGCTCTAAATGCATGCAAAGAAATACGTAAAACAAGAAACGCGAAATTTACTTTTTAAGATAATTACGTTTTATAGCATAATAATAATAATAATAATAAAGATATAGGCACTTTAAACGTTTCTCTAAACCTAAATTAGGTAAAGTCTTTTATCAAATGTATGTTAAAGAAGAAATAAAAAAAAGTCATGAAAAAATTATTTGATTGAGCAATTTTTAATCTGACATAAATACGTTTACTGTCATAATAAAATTTAAGGTTTTTATTTGAATGGTTATTTATAATTCCAAGTAAAAAACCCATTTCTTCTTCAATACTGTTTTTTCTTATATTTTTTTCTAATATTATTTTTCTAATTAAATCTTTTGTTAAATAAACAAGCGTATTCTCAATGTTTACATTTAAAATTTTGCTGTTTATTAATATGAAACTGTAGCAATGCATCCGGAAAAACTCATATCTCATTTCGACGACTTTGTAACTCTGCACTGAGAAAAAAAATATATACCGCCTTCATCTAGAATGAATAAATTGTCATTTTCTAAATCCTTAAACTAGAAATATAGATTTCCGAGCTATGCGCATAAGGCACGCCAATACACTGAATAGATGAAATGGTCGAGAATTTCTAGTCTACACATTTCTAGATGGTGAAACAATATTCTGAAAATTCTGAATCTTTTGTATTACGAGAAATTCTCGCTTAATTTTCTAGAATTGTGTCATAAACCAAGATTATAGCTGCTGAAAGCCGCCTCTTGTATTTACATTTATTTGGAGTTATTTTCAAATAGGTTTTGTCTTCGATAGTATAAGGAAACGCTCAAGAATTCTAATAGAGGTCTCTAGAATTCGCTTTCGAAGGGGGCTAGAAAAAAGTTTATAAGAAATTTATAAGGATGACATGGAACTATTTTTTCTAGAGCCACAATTTAGATTCTAGATGTCAGTTATAGAATTTTTTCTCAGTGTATTGGCGTTCCTCATACTCATAGCTCGGAAAACTATAGTTATTATTTAGGGATTTAAAAGAGAACCACCCATTCGTTCTAGATGAAAGCGGTATATTTTTTTTCTCAGTGTGAATTATCTGACTGTAATAGTAAATCTGATTCAATGGTACTTTATCTGTTTTGAAAATGTATTTAACAACAAACCATATGAAAAATTCGAAGTACGCGAAGACTATTTCCAATAAAATTGGTTGGATTCAAGTTACCTATAGGTCACATATCTCATTTTGTCAGTTAAGGATCATTAGACCGTATAAAAAAAAGCACTACCTTACACGTTGTAAATCTCTAAATACTCATAGAATATTGTAAAAGAGGCCATAGAATCAGTTAAAATTGCGTCATTAGTTCCAAACTAGAACATTGATGGATGTTCTTTTAGAAATTAGAGTGGTTTTCTATAATAATATGAATAATCAATGGAAAAAAAAAGTGCGTAATAACGCTTTCTTAAATATAAAATAACAACATTTTATCTAATTCTATATAATATTCTTTAAAAAAATATTTTCGTTGAACCATTGTTTGAATAGAAATGTTTTATAAAAAAAAAGGTGACACATGCAGTCGTATATTAATAAATAAACTCGTAAAAAATACAGAATAAACGCAAACAAATTTATCTTCCACAAATCAAAATTTTTATATTCATTACTTTGTTAACGAGGGGGAAAATTCTGTAACAAATCTCACATGGTGAAGCAGTAACACAGCAGAGGCCGTATTTTTATGCCAGTCTTCTTTTTTTCCCCTTTTTATATTACTTTTTTCTTTCTCGGTAATGAAAACATGGTGTCTTCTAATTCTGCAAGCAATTTGTCGTTCATTAAACAAGACTACATGTAGCTTTTTCTTGAGAACGGCTAGAATAATCTAATACTATCTTCGTAAGCATAGAAAATTGGAGAAATAAATCTTTTGAAGGATGCTACTACACAAAAAATAGTAAATGTATAAGAGTGTTATAAAACGGTAAAATGTCTTTGTAAATATTAAAAAAAATATATATTTTTTTTTATAAAACTGTTCTAAGAGAAAGGAGGAAAACCGACAGGTTGTGCACTTGAAGGTTGAAGACGGTAAGTGACAGATTCGATCACAGGTTGCTCTAGTCGACTTGGCTGTTCGAGGTTTTCTGTAGTTTTCCCTGAAACTTGCATAAATAGAAACTAGGATTAAAAAACCCCAAGGATTGCAGACTTAAGAGTTAAATGCAGCCAATCGACCTCAATCCCTAGAACACTACACCAACACTGTTGAAGAAAAAATAGCTCAGTAAATAAACAAAATTTTATTATATCAACTTCCACTTTTATTGTTCAAATCATATCTTCATGAGAAGTAATTTGGTTCATATGCTGAGTCTTATTTGAGTGAGAGAAATATAGTTGTTCGACATATATTTCACTGTCTCACAAAAAATGATTTTCCTCTTGGTATAAATCGTGATCAACTTGTGTACAGAGTTTTATTAAAATATGATGTATGGAATAGGAGCCTGAATTTTTTTCAATCTCCATGAAAAATATATTTTTTTCTCTTGTCAAAAGATCGTTTTCTCGTGATCAATATATCACAGACTTTCATCAAAATAGGATGAGTACAATAGTTTCGAGAAAAATCTAAATATTTTGCATTCTCTTCGAAAATTATTTTTTCTTTTTATAAATAATTTTCTCGTAATCAAAATAATATATACACAGATTTGCATTAAAATTTGATTTAAAGAACATGTCCTAGAGGAGCCTGAATGGAGGTACTAAAAATATAACCACAATGTATATAAATATAACATATGGATATATATAATATAGTAATTAAATGAGGTTTGGATATTTTATACACCAAAGAGGCATTAAAATATGACCACCTCTCATCTAGAGCATTAAGCTCGTCCGGAGACAAAATCACGGGCACACGCAACTTTTGCTGGAGTACATAAAATGCCCATGCACTGTCTTTTCATGCAAAAAGCGTATAGTGACGTAATAGAGTAAGCAGATGATTTACCAGATTTCAATGAAATTGATTTCGGTATGATTCGGAACATGGGAGCATCGATTTCAGAAACGGTGCGTTTTGGGGATTGCTCACCTGCAGCTGTTGCACTTATCGAAAGTGGTGTATAGATAGGGAAGCGGCAAATCGACGTCCAACGGCATGTCAGCAAAGTCGCATTGATTCCTGAGAAGATCGGATTAGTGTTATGCACCCTGACCGAAGGACTACAATGGCAGAAATCATCAGCTGCTACAACAATGGCTATCTAGACGACGTCTATTAACATTCAGAGTGACGTACAGTGCTCGTATGATCATACAGTCGGTAGCAAAAGTTTCCGAACACTAGCAAAAAGTCTTACGTAAAAAAAGTACACTTCATACGGTTTTGTTAAATAAATCTTTGTCGAATCCTGTTCTTAGTCAATGTAAGAACATGGCTCGATAAGGATTTATTTAACAAAACCGCATGAAGTGTACTTTTTTTACATAGGAATTTTTGCTAGTGTTCGGACACTTTTGTTACCGACTGTACGTATTTAGCGACCTATTTGCTTTCTTGCACTGATGGTACGTCATCGCTAACAGTGCCAGTAAGAAGTCAGGGAACATCAGAGAATGTTATGCATTGTACGTCCTGAGCGAAGGGCTACAACGACCAAAATCCCCAGCTGCTACAACGATGGCAATGATGTGTACTAACATACAGTGTAGCTTACACTGATGCTTATGGGTGTACGTAATCTGTGGTCGATTTGTATACCGGGATTATACGTTAGGCGATGTTTCCATAAGGCACATCAGGACTCATCATCCCCATAGAACAATCCCTGACGTCTGTGTGTTATGTGAACATCATTTCAAACCAGTTTCACTTCTTCATGGCAACCGTTCTCCCAACGAGTGATGATGTTTAAGGATAATATCATAAGGTACAAATAACCAAGGATGGTTCGAGAAAAAATTTGGTGAATTTCAAGTCACGTTTCGGCCTGGAAATTCACCAGACATTAATCCAATCGAACATTTCTCGAGCAACCTAGAAAAGCGAATGATCGTATTGTGATGGCTCTTCGGTGTACATTCACAACACGCATGTATTTTAATTTTCAGAAAGCTTTCTCTAATAACATTCTAATGTACTTCAAACAATACTGACTTCAAAAATAATAGCATAATAGCACCTGTAGTTGTGAGGGCCTAGCTAATTTTTCATTAAATAAATTTTATAAAATAAATGCCATAGAATACGTGTGTTTCTATCACACAGAAGCAAATATTTATGCTAGAAATATTATCTTAACCAATTATTTCACAGCGTAACGTATCTGAAACATAGTGAAATATTCTGAATCATAGCAAGGTTTGAAAGACGATTTTATTGATTTTTGCAATTTTGCAACATATTGCACTAAATGAGAATATATATATATATATATATATAAGCACAATATTTATTGTCGTTATATATATATATAATGACAATAAATATTGCGCTTTTATATTAAAGTTTATTTATCATGGAAAAAAAAAAGATAAAAAGTCAAATATGCAAAATATTTAGACAGCTACTTTATAAGAAATGCGATGTAAGTCTTCGCATTATAACAAAATTAACATTATTCTATAAAGTTCTATAACTGACATCTAGAATCTAAATTGTTGCTGTAGAAAAAATAGTTTCATGTCATCCTTATAAATTTCTTATAAAAATTTTTCTAGCCTCTTTCGAAAGCGAATTCTAGAGACCTCTATTAGAATTCTTGAGCATTTGCCTATACTATCGAGGACAAACCTATTTGAAAATATCTCCAAATAAATGCGAATACAAGAGGCGGGTTTCAGCAGCTATAATCTTGGTTTATGACCCAGTTCTAGAAAATCAAGCGAAATATTCTTGCAGTACAAAGGATTTATAATATTCAGAATATTCAGAATAC
Organism: Salticus scenicus; assembly: GCA_963930645.1. Classification (NCBI taxonomy): domain Eukaryota; kingdom Metazoa; phylum Arthropoda; class Arachnida; order Araneae; family Salticidae; genus Salticus; species Salticus scenicus. The sequence goes on from OZ005653.1 coordinate 80,779,328, forward strand.
TTTTTCACCATCTAGAAATGTATAGACTAGAAATTCTCGATCATTTTGTCTATTCAGCTTATTGGCGAGCCTTATATGCATAGCTCGGAAATCTATATTTCTAGTTTAAGAATTTAGAAAATGGCCACTTATTCATTCTAGATGAAGACGGTATACTTTTTTTTCTCAGTGTGACCAGGCGTAAAAATAAATAAATAAATAAAAAATTAGGAATTCGCTATTAATTAATTACAGTTAAAGTCAATAAAGGCAGGCTCCGAACAAGTCGGAATTTTATGCATACAGGCGACAAGAATAATAATAGAGGAATAATATAATTTTTTGTTTTGGTTATTTAGCTAAATTGCAGAAATGTGTACAGTCAGCATAAATTAGTAAATTCTTATTCCCTATATTTCCAGTCTTGCGATTTTTTTTTTTTTTTTTTTTTTTTTGCGGATTACGTCATGGACAGAGTGTACGCTATAAAACTAAGCACGCTTGCCTACTTTACATTGCAGCCATCGAAACTGAATTCCAGTCGATTTTCATAGTAAAGGCCGTGCGTGGAGCAAACTATATTGTAAATTAGACATGAAACTGCATGATGCTTTCTGAATTATGACATTAGGTTCGCACATAGAACACAATATATTGTAAATATTTTTCGACATGCTTTATGATGCTTTTGGAATCAGCACATCTGTAATATCTTGTAATTAATAGACGTTTGCTTTTAGATAGTTTTTTTTTTCCTATCCTGTATGCATTTTTCACAAAGAGTGAAAATGTGTAATAGTAACAGATGAAAATGCATCAAATTTCTAATAACTTCTAGTTTATGTTAAAATTCAAATAAATTAAAGTTTATTGAGATTCTGAACATTGGTTTTTAAGTTTTACAGCACATGTGATTTATAGACAGAGCATAATAAACAATTAATGAACAGAAAAGCACCGTTTGTCTGTCTCACATTTACCTGTGTTTTACATTTGAACATGTATTTAGTATAGTTTTTAGTCATTTTAGTGGGAAAATGTTTCAGCACATGTGATTTATAGACAGAGCATAATAAACAATTAATGAACAGAAAAGCACCGTTTGTCTGTCTCACATTTACCTGTGTTTTACATTTGAACATGTATTTAGTATAGTTTTTAGTCATTTTAGTGGGAAAATGTTTCACCTAGGCGACAAAAATATTAGCTGTTCTTCATTTCCTACCTTTTTAAAATTTCTAAATTTTCTATTCCCAGTCCTTATTCTTTTATTCGTTCATTATCATCATTATTTATTTATTTTTTTTTTTTTTAATTTCGTTAGAAACTTTTTTTTTAACTATCATGCTAAGGCGAAATATATATTATATTGTTTAATTTTAATTAGAAGAAAGCACTCACTTTTATTAAATCTATACACTTTGAATTAATAATAACAATAAAAAAAAAAGTAATTAAAAATATTTGAAAGAAATGCATTCATTTTAAACCGCTTTACCTCTGGTAGGTGTGGTATTGTTTAATCTGAGCACACTTACCCACGTATAAGGCTTCAAGGTATTTGCTAAGTCTTTCCATTCAAAGCAGTCTCCATCAGAAAAAGCAAGGCATAACAATAGGAGCCAATCAAGAGGCTCCTCTTCTTCGGGACTCTGCAGGTAGTGCTCGGGCTCTAAACAATTAAGAAAAAAAAAAAAAAAAAAAAAAAACATTCTTTTAAAATATGAGGTCAGTGGGGAAAAGCAATGGAAAGTTTAATAGGAAATTTATTGTAAATCTGATCTGCTAAAAATATAAATTTTTGTAAAAGAATAAGTTATTAAATAACAATATCTTTTAAAGGAATAAATTCTTCTTATGCTGATATGCTAGTTTATATGTATAATTGCATAATAAAAAATTATATTCTTAATAATACTAATTTCAAGCCATGACATATTTTACTGGAAAAAGATGCATAAAACTAAATAAAATTTATTGTAAATATCTATTTATAATATTTATTACATATAACAGTTTTTTAGTTCCTCATCATATTACAGGTATGGGGAACTTAGGTGTTAGTAAAATTTTTTTGGCATCCGTTTTTTGATAGTTTTTACATGTGTGAGGAATTCGAAAATCATAAAATAGACAGGGTGTGAGGTTTGCGTTGACGCAGACCCCATCTTAACTTAGTGATTAACTTAGTTAACTTAACTACTAAAGTATTAAACATGAAATTAGCACAGAGACTCAGATATATAACAATAAAACCAAGAGTTTATTCAACCAGATTAATGGGAGAATTATCTGGAATTTTGGTAGCTCAGTCAGCTTATTTGAATACTTTATCAAATAAATGCACAATGATTAATTTAGATAATTTGAAAATATCTCACCCCAGAATAGTATTATAGAAGTTAGACGGACGCACTCCTTTACATAGTTACCGTGACTTTCCAACAGATTCGCGGATTCCCGGCCGAATCAGTTTTCCATTCACGAATACTCGCACTGATACACAACACCACTCATCAAACTCCTGAACTTAAGCACAACTTAATCTCAACTACTGAAATATAACTTTATCCAGACTCTAAGCTTCAGATATTGTCGTAAGACTTACGTCGGACAAGACTCCACTACACCACCTCTTTTACGAAAAGCATCTCCATCTTATACTACTTTCTACCCACTTCCTTTCTCTTCATTTCAATCAAACTTTCAAAATAGCTTCCAATTCATCTACCTCTCACAACTTAATTCCTTCGTTGCAGTACCATGTCGACACAAAACTAAACCGACCTAAAATTTCGCCGAGTAACTGGTATCGAAGCGATTTAACCATCCCAACATAATACATTTCTGGATGCAGCTTAATTTTAAACAAACTGTGGTGACCTTCTACAATCTCAACCTCACAAGTGTTCTGTTTGTAGAATGTCAGTTCGATAGTTTCTTAGTGTGATGTTTGTTAATCTGTATACATATCTTAAGAACAGGTGGTCTTAAAAAGGTCGGGCCAATTTTAAAATATTGCTTGTGATGCTGGCAGGAACCCTATTTGTTTTTCACATTGTAACTAGACATTTTCGTAAATCATTAATAATTTACGATTTTTTATACATAAGGGAATTGTTAAAAATTTCACACAAACATGTATTATGATAGTAATCGTTTTCTTCGTAAACATATTGGACCAGTTTTAAAATATCAAATATCAAACTGGTTTGAACATCATTAATTATGAAAACTTCGTAAGTTATTCAAAATTTGTGGTTTTATTAACTTGGCAGAATAAGTAAATATTTGTTATACATTTGGATTTAGTTTTAACTGAAATACATTTTGGCATTTTATCGAATGATTTAGTCGTGTATTCAATATTAATCTTTATTAAACACTGATATTTTCCCCCTATCAATAAAATAAAAAGTATAAAAGGAAAATAAATCTCTTTGAAACCGAAATCCTGTAGCCTTATACATTATTTATACTATACATGATAATCTATTTCTTCATATTGGCGTTTAGATATGCTGTATATGATGTTTTGATAAAAGTTAAAGGTTCAAATCATTATTAATAAATGTTCAATGAATTAATTTAAATAAATATAATTAATAATTTTAGAAATATTTCATAGGAATAAAACTGAAATAAAATTTTAATTAGAATAATAAACGCTAAAATATATTTAATTTAAACAAGCTTCATACAAAATACTTAAGAATAAACTAACAAATATCATACAATACAACCGTTTTTATAGTAGCTAACATTTCACAAGAGATCTCAAGTTTTCAATAGAAGCACAAATCTTTTTACAGCTTATCTAGATTTAGCTCTCAGCAGAAACTCAGTTTTGCAGCTCCCAGCGTTTACGAAACGATTCTTTATGTTCTTCTTTTTCATTTTTTAGGTCGAATTTTAAGAAAACGAATGGTTTGGAAGATAAAAGAAAAGGCGCGAAGGATAAACATCTTAAGTGGATAATTGTACCCGGCTTAAGAGCCTAATTGGCGTCAAGTTGTCTGAATTGTCACAAAAAAAACTTCTAGGAGACAAAAGCTCTTTAAGAAAAATATTGCAGCTTAAATATATTACTCTTAATTAGCACAAAAATCGTTTTAAAATATTACCTGTGATAAAAGTAAATAGGTTGTAATATGTTGGAAGTTGACATTTCCGGCTTACAATAAACGTTAAATTTTAAATTTTTAAAATAGTTTTCTAAATATTTTTTATGCGTTTGGTAACTTAATACTTTTGGTGTATTTACTAACACAAGAATAACATAAAGCAGACAGAAAATATTTTCAATTACGAAAGTGAAAATGTATGAAATTATCTGGAAATTTAGTGCTTAAATATTAAAATTGTTGGAATTGCTGATTAGTAGATTTTACAATGATGAAAATAATGACAATGACACTAAAAACTTCAATGTTTATTACAAGATAAGTTAACGAAAGCAAAATTCGTGTACAAGTACATATACTAATCTTGATATATTAAATTTATACGAAAAATTATATGTAGATAGATAGATAGATATAATTATACAAAATAATATATTGATTTTTTTTTTTTTTTTTTTTTTCTTTTTCTTTTTTTTTTTTTTTTTTTTTGCGTGTGTGCGTGAGAAGTTGTGTTATCATTACTTCTCCACTTATTTGCTGCGAATAGCATTATTTCTACATAGGAAACTGGAAGACAGATAATTGCTAAATATCTTTGATCCCCCCCCCCCACACACACACACACTTTTTAAAAAAATCTAGCAAAACAAACTGCAAAATAAGCAGAAAGAATAATAATAATAAAATTTGCAAAACAAAAAAAAATTCCTTGCTCATGATAGCTTTATTTCTATAATTACAAACTGGAAGATACTTGATTATTAAATACTTTCCCAATTATAAGAATAACATGATTATAAGAATATTTTCGATTATAAGAAAACCATTATTGAATATATATATATATATATATATATATATATATATATATACACAGTAGAACTTGGATAATTCGAAGTTGAAGGGACCTGAGAAAAATTCGAAATATCCAAAAATTCGAATTACATATACTATTTCATACTTGCCAACATACTAATTAAAATTCCGTAGTATTGTTAGCCCCGCCTTTTTTTCACACCAGTATCCGTTTTAGAGTATTTTTCTTCTTATTTAATCGTAATTGCATTTGCAAAATATTACTTTAAAAATTTACTGGTGTGAAAAAAAGGGCGGGACTAACAACACTACAGAATATTAATTAGGATGTTGGCAAGCATGCTATTTTGTCAAAAAGAAGAGATAAATTAAAAAAATTAAAACTCTACGATGAAAGATTTAAGATATAAACTTTATATCTAAGGAAATTGCTACATCATCTTCCCCCTCCCATTAAATCAATATTTTTTACGAGCTTAATTATTCAACACTTTTTAAAAAAATAGTCAGATATTTTTTATTGCTTCTTCAAGTACAATCTTTGTGTCATGGCATATGACTTCAACCTATCAGTTGATGCAAAAATAGAATTTTCTACATCAGACATGACTTTCAATTCAAGAAACCCTCGAAGTTCATGTACATGCACCATATCTTCTGATGCACTAGGTAGGGGCTTTTCTTGTATTTCCTTATCCTTATTTTGAAAGACTATTAAAATAAATAATCCTGAGAAAAATCTTGGGAAAAAAATTTTACTGTAATATTTTAAAGTTAATCGTATGAAAAATTCGAATTATCCAAAATGGAATTCGAATTATCCACGATTTTTTAACATTATTTTAATACAAAATTCAAGGGACCGAGTAAAAAACTCGAATTATCCAGAATTTCGAATTAAACAAGTTCGAATTATTCAAGTTTCACTGTATATATATATATATATATATTGCCAAAAAATATATTAATATTTAAAAGACTATATGGAGTGTAACATACTATTGTTTTTAATGCTTTCTGTCATATTATTAAAATAATGCATATTTTTACTAAATGAAGCTACTCCAGGAATAAGTAAAATGCGTTATCACTACTTCTCCAAATTTCCACATTTCGCATTAGTGCAAATCAACAAATATGCAGCGAAACCTACCTGTTTAGCTGTCAAATGCAATTACTGAGAAGTTAGAAAATTTGCTTGAAGCATTCTTTAGAATAAGACGTTTATTCAATAACACATGGAAATGTTCAACTGAATAAATTTTCAAAATGGTTATGGAAAATTTTAAGTTTTATTATAAGATTAAATTTATATATTATATATATTATATATATATATATATATATATATATATTTATATATACAACTTCACACATCACAGCTTGTTACACTAAATTTATTTACAAATAATAACAATAATGATGATAATAATAATAATAAATAAAAATAAATAAACTATTTGTTTGAAATTTTTATTATTCTTGTGATGTTCACACACTCAGGAATAAAACATACCGCTTTCATCTAGAACGAATAAGTAGTCAGTTTCTGAATCCTTGAACTAGCAATATAGATTTCCGAGCTATGCTAATAAAGTAAGTAAATAAATTGAATAGACGAAATGATCGAGAATTTCTTGTCTATAAAGTTCTAGATGGTGAAACAATACTATAGATATTATGAATCTTTTGTATTGTGAGAAATTCTCACTTGATTTCCTAGAATGGGTTATAAATTCGAATCATAGTTGACAAAATTCGTCGCTTACGTTGTGAGGTTGAGACGTCAGAACGTCACCACAGTTGTTTTAATTAAGCTGGATCCAGCAAAGTAGAAAGTGGGGACAGTTAAAATCACTTCGTCGCCAGTGACTCGGTGAAGGTTGAGGTCGAGTAAGTGTTGTGTCGGCAGGGTGCTGCAATAAAAGACTTAGATTTTGAATGTTAGATAAATTAGAAGTGATTTTTAAAGGAACGGATTGAAATGTAGTGAAAGGAGGGCGTAGGAAGAAGTATAAAAATAGAGATGGTTTCAGCAGATGGTGTGGATGTTGGAAGATAGTATGGTGGATGTTGGAAGATAGTATAGTGGATGTTGGAGGATAGTATAGTGGATGTGATGAATCTTATTCTGGTGAATATCGGGAAGTAGAGTCGTGGAGATTTAGTTGTGTGAAGTTAAGTAGTGATGAGTGTTGGTGTGCGCAACTACTAGCATTCGGAAAGGTCAAGTTGGGTCCGAAGGGAATCCTCTGATCCATAGTGAAGTCGTGATAGCGGAGTACGAGTGCGACCGTCTCTACACCTTCGACTATCTGCTGGGGTAAGATATTTAAGATAATTAAATTGTTGATTTATATATTTTGATTTAGTAATACACTGACTGTGCTAAGTTTTATTACCAGGCCGCCCTCCCATTAATCTGGTTCAAATAAACTCTTATTGTTTGTTCAATTCAAGTCTCTGGTTTTCTTAGTAATCTAAATAAGTATTTAAGTTAAGATGGAGTTTGCAGGAACGCAAACTCCACAACGTTCGCATTTATTTGCGGGGATTTTTAAATAAGTTTGATCACGATAATATAGGCAAACGCATTAGAATTCTATTAGGGGTTTCTAGAAATCGCTTTCAAAGGGGACTAGAATTTATAAGGATGACACGGAACTATTTTTAATACAGCCACAATTTATTTTCTAGATGTCTGTTACAGAATTTTTTCTCAGTGCACTTTACAAATACTTATATTTTTTAAAACATCAATTAAAAAAATAAAAAAATAAATACAAATAATAATAAATCTATAATTAAAATTCTCTCCTAAGCAGAAATTAATTTAGAACGAGAGTCTTATTTTTAAAACGTGTGTATTGGATGTATTGTAACTAATGCACATTATTGATGTGCTTATAAATTTTGCAATTTTTATCCCCCGTGTTGTGTTTCAATGCGGCATATTTCTTTTTATTATTTTTCTCGTGGTGATCGGCCACAAAATGTGGCAATGCTTTTTGATGTACGAAAGAAACAGCCCTGTCACCCTAAAAAAAAAAAAAAAAAAAAACTACTTAAATAATTAATGAAATAATAGGCAGTAAAAATTATCACAAGCCATATATCAATGAAAAAAAAAAAAAAAAAAAAAAAAAAAAACTAGATAATTTCAGTAAAACGTAAAATTTTTGGTATATAACCACAATTCAGATTAATAACAAAACTAAAACTTACTTTTTTCAAATTTAATGTAAATGTTTTAAATTTATGACAAGATAAGTCATGATTTATATCATGAGATATTTATTTATTTCATGTATTGTCTATATATTAAAAACAACCATATTAATTAACAGCATATGCATGAGTAACAAACAAAATTAAAACGTTTTTGCAAAAAATTATCGTAAATGTTTTAATATTAACGATAATATAAACCATGATTTACATCATGAGATATTCATTTATTCCATGTATGATCTACTTCTTAAAAATAAATATAAACTTTTGAAAACCAAGAAGTAAATTTTGGAGATTAATTACAAAGTCTTTCTTTATTTAGTGCTGTATAATAATAAGTCTTCATTTTGCCATTAAAAAAAAATTATATTATTCTGCTGTTTTCATTAAAAGGATATGCATTAATTGCGGAAGGAAAAAGATTTTTCCTAAAGATAATTAATGATGGGACACTTTTAGAGAAGTTGAATATATCTCTTAAGATGGCTAAAGGAATAAAAATGCAGAAATTCGTAAGTACTTATTAAGTAAAAGCTCTTAAATAATGGGAAATATTATGCAATGAACGAATGTATTTTCACCAACTAATGCATAATTTAATTTCTATAATATTAAATAATAACTTATTTTGCATGAAAAAATTTTTAATTCATATGATAGCGAAAGTTTGTGTGTATGTCGGTATGTAGGAAAATGTTTAAAATATATGTATTATTTTGTAATAATCTTCATATTCTCAATTTGTTAGGAATGAATTATTGTATGAAAATTTATCACGATAATTCTCGTATTTTACCATGCTTTTATTAACTTCTATTCTTGTTTGCTTGTTTGTTTGTCCGGTACAAATCTTGCAATCGAATTTTAACTAACTTCCCTACTAGCTAGACATTTGAAACTTTCACAGTAGCTCAGAAACCAGTGACAACATAATACTTCAAAGTCCGATTTTCGAATTTTTGATTAGTTTTCTTATAATTAATTAAAATATGAAAATAATAACATCCTAATAGCGTTAAAATAACCATTAATCTATACTTTAATTATTGCCAAAAGAAATTTACGAATTCATTTCCTTTCGACAAAAAAATAAATACATTTAATTAAACGTGAACGCTAAAAAATTATAAAAAGTTAAATTATGCATCTCACAAAAATTGACGTCATTATCAGTCTAAAAATTTTATGCACATTGATAAGAGCTCTATGATTCATCAGAAAATTTAAAGCATGGTATATAAAAAGTTTTTTTTTTTTTTTTTTTTTTAAATCTTATAATTATTTATTTATGAAAATTTTCTGTTATAAAACAATTTCAATCATATGTGAAAAAGTTTACATCTCTAAGCATAAAAAGTCTGACAATATCAATTTTGTTGTTTATAATCATAAACAAACTCCATATTAATTTAGTTTTTAAATAATTAACAATTTAACTTTTAAGTAATAATGTCGATATACAACATATTTAATTTTAACTAAACTATTTCGTTACAATAAGTAAGATCTGTTTCATGGCATTCTGTTGGCACAGGTCTACATGAAGTTGAATTTAACTCATTTAACTCTGTAAAAACCGAATAATTTTCAAAAGTCAGCTACTACATTCAATCGATTCCGCAATATGCGCTATAGAACAAGATATCGGATTCATGCTTGCAACCTACGCAGTTGTGACAATCTATTAGTCAGATTAAAGTGAAGTAAGCAACTTACTGTCCATGACAAAGAAAACCGTAGAATTAGTGTCTGCAAGGCGATGTTTCTTGTACCAGGGAGGACCGTGGACCAGAAATCCTTGAGACTCCAATGCTTTTCGATACAGCGGAAGATCTCTAGAAACAACATTCTTTTGTCCACGAACCACAGCTACTTTCTTTTGATATCTTAAAGCTCGAATGGATTGATTTTCTATCTGGTGTGCGAAAGAAGGAGAAAAAAAAGAGAATAAATAAACAGAAGTTTCCAATAAAAACCCAAATCATAAGATTTAATATACAGATAAAAATATTATTACATGATCCAAAATGATTAAATTAAAAAGGAATTAAATAAATAAAAACGAACATTTATTTAATGTATACAGTTGTAGAAAACTATTTATATCTTAAATTTGATATGTACTATTAGGATTTTAATCCACATTTAGTAATTATCTATGTTTAATAAAAAAAACACCACAAAACTGGCGTTGTAAAAAATATTACTTACAAACTTTGAATAAACACCATAAAATGTAATAAACTCGCAACAATTGTTTCGGGTCGAAAAAACACACGACCCTTCATCAGGCGAATAAATTAAGCACGAGTGCTGCAGTCAAAGACTGCAGTAATATAATTAATATAATTATCTATGTTTCTGCATAAGTAATATAATTAACTATGTTTCCTATTTTAAATAGTTTTCAGTATGTGTATTATTTATTATTATTTTTTAGTTACGTGAATCATGATGATATAAAAATTATCTTAAAATTAAAGTAACATTTAAAATAATAATAATGTATACATGTTATTATTATTATTATTATTTTAAATGTTACTTAAAGGTATTCAGTCGCAATGTTTTACGTCATTTTCCATTGAAAAGAACTCTACATTAAATAAATAATAATGATTTTTATTATAAAACAACTGTTGCATGCTTTATCCACTTTTCCTATTATTAAAAAACATGGTGATATTTAAGTGGTAGAAAACACAATAACAATACAATACAATACAATCTTTTCTATTATTATTATTATTATTATTTATTTATTTATTTATTTATTTTGTGAATTCCGTGTTATACCTTATACTAATTATTTCTGGCAAAAAAAAAAAAAAAACAAAAAAACAAAAAAACAACAAAAAAAAAAAACTATAAGTTATATATTTATACCGAATAGAATATGTTGTGCACAAAATTGTTGCAAGTTAAAAATTTGCTCTCTTGAACATCTGCACACAAATTGGTTTTAAGCCATATCTAAAATTAATTCAAAACATTTTAACAGTCAGTCAACTCCTGGATATTAGCGTTATTAAAAAATATATATTACATGTTATGCTAAATATATTTCCATATGTCCGAATGAAGCATGTCCGCATGCCAAATGGAAATAATATGTTTTGATGTTGAACATAAGCCTCAAACATAAGACTGAGTAAAATTTGCAATAAATAAATAAATAAAAATAAATAAATTATTATAGAGAGTGAATATAGTTCAAATTTATTGTATTTTCTACCATTTATATATCAGTGTGTTTTTATAATAATAGAAAAATATTGGATAAACCATGCAGCAGTTATTTTATAAGATTTTATGTATATATTCTTAAAAATAAAAAATCTCATATATGTATAAATGGTTTTCAAAATTAACATTCATATTATTTAATATTTAAAGAGAGATCTTTAGAAATTAATAGACAACAACCTTATGTAAGCTACTTTAATATATTATATACACAAATTCGTTTGAATATTATGATATTTAACACAGTTTTAATTAGTTTTTCTTAAAAATTCATCGAACTTAAAGAGATAAAAATCTCATACTTTAAAGCGGCAATTGTCGCTAAGTCATAAAAAATGTCGTTACACGCATGATCGATCGGCAAATTTGTGGCTAATTTTATTTATACACTTTTTTTTTTTTTTTTTTTCAATTTTCATTTATATTTTTGAAAAAATGAGCAGTTTTTTATTACACAGAATGTTGGTAAAAAAAGTTCTCTACTAATCAAAATTTGATAAATTTCAACAAATTTCTCATTCATTTTCTTATAATTGTTTTTATCAAATTTTCCTATTTGTCGACCGTTTGATAAAACCGTTAAAGCTCAATAATCTATATCTGTACCAGTGCTGATTTTAAGCCCCAAATCCGCGTTGTTGCTTTCATACGTCACAAATGCTTTATTTATTTATCTATTTATTTTGCATGATGGAAGGTTTTGTCTAATAATATCGAAAAAAAAAAAAATGTGTTACGTGTTATATTGGTAATTGATATCTGACGATGAGTAGTTGCAGTTCAAGAATAAATATTATTGATTTTGGCACTTCAGATTGAGCTGAAAAAAAGTTAAGTTTAATTAATTAAAGATGATAACTGATTACCCAAGAACGCATCCAAGAGGCAGTATATCGGTTAAAGTAAATTTATTAAATATTCCAAAGCATCTAATTTGGAGCGTGACTATAGTTGGAATAACAGTACAAAGCATGGAGTGGGGAAACAACCGCGAGAACCAGGCCGGGCCCTAGGCCCGAATCACTCTTGAGCTCTTACATGTTCAGAGATGAGAAAGAAAGTAAGTGTTCCTAAACTGAAGCAAAACAAATGACAATGCCTTTGGCGTTGAATTATACGCCAAGTTCAAAGTTCTAAGATAGAGAATGGTTGCCTTACGTTATGAACATTCACATGTATATTTTTAAAAAGCCACGAGTAATTTATTGACCGTTGTTAGTGAATGTTGGCATGATTTCGCCAAGATTTAGACCCTGGGAAAGTAACTAACTAAGCACATATTTTATTTGATCGTTGATGTAAATTAGGCGACGAGAGGCTGCTTCGATGTAAGATTAAAAGACACCGAATTAATTATTTTCTGGTTTCACAAAGCAAAAGGATAGAAATGTCAAAACATTATCATTACAGAGCGAAAAGGATTTTCAGTACGTTAAGCATGTTAAGTGAATACTGGGAACAGATCAAAGATTTTTGTTTCAGTTACATTGAAAAAGACATGAAAGGGAAGATATAAAAATTAGAAAACGCATATTGTAAATTTCTTATTTATAGGTTAAAAACAGTTATTCCATTATACTTTAAATAGTTGATTTAGATTAAAGAATTTAATTTATAATTTTATTTATTTAGAGAATTTACCTATCCTTTAAAGAGAAAAATATAATTTTTATAATATGTGATAATCTATATCACATTACGCGATTTTGTAATTTATAGTTATTGCTTAATTTCTTCATCTTTCACTATCCTTCTTTTTCTGCATATAACTGTAAATTGTTACAAACCTGTCGTTGATGACATATTTGTTTAAATTAAGGAGTTACATGTGTTTCGAAGTCTAAAAAAAAACATATTTTCTCTATTTTGTAATATAATAAATACATTTTTTAATTCAAAATTTTGAGCTGGTGTTAAAATTGCTGGTGTAATCCCAAGAAAGGAGTAGTTAAAAGAAAAAAAATATTTATTTAACGTTGTTTTTAGATAAAAAAAATAATATTTTGAACATGCCCGCAAGAAATCGTGTTGATTTATATACACTGAAAAAAAAAAAAAAAAAAAAAAAAAAAAAATCTGTTAAAAGTACAGGTAAAATCCGGCAGCTGGGGTGCCAGTATTTCTCCGTCAAATATACAGTTTAAAACCGTAAAATTGTATCACTGACATATATTTTACAAAGGAATCATGTAATTCAAACAGGTTTTTTGTTAAAAGTACAGTTTTGTCCTGTATATTTGACGGAGAAATACTGGCACCCCAGCTGCCAGATTTTTCCTGTACTTTAACTTTTTTTTTTTTTTTTTTTTTTTTTACAGTGATATGTATATACGTAAAATCATAGCTTTACTTATTTTTAAAATATTTACAAATAATATATTCAGTGAAATTTGATACGTTAACGTCCATTAACATTTTACGTTAAAAATTTTAGAACTTTTAAATTTAAAATGCAACTTTTCTTTAAATAATAATATGACTGACTTTAAAGTTATATGCTTTGCTTAGAATAAATATGATGTTTAATTTCTGCGTTCATTAAACTGTAATTAATGTATTATAGGCTTTTAATCTCTAACCAAACATTGAAGAAATCAAATTAAGTGAAAGTATGTTAGAACTTTCATAATTAATCTTACTTTTTGATACGCATTCTAAAGAAATATTAACAAACTTTTAGTTAAATATGTTGACTTGTTTGCTGATTTATTCAATTTTTTAAAAATATTTTAGTCAAAATATCTGTTTAACATGCCTCTTCTAACAGTCTTTCTAATCTGTAATCAAATGTAGTTGCCTGGAGCTGGGATGGATGAGATGACGTAGACACTCCTCTATCTGGTGACGTCAGTTGCGACAGAATACTCCGCTTGAGGGCACTACTTCCAATACTGGGAGACCTGCTGCTATCTGCAAAAAGAGAGAATTCATTTGATTTCGAAGCTTTAATCTATGGTGGCGTACATTTAATCAGGAAAAACAAATAATCATGCATTAACAAATACGCCTGTCAGACGAAATGTGTACGGACAAATATTGCGGAATATATATATTTCAACAAAATTTGTTTGAATATAATTAGCTTTCTATTTTTAAGTACATTAACTTAAACATAATTAATTATTATGCGCTAATAAGCACATTTCTTTAGCTTGATATGTGTATAAACAAATATTTGGGATTAAAAGAATGACGACAATGTTTGTTTAAATGTAATTTAGTTTTTTTTTCTAAATTTTAATCTGGTGAAAACTAATTTCAAAATGTTAATAAACACGTTTGTTAAACAAAATTTGTATGAACTAATATTTGAAACATTCACAGTCTGACAGAAATTGTGGAAATGCAATTAAATTTAAATCTCTCGGTTGGAGGACAAATGAAATTTTGATAATGTAATTTGATGCAATTGTTGATCATTAGGAAAAAAAAAAGTTAAAATATTCAGTTGTTCGAAGTTTAGAGTTAATGAGATATTTACATACCTTAATTAGATGATAGTAAGTAAGCTGGATTGTTATATATTTCAAAATAATTTTCAATCGAAATAAACTTCATTATGTTATTAAAATTATCGGTCTGCAGAATTAAAAATATTCTGAATAAAATAAGAATTATATATGTTTCACGTTGCATTTGTATAAAATATAATAATTTGTAATTTGTAATTTTAATTCAAAATTAAATTCAAAACATTACTCCATAACAATTCCATAAATTGTAAGGTCTAAAAAAAATATTTTCATATCAGAATGTTTTGCCTTAAAATTTCAAAAACATTACCCATTTCCTACTTCTGAGTTTTTTTCAAAGGTTTTATTATACGGTTGTTATAGTTTCATAAAAATATGAAGTACATAAAAATTTCAGAATTAAGGGTAAAATATTAGCTTTTCCTAAATATTTTTAGTAAATCATGAAAACAACAGCAGTAAATAAATAAATAAATAAATAAATGTGTACACTCAAATCTAAAATGTCATAATTATGCCTATAATATAATTCAAACCATTTTTACTTATTTATGTGTACGTTCATGATCATAAACCAATGTTTCAACTTTAAAATCTGAATTAAATTAGAAAAAATTATGCGTTTAATGCCTAACGTTGACGGCTTACATACAGCATAGATGCCAACATTTTAATTTATTCCGGAGTATTTTTAGCCCCACCTTTATTCCATACCACTTACTTTTTTTAAGTATATTTTTCTTATTTTATCGAAATTATATATTGGAGAAAAATTCTCTATAAATAAAGTGGTGCGAAATAGAGGCGGAGCTAATAATACTCCGGAATAAATTAAAATGTGGGCATCTATGATACAGACATTTAACCCCTCCAGGGGCAATGAATTTAAGTTCATTTAAAATTAAATGCCACCAGAGTCTGAGATCAATATTAGAAGAAAAGTAATAAATAAATGTTTTCAGATAAGGTAAAAAAGTAAAATTTTATATAAAATTTCTGGGATGAATTTTTGCAGTTGAGAACTGAAATTAGGTGGTATGAAATATATACCACCGCCCCTGAAAGGGTTAAACAATCATTATATCTTTGAATTAAGCAAAATAAATCAATCAATTATTGTAACTAGAAATTTTTTTTTTTTTTTACTCTGTATGAAAAATAATAACGCAATTTTCGAATGTTAACAATAAAATACCCATTAACTAAATGAAAATGTAAACTTTTTAGAAATATTAAAAAACTGCATAATGTCTAAAAATTACATTTGGCTGAAGATTATAAATAGTACGTTAAATTTTAAATATGCTATGTTAATTTAAGTAATACTTCTAATGATGCTTGATGGTGCTTAATAATGTAAAATATTTAGAATAAAATAAAATGTAAAATATTTAGAATAAAATAAAATGTAAAATACTAAAGCATTTGTAATGTTTACAAACGAAATGACTTTTACAAACTATTGCTTAAAACAATTTAAATTGCAAAATGTACTTTTCGTGTAACTGAAATTCCTAATATTATAAATGGCAATCAATAAGTTCAATGTAATATTTTTGACAATATTTATTGATAGGACTGCAAGACTCTAAATCTTTTACAGCACAAATGATTTATTTAAATTGATCTCATACGTAATGGTCATAGAAACTTTTAAGAGATAAAATCCAAATTAAAAAAGAAAGGAAAAGAAATTAAAGAAGATAAAATAAAAGTATTATTTTCTCTGGTTTAAATATTTATTTAAAATCTGAAACTTCATCTAAACAAATGACGGAAAGCACTATTTATTTATGGCATTTATATTCATTTTGCATTATTTTTTGAAAATGCTATGAGGAAATAAAATTTATAATATAAGTATAAATATTTCATAGACAATTAAGAACAAATATTTTTATAACGCCTAATAAATAAATAAATATGTAAACAAATAAATAGGAGAATAAATTTTAACGATGATATTTGTTCGTTGAAATATTTTTAATAATAAGTTAATACACTTGAAATAATGCATATTGCACACTATTTTACTATGTTTTTATTAACTTCTATTCTTGTTTGTTTGTTTATATGTTTGTTTGTTTGTTTGTCCGGTACAAATCTTGCAATTGAATTTTAACTAACTTCCCTACTAGCTATTCTTCGACTACATTTCATGAAACCATGGAAGCATCTGCGCAAGTGCTAACTCAACGAGTCCAGTGCTAAAATAGGAGTGACAGTCATCTGACTCAGAGAAAATGAGCAATATTACAGAGCGTAGAATTACTGGATGTTTTCCAAATTTCAAATTGTCGGTCAAGCTGGCATCCCACCAACATTTTGGACGCGTCCTCACTGCTAGTTTTAGGATAGGGTACTGCACTGTAGACATTTGAAACTTTCACAGTAGCTCAGAACCCGGTGACAACACAATACTTCGAAGTCCGATTTTCGAATTTTTGATTAGTTTTCTTACAATTAATTAAAATGTGAAAATAATAACATGCTAATAGCGCTAAAATAGCCATTAAAATATTAGCTATAATTTAATTGTTGCCAAAAAAAAAACGAGTTCATTTTCTTTCGACATAAAAATAAATATATTTAATTAAACGTGAACGTTAAAGATTTATAAAAAGTTAAATTATGCATCTCGCAAAAATTGACATCATTATCAGTTTAAAAATTTTATGCACATTGATAAGAGTTCTATGATTCATCAGAAAATTTAAAACATGGTGTATAAAAAGTTTTTTTAATCTTATAATTATTTTAAATTAAAAATAAATTAGGATTAACAAATGATTTTTGTGATGTTATATTACTTGCACATTTGCAGTTTACGTTGGAATGTGATTATTAGTAATGAAAAATGTAGTTGACAGTATAACTATATGTCTATCCATGTGA
Organism: Salticus scenicus; assembly: GCA_963930645.1. Taxonomy (NCBI): domain Eukaryota; kingdom Metazoa; phylum Arthropoda; class Arachnida; order Araneae; family Salticidae; genus Salticus; species Salticus scenicus. The sequence continues at coordinate 80,797,092 of OZ005653.1, forward strand.
GTATTCATTATAATTAGCGTGTGATATCTATATTATTGCAATGGATTAAATATTTTTCACCGAGTCAATTGTGTTGATGTTGTGAAAGTATTTTTACAGTCAATGTGAAAATTAAAGACATTTCTATTCACTTCTCGTATGGTCAACCTTGGCGATAATTTTTTTTTTTTTTTTTTTAACTTGGCAACCAAATTTAGTTTTAAATGATAGTTTAGAGTTCACGAAGTTTTGAAGCTCTTCTTGAAACAGGAGTCGAATTTTGTATTCTTCCATTAGATTCTAGCAGAGTACCATCGCCAAAGGCATAAATAGAAACAAGTTGACTGCTGCGAGTGTGAGTCAGTGTTGTTCAGAATGATTGCACTTTTGAGGCTGTGTTCCAAGCGACAGAACTTTGTTCATGAATCAGCAAAATTCCTGTTCTGTAATATTCTGTAGTATTTGATGTTGTTTGTTTTTTTCTTGCAGTAATTTTTTTTTTAAAACTGTTTCTAGAACATTTGCCGAAGAGTAACTTTTGTAATATTAGTAAGTAGTACACTGTTAAAAATTTGGTTTTAGTTTGAACAAAAACTTGGTACTGTAGTAGCTGCAACCACTTATGGTTTAACGTTTTTCCATGATTTGGTAATTTTATGTTGAGCCAAATATTGTTATTATATTTATTAAAAAAAAAAAAAAAAAAAAAAAAAAAAAAAAATCGACCGAGACTGGGATGGAACTGAAGACTTTCTAATCTCAAGTCAAACACTCTGGCATTATGTCACGCTTTTTTGCCCGCTAATTCTGTTTCGTTGATTTTGATAAAAGGGGCTAAATTTTTTAGGGTCTTCTCTTGGCCCACGGGTGAGATGTTGCACACAATTTGCACTTTACCCTATGTTTTCGACCATGCTCTTTAGTTTAACCTTAGTTTGATTTCAATAGGAATTCTACTGATTCATACTTCCCTTGTGAGTGGAAGTATGGAAGTTCCAAGTTTTGGTGCAATTTAATTTCAAATGCAAGAAGTAGAAAATTTAAAAGTGGGGTTGAGCCATATATGGTATGGCTTATAACTTTACTCCATATAGGGGTTCAAGTTTGAACTGAAATTTTTAACAGTGTAGAACTGCTTTGAGAATGTGCGTTGAATTGACAGCACTAACGGAATGTTTCGAGAATATTTCTAAATATCACAATTTTGCTGTACTGATTCGAGAAGTTACGCTGAATAAAGAGCATTCGTCGAGTAGAACCTGCCTGTTTCTTTACGAATCATTTTCTCTACTCAAGAAAATAGAAAATTTTTATAACAATGATCGTGTCAATAGAATGAGTAACTATAAAGATATCTGCGATGCCGTCGATTCGTTTCTCTTAAAAACTGATACGTTGAACTATAAGTATTTATAACCTATGTGAAGGTATTGAACAGTAACGTTCTCGTCCAAATTAACATTTTCATAATTATTTCTTCTCTTCTCTTTAATTCTATATTAATAAATATTTCCTTAGCTTTTTTGTAAATTAACATTAGTTCAGACTTTCTCAACGAGCCTTAGCGATTGATTTTGATGAGTATAATTTATATTCTCTTTGTTAGAGTGTTATTTTATACGTGTATGCAGTCGGAATATTCCATTGTTTATTTTTGAAATAATATCACAAAGTTTAATTTAACATTGCCGTTACTTGTAATTTTTATTTATTTGTTTTTTTCATCGTTGAAATTTCGAAATAAAATCTTCAATTAGTTTATCGATATTCATTACATTTTTCTTCGAAAACATGCATGTATAATAAACAAAATTATTCATAAATTATTCATAATAATACTAATACTTATTTGGAATGTATGGCTGTACATTAATTTCAGTTTCTTGTGCTGCAACATTCAATCCTTAAAAAAAGGAGGGGGAAGGGGGGAGGGGAAGATGTATAATTAATTTTCGCGTATAAATGATGCACATTTGGCATCAAAATTGTTGAAGCACACATTCACGCTTTAAATATATTTGGTTTTTTTTAGTTTGATAGCTAATTTTTATCCTTAACTTACTTTTTTATAAATAGTATAGGACTAAGATCATAACTCGACAAATATTTACTCAATAAAACAGTATTAGGCGCGCATCTTTTAAGTAGGAATTATTGCTAGTGCTTCAACAATTTTGCTGCCGACTGTACTTGGTCTATATTCTGTTTTCCTTATATATATATATATATATATATTTTTTTTTTTTTTTTTCTGTAAATTTTCATGACTTTTAAAGAATATATTTATTTCTTTTTATTTCGTTTGAGAGAAATTTATTATATAATAAGAATGATAGATTTGTTTGAAATCTTTATGTAAAAAAAAAAAAAAAAAAAAAAAGAAAGAAAATGTGATTTTTGGATATAAGATAAACAAATTACATTTGGAAAATATATGTTTTAAAATCCACTGCTGTTTAACTGCATTCATTAACGACGGACTCAATTCAGTTTTGTGATCCAAAATACCTAATGCGAATTTTGTTATTATCATTATCGTTATTATTATTATTAGTGTTTTTGTTGTTGTTGTGTGTGTCATGGCCATGATTTCGGAATTTTTCGGAATAATTTTCCTTCAATTAAAAAAGTATAGTCTTAAAATAGATAGAAACCAAAAACTGAATCCAAAGTTTGCAATTTTTCACCGACAACTACATGCCCCAGGGTTGGCAAACTGGGCCCAGTCCAGAAAAACCCGAGTTTTCTGGGTGGGCCCACCAACAAAAACCCACTGGGTTTTTGCAAATCAGTGGGTTTTTGTTAAAGAGTATTTATAATTTACAAATTCCATCTATAAAGCATGGAAAACACCTTACCTTTTAAGAAAAAAACTCTTATTTTTATTTTCTAGAAAAAAGTATTATACATAAAAAGTAACTACAATTATAATTATAATAAAAGCAAGTTTAACTTCTATAATTGGTTCAATTTTCTTTTTCCTGTAAAACCGAACGATACTTTTGTTAAACAGCGGACATAAATGTTGTTCAGAATCAATATTTAACTAATTAAATTCTTTAGTTTTAAAACATTTTAATAATTTTATTTTAATTTTAGTGGCAACATAATTATAAATCTAATAAAATTTTCCTGTATAACCGTTTCAACTATTCAAAAACTTAAAAAAAAAAAAAAAAAAAAAACACAGAAGCCCAGAAAACTCCTCAAAAACCCAAGTGGGTTTGGTTTTTATAGAAAAACCCGGGTTTTAGGCAACCCTGACATGCTCTGCTCTTCGATGATATAACATATTATAATTACTTGAGTGATTTTATTGGTTTGAATGTGAATTTCTTTTCCTTTTATTTATACCCGCGATTGATCTTTTTTTTTTTTTTTTTTAAATAAATACATGGAGCTCATTTTTAATTCCTGGAAATAATAGTACCTAAGTCACGTGATTAACTATCATTCATAAAAAAATATCAAAAATATTTTTAACAACAGTGCACGTAAGATAGGAATCTCGATATGTAAGTATTATGCAATATTCCAATAATTTTATATGTTTATTCTCTTTATTTTAATTTTAGCTTTTAGTCTTTTGAGCAGCTTTAAATATTCCAACAACAAAAGAAATTTATCATTATATATAATTAATTTACTTGTTTACACATAATAATAACAAATAATAGGATAAAGTTAGCCTAGCCCTGTCAGTGAATCCAGAGCCTCTAGATTTATTCACCCCTCCCTTCCTCTTGACTATTTTCCCTATACTTTCTATCCGGTGTAAGTCAAATTATCTGTTTTTTTTTTTTTTTTTTTTTTTTTTCAGATTTGATGATTGCTTTTTTTTTTTTTACTTTCTTCTATATGTAATATAGAGAAAGTATTGGATTCGCGAAAATTTTCGACCTCCGTTTTTTGATGGATTTACATGTTTTGGGATGTCTAGATTACGAATTAATAGTTTTTAGAAAATGTCTTTCTGTCTATCTGTCTGTATCATTTTTTTGTGGACGCTGTATCTCACGAACCAATGAATGAAATTTAACCAAACTTGGTATTTAGTTGCACCCTGACATAAACTGGTGCTGATTAGATTTTGGGATCAATCGCTCAATAGGTGGCGTTGTGATCGCATTTTATGCAAATTTTTAACATGGCAGAATAGGACAAAATTCCGTATAAATGGGCATAAAGAGAGTTATTTTACACTTGTGATTGTAAAATTAATATGAATTATTGATAATAGTAGTAGTTAACTAGGAAAAAAAAATTGTGCATGTGGGGCCATCGGTTCCGCCCCCTGGGGGGGAAGTACCCCCCCGGGGAAGTAAATTTTCAAGATGGGTATCTTTCGAAAGGTCTCGTTGATAACAGTAATAGTTAACTGGGAAAAAATTTTTGTGCATGTGGGGGCATCGGTTCCCCCCCCCACACCGGGGGGGGGGGGGAGTACCCACCCGGGGTGGCAAAGTTTCAAGATGGGTATCTTTCGAAAGGTCTCGTCAATACCTTTAAAACGAATGGTTGAACCATAAATCTGTGATAATTTAAACCAAAGTTATCGATTTTTTTTACTTTTAACAAAACAAAACTTAGAAAAAAAAAATCGCAATTTTTTTTTTTTAACGAAATTTAACCAAACTTGGTATTTAGTTTGTCCCCGACATTAACTGGTGCTGATTATGTTTGGGGATCAATAGCTCAACAGGTGGCGCTGTGATAGCATTTTATCTAAATTTTTAACATGGCAGCATAGGACAAAAATTCGTATAAATGTGCATAATAAGAGTTGTTTTAAACTTGTGATTGTAAAATTAATATGAATTATTGATAATAGTAGTATGTAACTAGGAAAAAAATTTTCTGCATGGGGGGGCATCGCTTCCCCCCTGGGGGGGAAGTACCTCCCCCCGGGGGGGCAAAGTTTCAAGATGGGTATCTTTCGAAAGGTCTCGTCAATACCTTTAAAACGAATGGTTGAACCATAAATCTGTGATAATTTAAAACAAAGTAATCGATTTTTTTTACTTTTAACAAACAAACAAAAAAAAAAAACAGAAAAAAAATCCTACTTTTTTTTTTAATATTGTTACTGATTGAATATGTATAGGTAAATATAGAAGAAAGTCTTGTGGTGGCCACAACATACTAGTTTTTTTTTTTTTTTTTTTTTTTTTTTTTACCATGTTTCTACATTTTTGTTTTTTTCCCTCTTCTAATCCCATGCAAAAATGCGGGGTAATTTTGTATTTGTGATAGTGACAGGTGGTGATTTTTGTACATATTGTTACATATTATGTCATTAAACATAACTGACTTGATTAAGTTCAATTAACTTGAATTCGCTTTAATAGTTAACATTTAAAATGTTTAGATCCCAAAATATAAACGAATTAGAATGGCATTATTCCTGTCACTCTAATATTAATAATTATAATAATAATAAAAACAGAAATGAAAAGAAAAAAAAGTAGAAATAATAAAAGGAAGAGGAAAAGAAGAGATGTATTTTGAGATACCTGAGGGCACAGTAGTTTGGAGGAAAGATCCTAAGTAACTGAGGTAGCAAGTTAGACATGTGAAGATAACTACTAGTAGCAGCAGATCTCGAACTGAGCGCCATCTGACAGGTGGACGGAACCTCATGGAAATGCGTGTTTTTAATGATCTCTAAGGGAGAAAATAAATCACTTTATAAAAAGAGAAATCATAAATACAACACATATTAACCAGTTACTGTATTTTATTTTTTATTTTTATGGGAAGTACGTCTAATAAATATTTAACATAATCACTACCAAATAATTTATATCCTTACTCTTAATGTTCTTGCGTTATCCTGTTATTATTATTATTATTATTAAACAGAATGTGTGATAATACCATTTCATGTAATAGCATGGCGATAGTAATCTGAAGATCCCTTTTCATTAATACAGATTTTTTTAGAGTGTTGGCTAGTTTGTTAGTTTAAGTAGTACATCTGAAAGAAAAAAGATTGTCTCAACATAATTTCAAAATATAGAACTTGGTTAGAGTTTCCGAAAACCGTCTTACGTTTATAGGTCTTTCGCAAATATTGAATTAAAAGTAATCCGTATAATGATAACTAACTAAAAAACAAATTAACAGGCTGAACTACAGATGAACATCCAAAACTTGTAAAAACATTAAAAAAAAAAAAAAAAAGAAAACAATGAAAGAAAGACAATGAAAAAAAACTGAAATATTAAAGCTCACTATACCAACAGCATGATACGGAACTAAAAACAGTAATATGTTTTCGTTGGCAAGTACCAGTTTTATAACTACAAACCATACTACCATTTAAATAGTTCACCTAGAAAATCCCTCATTGTCCGGTATGTTTAATTACTCTGTTTTTTTTTTTTTTTTTTTTTTTTTTTTTCTCTTTAAAACTATTCCTGTTTCATCCCGAGTTCTTTCTTGGAGCATCCTATCCCACATTTCTGCACTATATATGTTTTAAATATTTAATTTGGCTTTATATTTCAAAAAAGTATGTTTTAGAAAGTGACACAGTAATATTGCAGTATTAAAATTATTTACAACATAGATAAAAGTTAATATTATGTTTTGTGCTTTTTAAACAGTATTCACAGAAAAAAAAAAGCTTTCCTATTAATTATAATATTTTACCATTAGAATTCTTTTACTTTAGCTATTAAACCGGTTTTATCTTATTTGCTATCCTTTAAAAAATACATTTCGAATTGGTTTTTTAGCTATTTAAGTTATTACCAATGCCTTTTCAGATTTTTTCGTTTTAGTCTTTCAATTATTTATTTATTTTATTTTTTGTTGTTATAAATAATAGAATTTTTGTATTTACTTTGTGTAAAATGTTCGATTCTTTTTCATCATATCCCATTTAATGATCAAGACACGATAAATCAATAATGCAACAGAGTTGTTTTCTGCATTCTGAGTTTTACGTTTTAAATATATGAATACTAACTAAATGAATTACCAACAAAAGTAATTGTTTATCTTGACAAAATATGAGCATAAAAGACATTAAAAAGAATCTAATGATTTAAATCTATCTTATCAGCATATTATCGCATCATTCAACATATTATATAAAATAAAAGCGTTCAGTATACTAAAAATTTCGGGATTTTCTGTTCACTAGTACTTTTAAAGCATTGTATCCCAAAACCCGATATATTGATAAATCGAAATAATTGATAATCGTAAGTCCAGTCATTTTATGACAAACTGTTTCAGCAGAATTTCTCAAATCATCATGTGCTTTATTCTATTCATATAATTTTATGTTTTGTTAATCCTAACAAAGCAAAACTTAATCTTAACAAAAGAACTGCGTTCTTTTACCAAACAGAACATGAACATAGATTATTGACATACAGACAAATCCTCTAACACAGATAAACTACACAGCACAAAAGAGAGATTTTGTTTTGTGAAAGAATCAACAATGTTTTTTTTTTTTTTCCCTGTGAAAGACAGAGTAAATCAACCGTCAACAACTCCAATAACGCCAGAGGTGGTTAATCAGCTTTCAGATGTCAAGTGCAAGCAGGCGGTGAGAATAATAAGCCTTAAGGAGGCGCAATAATACGATAATTAACTATCCACAATGTCCTCTTTATTGTCTTGTCAATAAATCAAGCAGAATTTAATTTTCGTTCGGTCTTCTTTGTCTGCTATTTCCTGTAACAGTTATTTCTTGCAATAATATGGTACATTGCAGTCAGATAAAAGAATATTTCGTATGTTAATACTGAACCATTTAACTTATTTTTTGGCTTAGAAGTCTAAATTGTTTGCTGTTAATATAGATATATGTAACGCATTAAAATGCAAATATAAAACGTAATAAAATTTAGCATACAAGACAAAAATTATCAATGCCAATTTCGCCCGAAAAATTATTAAATAAAGCCAGTAGATTAAATATGAATTATAACGTAATTGCCACGCTATAATAAAAAATGGAATTCACTCACGCCATTGATGAATTGTAATATAACCAACAACATCAATAAAAAATAATATTCAACAATCAGAAATCTTTAAAAAATAAGATAAACACAATAAATTTAATATCAAGTGGTGAAATGTTCAAAACTAGCAGAATATTTCGTCAGGGAACGTACATCCTTCTTAGAGCACATTATCGCAAAATTTCGAAGACTGTTTTATGCCAAAAAGTATACAGCGTACGTCCCTATCTTGCGACACAACTCAACAGTAAAAAGGAATAATGTCGTATAAATAAACAAATTCCAAATCTAAAAACATACATACACATGTCTAAAATCACCTTATTCACAGAACAAGTCGATTTTCTATCGGGAATTAACCAAGGTTAGGAGAAAAAAATAAGTACATGAATTAACACAATTAAACATGCTGGAGAGAGCAGGTAAACCATATCCAAAATGAATATAAAAATTAAGTTATAGAAGCGAAGATCAGTTAAAAATAACTAAGAAAGGAATTAATGATAATTTGCGCTAATTTACATTGTCATTTTATTTTATTATATTTACTGTCGGCAGCAAAATTATTCGAGCACTAGCAATAATTCCTATGTAAAATGTGCACTTAATACTGTTTTGTTAAATAAAGCCTTGTCGAATCACGTTCTTAGACTATCTAAGAACATGACTCGACAAGGATTTATTTAACAATGTAGTATTAAGAGTACTTTTTTACACAGGAATTGTTGCTAGCGCTCGAATAATTTTACTGCCGACTGTAATGCTTAGAAAGAGAAAGACGGAAGTCGTATTTTAGCTACAATATTTCACCATTAGAATTCTCTTAATTTACCTGGTTATTACACAGGTCTGCGATGAAAAAATTGTCGGTAAAGTGAGTGGTGTTTTTTATAGATTTTTGGATGCTGATTTCTGGAAAAATAATGAAAAAATTCCATCACGTACAGTTTCATCACAAATCGCAATTTGTTTTTACGAATTTAGTATATTTTGGACGAAAAAAGTATTTTTTTTTATATGATTTTGATAAATATATTTAAGGACTTACGTAGTAAATTAGTAGATTAAACTACTAAACAAGAAATAATATATTATTTTTTATCCAAACTATTTCTCTAAATCGGTAAACTGCCCGTTACTGCTGGATGCTGCAAAGAGACAATCCCAGCAATTTCCACAAAAGGAAAAGTGAAAAAAAGACTTTTGTGGTAAAAAAAAAGTTATTATAAGGACTTGTAACTTTCTATATATACTTAAAAATTACTAAACTTAGATATAATTGTAATTTGTATGCGTTTAATACTTAACGGAATTTAAATAAAATGTCAAAATTTTGCAATTTCAACTGTTTCCATGAAAATATGCAATCACTTTGTAAAAAATCCATACGTGATAGAAGGAATTGGAATTCATTTTTGGAATCAGCACCAAAAATAACGTAAGAATCAGTCATCAAAGTTAAAACAATTTTCAAAAAGTGTTTTTTTGCAGGACTGTGTTATTATGAACGGTTTTACATTATTTGGAATCCTTTAATAAAGTAAACTTAAATGTATTTCAAATTGTTTTATTGGTTAATTAAATTATTACCAATGCCTTTTAATTCCAGTTTTTTTTTTTTTTTCTTTTTCTTTAAGGACTGAGGACTATTAGTCTCAATCTGGGATTTTCGTGGTGTCATTTTTCAATAGTTGGACATTTATCGAAATCTAAAATTTATCGAAAATATAATTGGATAATTTGAAAGCGATGTTATAATTTGAAAAAAAAAAAATAATTAAAAAAAAAATAAAATAAAATAAAATAAAATAAAATAAATAATAATAATAATAATAATAATAATAATAGTCCTCCGTCCTAAACTAAATTCTGCTTTTGCCAGAATTTCATCAAAATCGTTTTTTTTTTTTTTTTTTTGAAAGAAAAAGAAAAGAAAATTAATAATAATCAGTATCGAAACAAACACTATCGAAAAAGTTTTTTTTTTTTTTTAATAATTTTGAATTGTGATGTTGAATTTTTTAATAATTTTGAAAACTTCGCGTGCAAAATGAAATAAAAATAAGTAAAAAAATTAATTTAATGATTTAATTTTTATATAAATCATGATCGCGAGCTATCTTAAAAAATAGATGTAAAATTTAAAGTTTATGTGGTGTGTGTGGCATTTATAAAAAATTGTTTTAAGAAATAGAATAGAATAAAGAAATCAACGATGTTGGTTGCATTTTATTATACAGTACGAATTTTTGAATTTTATGGAAGTAATATCTATCGTAGGAATAATTTCTTATGTTAAAACTATAGGGAATTGTTATGCGAGCACAAGCGATGCTACTTTTATTATTTATTTATTTATTTATTTATTTTACTATCTTTCTTAAAAGATAAAAATAAAAAATAAAAACATATGAAACGTTCTATCCCTACATTCACTGTACAGAAATGAGTAGTAATATTTATTTCTATTATATCAGAAGTTTTTATTTTTTCAATCCGCCAGTGTTTACACTATGTTATTAAACCGATTTCTAAATTTTTTTTATTCATTAATACATTGATTTATCAATATATATATATATATATATATATTTTTTCATTTTCTAACGCAAATAGATTTTTATCTCTAAGTATGAGAGGATGTTAATTGACTACGTCTTCTTAGCGAAAATGTAATAAAGCACAACGCCTTGACAAAATCGCTATCTGGGGAAACCTGCTCGCGTAATTTATCTGTTTTTCATAGATAACACCGTAACCTTTACTTTTTTACTTTTAAATTTCTTTTAAAATTTTCTTTAAGCAAGTATTTTGTATATTTATTCAACATTTTAAACTGTTTTTTTTTTACATACCATAAATACACAAAAAAATTATAATACATTCCTTTTTTTAATCCGTGATTTCGCTGAAACATTAACAAAATATGTCTCCATTTTAAATTTTATATAGATCTATCATTTATTTTTCTGTAAAAAGAGAGAAAAATGGGGTATTTAAATTAGAATATTTAAAGTCAATTAATAATTAGTACCTGGATAACCGAGTTACTCGGTGTCATTGTAAAAAGTCGCTCGTAGTGTACATACAGTGATCTGTTTTTATATTTCTTATTTGTCTTAACCGGGCAAAACGCGGTTTCCCAGTGAAAGCTAATTTTCCTTGAGATAAGAAAAATTAAGATCGAATTGTCATAAAACCCTTTTAATTGTAAAATTTTCTCAGTTTTGTTCAAGTAGATTCCTAGAAAATCATGTTGCTTTTACATATTGTTTCAGGAAAAGCACAATTTACCAGAGACTGGTAATTTTCCTGAAGACGACGATAAATGAGATAGGATTTTCATCTCACGAAAGTGTTTTTCGAGGAATTCCAAGAAAACCTATTTTTTGTCGTATTTTTCCCGGATGCCGTGCGAGTTACCAGTAAATACTAATTATTCTTAAGATGAGGATATTTCAAATCGAAATGTGATCTCAAAATCACTTTAATTCTAAATTTTTATGAAAATCATTCGATTACTTTGAAAGAAAACTCAGTTTCTGCTGTTTTTTTTTTTTTTTTTTTTTTTTTTTTTTTTGTAGGACGAAGCTCGGGATACCGGTAAACAGTGCTGAAAAGGAGTGCAATTCAGATTAAACAATAAACTCAAAAAGGGCCCTAACTCTAAATTTTATCAAAATCACTATTCGGTAAAATTAGGCCAACATAATTTTATTTTGTATTATTTAACATAAAAACCCACTAGATTATACTTTTTGTAATGAACATTAGAACTGCACTTGTAATTCCATTGGGGAAAAAAATGTTCAATTTTTATATAACATTTAGATTAATAAGTTACAAAACTGTGAATAAATACCAAAAATGCAAGAACTCGCAACAAAAGTTTCGGATCGAAAGAAGACACGATCCTTCGTCAGGCGAAACAATATAATTAATGTTTAGATTATTAGAAAAAAAAAAAAAAAAAAAAAAAAAACTAGTATGATGTGGCCATCACATGACTTTCTTCTATATAATTTTACACAAAATTTATTCAGTACAAATTGTTTATTAAATTATCAAATTATTACCCATTATAAATGCAGACGATTTTATCTGACAGAATTATATCACTAAATGCCGAAAGAAAGTCATTTTTTTGCAATTATCAGAAGAAATATGATTTTTTTTCTAAGTTTTTCCTTTCTTTAAAAGTTAAAAAAAAAAAAAAAAAAAAAATATCGATAACTTTATTTTAAGTTATCACAGCTCTATAGTTCTATAGTTCAACCATTCGTTTGAAAAGGTATTGACGAGATCTTTCGAAAGATACCCGTATTGAAAATTTATTCCCCCCGGGAGGGGGGAAGCGATGCCCCCACATGAACAAATTTTTTTTTCCTAGTTAACTACTATTATTATCAATAATTCATATTAATTTTACAATCACACGATTCGAATAACACTCATTATGTACATTTATACGAAATCTTGTCCTATACTACCATGATAAAAATTTAGAAAAAATGCGATGACAGCGCCACCTGTTGAGTCATTGTTCCACAAATCTAATCAGCACCAGTTTATGTTAGGGTCCAATTAAATACCAAGGTTGGTTAAATTGCGTTCATTGGTTCGTGAAATACAGCGTCCACAAAATTTGTGATATAGACACGCAGATTCACAGACAGACAGACATTTTATGAAAACAGTTAAATCTTGTTCAGGACATCCCAAAACGTGTAAATCCAATAACTGGAGTTCTAAAATTTTCACGAATTCAATACTTTCCCTATATATACATATAGAAGAAAGTAAAAAATCTTGTAAAAACATATTTAGGATAAAATTACAAAAGAGTAATGATTTTTATTAAATATGGACTTCTCACCATTATTTTTATTTCACTAATATAAGTATTAAAAAATTATAATGTCATGTGGTTCTACTCATTTAAAAATGTTAGATGTGAAATTGGTTCAATTTATATATATATATATTTTCCAACCATAAATAAGATTAAATCTAGAATCATCTGGGTTGCCTTCATTTAAATGAAATTTATTTTTGTATTCATACATTCGAGTGCAAAAACAGAGTCGACGTGACGCCGAAAGAGGATTCCTTTAATTCATTCAGCACGCAATTTCGCGTGGGGGAATCGACGTGACTCTCCATTAATTAAACCTTATTTTTCCTGAATCCATTTCTGTATTTTGATAAAGCCTTATTGAAAAAACAAAATGAAGAAGTACTTTTACTGTGAAAGGCAGAAAATTTATGCTTTTAATAAAATTAAATTAACAAGCTCAAAATAATATGCATATATATATATATATATATATATATATATATATATATATATATATTAAGACCTTTTTTCTTTCAAAGAAACGGTTTCTTATATGTTCATGAGAAGAAATTAATGGTATGCCACGTTTTTCTGTCAATTGATACCTGATATACCGGTTGCATCATAAATTCGTTAAAACTTTAAAAATTCATAATAAAAAAGTAATAATAGAAAAAAAATTGGTTTGTGAGAATATTATCAGAAGAACATTGGAATTTTTCCCTATCAACAAAAGTCGATTCAAAAGTAACCTAAAGAGGGCGCTCACATGTTAGACTGAGACGTTTTATGCAAATCAGGAAAATAGATAGTGAAATAAATCACAACAACGTGACAACGTGCATTTGTTTTAAAGTAAAAATCATTCAACATGAAGACCAGCACAAAGTATTGTGCAAGTGAGGTACGTCAATACCTCAATACGCCTGGTATAAAAGATTGTAGCATGGGAACGATGATGCTGCCGCATAGAATGACTAATCTATTTCCACTTTTGTGATGTCGATTATCACATATTCTAAAAAATATATCATCATATTAAAAAGAAAAGAAAAATTAAACTAACGAATACATTTTTATGACCTCTAAATTGCAACTTAAATTCACATATAGTATGCTCTTTAAATTTTTACATTCTACCTCTTCCCACATATGTATGTTTTGCTTATTGCAACTCTATCGAAACCTTTGATAATATATTATTCGTTCCTTAACGTTAATGCAGATCTACAATAACTTGTTTTGACTTTTCCTAATTCGGTTTCTTTTCATCTTACAAAATAAAGGCAGTTTGTCGCCTTGTGTGCATCCTTTATCTCATAATATGGTACGTTAATTTATGTTCCGGTTCCCATGGCGTGTTTTGGCGTTTAGTAAAGACCGTTTGAATTATAATCATGAGGTAACCTTTTCAAAAATTGTATGTATTTGTACGTCACATAATTACAACCATTTTTTCTCTACTTTTTGAATTTGGCGTCGACTAGAGCTCTGGCGAATTTAATCAAGAAATCGAAGCGTCACTTCATCCCAAAAATGTAAGCTATCAAGACGTCGTTGTTGGGGCTCCTGGCCCCCACTCCACTCCGTACTTTGTAACAACTTTGAACATTTTTATTAATTTTTATATTCACGTATATGGTCACCACAGATGTTTAATATTTTAAAAATATTTAAATAAAATAAGTCTGCAGATTGAATAATGTCTATTTCTGAAGATTTCCTGAGTTGTTGCATTACTTCGCATGTACTCTCTCAAGTTGTGTTTTTAATTTGTATTCAGTTAATACGTCAATATTTCCGGCCATAAAAATCTATTTCACAACTTCCAGCCAGGTATTGTTAGCTTGATTTGAATAAAATGTCTCTGTATGAAGTGTAAGCACCCTCGTTTGATTGCTTTTTGATTTGTTTTTACTTATTTATTTATTTATTTATGTTATGATTACAGAGAAAAAATCTAATGTTTCTTAGAACTTATTTCCAAAAATTTAACCAAAAAATTTTCCGCTCATTACTTTTTTTTTATGAACTTCTGAAGTTTGCACAAATTTCAGATGAGACTGGTATATATTATATATTTAGGAAAATTACTTGACCATTTACTAAATTGTTAGTCTGTCAGTGCTTTAAATAAACTTTTTAGACGTTCCAAATCAATAATGTTAGGTAGTCCATATCTGTTTAAATTGCTTGGTTAACATCATTTCTAGTTTTGATAAAATTTTGCTATGTATCAATTTAAAGAAGATGGAGCTATCCTGGTGGCTTATTTCAACATTTGTATGATAGCTTTATACCAAATTCTATTTCATGAGATCGCATTTAAGTTTATAAAACACATAGATACGATGCTTAATACAACAGAAAAATCCGATTCAGTTTCTGTTTCATATCTCTTAAATTGTGGGCATGTTTTTTGACTTGTGAGATACAATTTACCAATACATCGGCCTGTACGACGAGAGATCAAATTAGATTTTTAATGCAAGTTTATTACTACAACAACATCTGTCATTGGATTTCAATACAAGGAGAAATGCCATGTCACAATTTTAAGAAATTTATACATTGAGGGAAAAAAAAATATACCGTGTTCATCTAGAACGAATAGGTAGTCATTTTCTGAATCCCTAAACTAGAAATATAGATTCACAAGCTATGCGTATAAAGTAAAAAAATAATCTGGATACATGAAATGATGGAAAATTTCTGGTCTACGCTTTTCTAGATGATGAAACAGTATTATTAATGTCATGAATCCTTTGTATTGAGAAAAATTCTTGTTTGATTTCCTAGAATTGGGTCATAAACTAAGATTATAATTACTAAAACTCTCCTTTTGAGTTCGCATTTATTTGCAGAGATTTTTAAATAAGTTTGACCAAGACAAATTAGAAAAACGATCTAAAATTCTAATAGGTATTTTTTAAACTCTCTAACAAAGGGAACTAGAATTTATTAGGATAACATGGAACTATTTTTACTAGAGGCACAACTTAGTCTCTAGATGTCAGTCACTGATTTTTTTTTTTTTTTCCAGAGCAGAGCATAATATTTGACAGAGTAGAGAGTAAATTTTTATCTAACACCCTCAATACTTAAAAAATTATAATATTCAAAAATTATAATATTCAAATAATATTAAAAATGACATACTAGGACATTTTGTTATAGTCATAAAATTAAAACTATGAAACAGGTTAATAAATACACTGTAAAAAATTCGCCTTTGTTGTTGCCAGAAATTCTATGCAATTTGAGAAAATACGTTCGCACAACATAATTTTTTCGTAAATAACGCGTATTTTCTCAAATTATAGAGAATTTCTGGCTACAAAAAAGACAATTCTTTTACAGCCTACAAAACTTTGAATAAACACATTAAAATGCAGTAAACTCGCAACAATTGTTTCCGGTCGAAAGAACACACGACCCTTCGTCAGGCGAACAAAGTAGGCACGAGTGCTGCAATCAAAGCGGCAACGCAATCAAGCGTGCGTTGCCGCTTTGATTGCAGCACTCGTGCCTCACTGCAAAAATATTCTGTAAAATGAAATCACTTTTTTAACATAAATACAGCATAGGTTGCTGTATATTTTTACAGCTATTTCTGTAAAAATAATTGAAGACTGGTTACTTCACATTGTTCTGTAAATCGCTATCAAAAATTTTTCTAGAAGTCTTTTCGAGCGTATGACATGATTTATCAGCCAATCAGTGCTGACGTTGACCTCATCTGTTTTTGTAAAGATAGGTCATTGTGATCCCAACGGCGCGATTGACAAAGTGCTGGCTTCTAGAACAGGAGGTTGTGAGTTCGAATCCTAGGCTATCCGAGACTGTTTGCTCCGCATGAAAAAGTAAATTATATAAGTATAAATAAGCTGCTTAGTGTTGCGGATTTACTCCCTACGCGCATGTATAGTATTTGCAAGAAATACTTTTAAAGCATACTGTTAAAATTACAGAACACGTTAGTAAAAATCGCAGCAAATTTATTTTACTGCACATTGTAAAAATACAGCACAGTAATTAGGCAATACTTTTACCAGTACACTGTGTTGTAATCTACTATAGAAAAGTTTTACAATGTGCTTTATTGTTGCGAGTTTATTGCATTTTATGGTGTTTATTCAAAATTTTGTACTTTATTACTTTAAAACACAAGTTCTGTGGTGCTTTCTTATTAATAAACAGGTTGTTGTTTAACTTTTAGAAACCACTGACTTTTTTTTTTTTTTTTTTTTTTTTAATAACTAATGTTAATTTATTACCATTTTTTTCTTTACTATTGTTCCTTTAAATATTACTCATATCGCCATTAATTTATCTTACAATGTCACGTAGTATAAAAAGAGTTCCGTTTAAATTTCTTTTTCAAACACTTTCTTTAATTACGATGTAATTTATCATATTCACAAATGTTTTATATTCATATGGAAAGTTATACTTTACAGAGAGATAAGACTTAATTTTACAGTAATTAACGAAACAGACATCCGCTAATGACATACTCTTGGAAAATGTGTTTCGTATGCGTGGATTGTTAAAATCCTTGATTTAAATCTAGACGAAGATATCCTATTTCATTATTTTCTTCTTAGTGTCCTTATTTTTCGTTTTTATCTTCCAGGAAACGAAAGCGTTGTGAGAAAAACTCTTTTGAAAATCATAGTTGTAAGCTTCATTTTGTAATTTTACTGGTATTTCTCTTGAAGTTTTTACGCTTGTATTGCTTAAAATATTACCACAAATATATAAAGTTATCCGAGAATTGTTTCCGCTTCCTGCTTATTGAAATTTTTTTGTATTATCTTAACAGTTTTTCATTTTCAGAATTTTTTGTTTAAAATGCTTTCTATCTATTGGTTTATAGAAACTTAGAACTTAAACATTATGAATTAGCGTTTATTTATTTATTTTACTATTATAAATGTATGGACGTATATATATTATTTACTAATACAAAAACACAATATTAAAAATATAATACATTAATATATAACTATAAAAAATTATTCAAGTATACAAGTATACAGTTATAAAAATTAAAACTAGAAGAAAAATGCAAAGTACAATCGATTCTGGAGAAATTTGAAGCACAAGGGGTTCCTAGCTTAACGAAAAAAAAAAAAAAAAAAAAAAAAATCTGGTTATTTTGGAGTTTTATGCAATCACCCCTCACTATTTCATTCAACTTCGTGTATAAAAACTTTTCCTGGGTACTTAAAGCCTATGAACATTTCTATCTTGCACTCGCATCGAATTCATGCAGTTTGATTTTTTTTTTTTTTTTTTATCTAGATGGTCCAAAAATGGAAAAGAACACTTCGTCAAACATTAATTGGCTATCCTTTAATGTAGAATAAGAGACAAGGCCCACAGAAGAAAAAAAAAATCGTTCTATATTTCACAGTTTATTAAAAATGTTTATTAACCCTTTCGCTACCAGAGCCTCAGGGGCAAAACCGCCACCACAGCCCAGACGTCTTACTATTTAAATATGATAAAATTGTCATTTATTTTTGTGGGATGTATCTATAACGTTCTAACTAAAATCAATAACATCCTCTATATCTATCTTATTGTTTTATAACATAACCGATTTGATGCAAACAATTATCATAATTTGATAATGAACACCCGTCACATATTTGTGACGCCGGGCTCAGGTAAGAAAATCGGATCGTCACATATATGTGACGCTGGTAGCGAAAGGGTTAATAGCCAGCTAGCATAATTTAAAGAGTATTGTTGCACGCTAATGTATATTTAATGTAATGTACTGTACTCACTTTTAAATTTTAACTTCATTTCACTTATGTTTCATAAAAACTGTGACTGATCTCGATTAAGGAAACTCAAGAGTTTTTTTTTTTTACTATTTCATGGAGGGAAAAAAAAAAGAATAAAAAAGTTAAAAGGAAGAAATGAGTAATATCAAATGCAATGCAATTTATTATTATTATTATTATTATTATTATTACTTTTTTTTAAATTCAAAAATTGACAATTAATTGAATAATAAATATTCTCTATACATGGCTCTTGCTTATACAAATAAGGCGTTTATGTTCTGAAACGATACTAAACATTTCACACTAAGAGTAACTATATTTAAAAAATTAAATGTTAAAACATAACTAATCGCACATGTATTCACTCATGATCGAATTTAAAATACGTTTAAAGAGCGCACAATATTTAGAGAAGTATATAGTAGTATGGAATAAATTTTCATTTAAAAAATATCCATGGACTATTATAAGAATAGCAAATTCTAATACATTTCCATTGTCAAAAAAGAAAACAAAAATGTAGTAGAATGTAGCATGCAGGGGTGCAGAAAATGTTCAAACCTCGGAAATTTCCCCCAAACACAGTATAAATTTCCCTCAATAATGCAAAAATCTACTTTGCTATACAAAGTCATTTGTTATATGTAATAAATCTTTAAGAGAATAAGTACACAGTGTAACATAAAAATATCGCTGTTAGTGTATAAGCACTTCAAAGTAGCAAATTGTTATTTTTGATTTACATTTTTATTTTCTCTTAAAAAAATATTCAAAATTTCCCCAGTCAGTTTAAATTTCCCCCGAACCTCGTTCGGGCGTTCGGACATATTCTGCACCCCTGGTAGCATGCAGTAAGAAGGTTAATATAGGGCAGTAACTCTGACTTTCATCCAATAGTTTTTGATGGAAAAGCCTAATTAATTTAAAAAAAATCAAAACCTGACAAGGTTTGTTCTTGTAAAAAAGATATAAAAAAAAATAGACTATTCATCAAACGTGTATTGCATAAAACAGTTGAAATTATAGTCCTAATTATATATTACTACACAGTGATTTTGGATTTAAAATAAATAAATAAAATTTAATTCTTAGGGCGGGATCTGTATTCCCAGAACAGATAAAAAAAATTAAAGTTTCTAAGTTTCTTATGAGAGAATCATTCAAGTATCAACCAGGCCGAGATGAGAGTGCTTTGAGTCATTAACTCAAAAGATTCCAGATTCTTATACGGCCCGGCCATTTTTCATTCTTGTAAAAAAATTAATTCGGTGAACCACAAAAAATCTATTGTGAAAAGAGTAGCACAACTTCAAGCAAACTGATACTGAAATACTCTATAATTTCATATAGCAATTCATTTTATGTTCTCCTTAATATAGATAATAATATAGCAAAGATATCTCTTTAATTTCCAATTACTTTAATTATAAAATAACTGTACCAACATTTTTGTTTTCGTTTTACATGAAATTTCATTGGTTTACATTCAGAGCCTCATAACATCTGCATGACTAATCTTCGATTACCATCCTTAGAGTCAGCTTAAGCCACAGGCACACACAGCACAAGATTAGGGCCTCGATATTTAGAGGGCCTCAAATAAATATAGAGTAATACAATAAACTTTTATGTAATATGTTTTACAGAAAATTTACTGAGATCACTACATATTTATATTATTACCTTTGTTTCAAAGCAGGCAGAGTAAGAGTTTTTAATTTGATATGCACATTTTAACAATTATCATTTTATTGTTTTCATAAGTTGTGCTTTATTATTACAATTTATTGGAATAGGTTTCATGCCTTGCACGACCAATTAAAAGAGTTACTTCAACCCTGTTATGTTTATAATTTCAAAGAAAAAAGTACTAAAATAATGAAAAAATTATTGTTTTGCATATCATTAAACATTTGTTGCTTAAGTGATTGTATAAATTATGTACTTCAAATTGGCAGGAAAATTGTTCTCGATTATCTTATTATTTTACTTACCAGCCGCCGAGATGCCGTTATCATGGGGTGTAATCAAATGTCAGATATTTGTCGCTGATAGCCCCATTATTGGCTGTACAGGAGCTTTGAAAAAGCTGAGATCTAGAAAAGAGAAAAAAAAATGAGATTTTACTTTTACTGAGTTTAACAAGATTCCTTACATTATATTTAGTAATTAAGGATTATAGCATCAAAAATTCAAAGAACCTACTAGTAAATTCGAAATTTGATTTTTTAGTTTATAAAATATTCAGGTGAAGATTCGATTTTTAAGTATTTCACGTTTTTATATTTTTTAAATGTAATTCTTTTATGATTTCAACGAATAAAACTAAGGGTTTGTCTGTTCTAAAGATCAACAATTTTACTTTCGAAATTGTAAAACAATTTAAATACCTGGGCATTATGATCTCAATCTGTAATGAAAAAAAAAAGAAAAAAAAAAAAACGAGATAAAAAAAATATGCACTTTTCGTGGAAGTTAAGTATGGTTTTATAAACTGTATCGAATAAAAATTAATCAGCCTAAACACAAAAGATATGTTGGCCTCAACGGGAGTGAATGCTGAACGCAAAACATTGCAGAAAGGACCTACTGTTGATTTTTGAAAGAAAAATCTTAAGTAAGATATTTTGACCAATAAAACAAAAATATGTGTGGATAATTATACAAATTAATGAATTTTAAATGGAAGAAATTGTGAACCCGACGTAGTCAAAATGGTTAAAGCAACTCGTATAGATGCTTGGGTTATATATCTAGATATGATGTTGCGTTCTCAACTTAAAAAATTACATTTCAAGAATGGCGGAAGAACACAAAAGAGGAAGACTATATACATCATAATATAGGTAATATTGAAAAAAGATCAACAGTGAATGAAAGCAGTGAATGAATAAATGGAGGTTATAGCGCCGGATATGGATATAGAATTTATCCATAATCAAATTTTATGGATATATTTAAATAGAATGAATTCTAGAACAAGAGAAATATGCACGCGCCGACGATTAGAAAATGCAATTTCAATAAGTAAATCAACAGCGCGTGTTTGGTGAGGAAAAGAAATAGAAAAGTTAAATAATAGGTGTACCGGAAAGTTCTGTCGTTTTGAATTAAAATACTGACATCGGAAATTTATCCTGGATAAAATTTAAGATATACTTAGGTAACTTATAAGATGGTTATTTGTAAAGTACCATGTAAACACTGTTAAACAAAAATTTCCGGTTTCATTTTATTAATTCAAAACGACATAACTTTCCGGTACACCTAATAGATATAGTGAATGACGTCACAATAATGGTAAAAAATAGTTCAAACTTCGAACACCAATCTCTGTTCTGAGGTAACGTTTGCCGATATAAATATTGATATTAGAGTATATAACTATACCCTTTAACTACTTGTAAAGTTTGATTACGACAGGCGTGTCACAGTCCGTGAGTGTCCATCGCGAGTAATATACACGTATTTCATTATGACGAATTAAATATAACAACTGCTATATTTGTACAAAAATAAACCTCAATGTTTTAGAATATTTTTGTGTTTTCCTTGAAACGAAGAAGAAGTGCTACATGTACCATTTAAAGAGAAATATACTAAATTGTATCTCAATAGCATTTACCAATTTCTATAACAGAGCATACGTTAAAGACTTACTAAAATATAGGCTGCTATCATAAACGCATCGAAACATTTCAATCGTCGAATAGTGATGTAGATTTTTTTTTTTTTTTTTTCAGACATAATGAAGTCAAAGATATCATAACAGTGGTTCCGCTCCTCAAATTTATTTAAGATTGTTACGTTAGCATGATGTCACAATCGATCATTGAAAGATTTTAATAGGTTCGGGGTAGACCCACAGATTTAAAATGAATTTCTGATGAGTTACTAAAGGTGAAGATTGAATTTGCTGTGTATAATTTATCTTCTAAAAGTATTTTGAATTGTATGCACTAAATCACGAATTTAAAAAAAAAAAAAAAAAAAAAAAACAACTTCTCGAAAGTATTTAATAGAAATATTTTCTAATACATTTAAAACATCTCATGTTTATCAGCTGTAGTAATTTAGCAAAAATTATGAATTAAAAAAATTAAAAATGTATTTCGAGCGTTTAAAATACCGAAGAAAAAAAAAAAAAATCATAAATTTTAATACATACATATATTGCATTTTTTTTTCTTTTTATTCAATTAAACTCATGTACTTTTTAAACACTTTGCACGAAAATTAACCCGTTAGTAGTCGCTATAAACAGCGCCACCTATTACAGATTGCGCACTCTTTATTTAACTGTCACCAATAATTTTAAAAAGTGATGTGATCAACGTTTCTTCGATTTTATTCCCGATTTATGTATATCAAATGCCACTTCTAAAAATATTTGGTGCTATTGAATAAAAATATCTGGCAACACTGAAGGATAGGCGGCAAATCGACCAACTAGCGACTACTAACGGGTTAAAAGTGTTTATGAATTTATTAGGCCTTTTTGTCTGCGTTCTCATTTTTCGTAAGAAAATTTAGAATACCTTGAAATTGGTATTTGTTATTTAGGTTCATTATATCATTTTTCTTTAAAAAAATTCTCAAAAAAATTTGGATGCATTAAGGTCTATGAGAGATATTTCTGAAAAGCATATTTTAAAGATATTATAATGGTAGTATAATATAATGTAGATTTAATGATGTAAAGATGAAGTAACAATAAAAATATTGTTTAAATATATGCTATATGCATGGATATTTTTCTTTTTAATTTTAGTTAAATAAATTAAAGCACTATATATTAAGTAATATTTTCTGATTATTCTTTACAAAATACTCTTGTCAACTTATCGCAATATTCTGCTCCTATAATAAAAAAAAGGGGGGGGGGAGAACTTTGAAATTTTTTCTATTTTATACGCCACTTCTCTAGTAACAATATTATTATAGTAGGAAATCGAAATTGAATTTAAACAATTGCATTATTTTGGTAATATTACACTGTTAAATTTATATTGCATCAGTACTTTTCGCTAATTTTCTTTATGATACCTGGCTTTTGTTGTGGCCAGTGGCGACTCGTGCCAACTTTCCCAGGTGGGGAAAGTCCATTGCACGACGTGTGAAATATATTCATAATTGAAACACAAAAAGAAGTTATTTAATAAGGAAAATTATACTTTATATATATATATATATATATATATGTATATTATTATTATTACAAATCTTAGTGAATATTATAAAATTTTACAATGTTATGTTTAATACAATATAAAAAAATTTAAACTGACATTTTTCTGCATGCAATTTTTTTTTTTTTTCACTTTCATGCATAATAACTCTAAATATTTTATGTATAAACAAAAACATTACATATTTAATATATATTGTTTCTTGTATGTTTGTTTTTAAAAACACTGCTAAAATATAAGAAATTAAATTAAAATTAGAAATTTCATAAACATCAAACATGAATGCACATTTAAAAAATGCCGAATTCTTTAATTAAAATTTTTATGATTTTATTTTTTTATGTTCTGGCTTATTTAAAAACAATGATGTAGGACAAATGTTTATAAAATTTAAAATCTTTAGGTGATTTTGTAATGTGTGTTTAAATTAAAAATTAAGCCTGTACAGAAAATTCAGTTTAAAATGTTATATTCCTTCAACATTAACAATACAAAATTTTACAACTGTCGCAATAAAAAATCAATGTCTGACATTTTATTTCTTTGCGGTTTTTTGTATAAAGTTGAGTTAAAAATACACAAATAAATACACTTTAAAAATCCATCGTTAAAAGAAAAAAAAATGTGGGTATATATATATATATTAAGAAAAGACTGATTTATGCCTTAAAAAATAATAATAGTAATTTAGAAATATAATTTTTTTAATAATAACTATTAATTTATGTAAATATAATTATTATTGTATTAAAAATACTTTAATCAAACATTATTTGACTGAAAAAATAATAATCTTGAAAATTATTATACTAGATCGCATGAAAGAAAATGTTTTCATTCTATAATAAAAAAAGATATACGAAATTAGGCGAACAAAACTATTCAAGTAGTTATATCTAATTATTATTTGTACAGTAGAAACAGAATGACAAATTTTTTCTTCACTAGCTGAAAGCCACGGCATTTTAGTACACCACTGCGAAGAAAAGCATTTTATCTTATTTCCATCCTTTCGTTTAATTTCCGAGCTCTTAGTTTTGTGCGATCCTAAGCGCTTAATTTCAAGATTTTCTTGTAAACTCATAACCGAGAGCGTTTTTTTTTTTTTTTTTCTTAATAAATTCTCAACAGAATTCATTTCTATTACTGTTAATTTTTAAACAATCATAGATTTATTAGGAAAAAAAAAATTTTTTTCTCTCTTTTTCATTATCAGTAGAAAAATAAATAAATAAAAAGCACTGTGAAAGTCGCCAAATTCTTTCCATAATCCATATGGTTAATATTTTTTGAAGGAGACTTATATTGAAGGAGATATTTTGAAGGAGTTATTTTCCATTAAACTACGTTCCAGGGGCCAATTCGCCAAGTGCCCCTATCAAGAGTATGGAAATATTAACATTGATAAAGCTCTACTTCCCCAAATGTGTTAACCCGCTATTCCATGCGCAAAGCAGTAAATACTATACTAATTAATGGAGAGATCGGGCACAAATCCTTGTGCCCAAATGCCTGAACCCCGAATAGGGGCAGAATTAACCACCACCTAACAACTACAAACTATTGGAACCCAAATCAATACGGCTTTAAACAAGGCACCTCCACAGAAAATGCACTACAAAAACTGATAGACAACATAAACAAGGACAGAACAGATAGGAAACAAACACTGCTAATCTCAATAGACATCAAAGGTGCCTTTGACAACATTCGTTGGCCGACTCTGATCAACAACCTCAAAAACTCCAGCTGTCCAACATATCTCGTTAACTGGATAGTAAGCTTTCTGGAAGACAGGTATGTGACACTGGAGGAAAATGGAATAATAGTCACGAAACAAACATTCGGAGGCTGTCCGCAAGGAAGCTGCCTAGGGCCCCTCCTTTGGCTATTAATAGCTGAGACAGCACTCAACCATAGCTGGGGGAACAACACAAAGATCCAAGCCTTCGCAGATGACTTCATACTAACAATCTCAGCAAAAAACAAAGAAACACTCATAAACACCGCAAACACAGCAATACATAAATTCGGAACTTGGGCAATACAAAACGACCTAACCATTAATTGGAGTAAAACGGAACTGCTATACCTCAACAGACCACGACTAGGAAACCTCCCGACCGCGTGCTCCCACAAACTAGAAGGGATACACTATAATGGGACAGCGCTAGAAACTCAAGAAAAAATGAAGTATCTAGGTGTAACTATCCACAAAAACCTCAGATGGCAACCCCACATAGAGAATCAAACTAAAAAAATCTACAAGTCCTTCAATCTGTTTGGTCGTATGGTCTCAAGGGGATGGGGACTAAAGCCAAACCTGGTAAAAACCTGGTACAAAACAGTAGTGGAAAAGACACTGACCTATGCATCCCCGATCTGGGGGAACAATCTAACGCAGCAGAACAAGAACAAACTGCTCAGCTGCCAAAGGCACTTTGCGCTGGCCATCGTAAGGGCATATAGAACAGCCCCAACATCGGCACTTCTGGTTCTCTCAGGCCTGATTCCAGTACACCTCCAAGTACAATACGAGGCAGCATATGGCACAATCACAAGGCTCCACAAGAACTACAACCTACACAACAAAATGTTCAACCACACCGACTATGTCGCGAAGCAAAACATTTGGCGCAAGCACCCAGCCGACACACCAGAACCACAAATCGGCTCTTCAGAATACGACATACAAATTTACACGGATGGTTCGAAGCTGGAATCAGGAGCTACAGGCTCGGCCTATGTAGCCTTTGAAAATACATCCAAAATCTACGAATGGTCAGCGCCCCTAAGAAAGTGCAACAGTGTCTTCCAGGCCGAACTACTGGCTATACTCAAAGCTGAGGAGTGGGGAAATACAAAGGGCATTTCATATAGCATCCACTCGGACTGCATGTCAGCCATACAGGCCCTCTCTAAACCATTCACGACAGATAACATGGTCCATAAAATCCATTCGGAAATCAGAAGATCCAACAACTCCTTCAAAATTGAATGGGTAAAAGCCCACGTGGGTATATACGGAAATGAAGAGGCAGATAAACTAGCAAAAACAGCAGCGGAAAACAATACAAACCGCAACTACTTCCACCTTGAAAAACCAATCTCCCACTTAAAGAGAAGCCTCAAAGGGTTAACAATGGATCAATGGCAGTTCGAGTGGGACTATGGGGACACGGGCAGGCTAACACACAGATACTTCCCAAAAGTGGACACAAAAACACTGGTCAGCTGCAAGCTATTGACACAAGTCTACACAGGACATGGGGCCTTTCCGGCTTACCTCCATCGCATTAAGAAGAAGAGAAGCCCGGACTGTGCCTGTGGTGCACTAGGCACAACAATACACTATCTAACAGCCTGCCCCCTAACGGATAAACACCATCTGACCCAAATAACACAAGCAAATGAAACACTATGGTACAAACAGCTAGCACAAAACACACATGTACAGAACAAGGCAAAACACATAGTCAGATGGCTCACGAACAACATAGATGACATCTCACAATAACAACAAGCAGTGTCAGCACCTCCCATAACTAACTCCTTCTACAACTGTCGTCAACCTTCAGAGGAAGATAGTAACAAACAACCGAAGAAGAGGACCTCACAGCCCATAGAGGCACCATCCGTTAAGAGTCTTTTTGTTTATTTTAGGTCATGAACGAGGACCATGGAGTTAAAGCGGCCAGTATCGAACTACTTGAGGCCCGGTAAAAGTAAAAATGTTAATATTAAAAAATCTTTGTAAAATAAAAATTATTAAAAAAAAATAAAATGTATAAAAAACTATTATAAAATAAAAATGTATAAAAAATTTGTATAAATAAAAATGTATAAAAAATGTGCATAAAATGTAAACGGTCCTCAGTATTATTTGGTCTGTAAGTCCGCACCACGCTCATGACCGCGCAAGAATGTGTTCTTTTTTTTTTTTTTTTTTTTTTTTTTTTCCTATGAGTTGGTATGAATGGCATGATCAAGAAGCTAGGCACTACCGCTCAGCACACCGCTTTGGATTCACCCATCAGTACTCTTAGGTTCGTACAGAAGTCCATAACTCCAGATACCCAGGAAGGGATCATAAAGGGTGATCCTCGCATCTAGCCTCGCAAGCCTCCTTACGTCCGTAGTGCCTCATTCGAATCTTGATCATGCACCCCTCCTTATTTTCATTTTACACTCTTTAATTACTTTAATAAATCTTTTTTTTTTTTTTTTTTTTTTTTTTTTTTTTATTTATAATAATTTAAAAAACTAACTTATTTAATTATTAAGCTTCAATCTAATAGTATAATTTTTTTTTTTTTTTTTTTTTTTTTTGGGTTAGTGCAGGGGGGTGTCAGTGCTATTGCCTCTAGTTCAGGTCGCCATCTGTGCCCTTTTTTTTTTTTTTTTTTTTTTTTTCTGAGCCCCTTGGTTTTCCTGAACCGGACCCTTAAGTGGGTAAGGTGACCGGGAGCCAAGCTCGAGTGGCTCTCTCCCCCTTCCCATTTTATTTATTCTTTTTTTTTTTTTTTTTTTTTTTTTTTTTTTGAGCCCCTTGGTTATCCTGAACCGGACCCTTAAGTGGGTAAGGTGACCGGGAGCCAAGCTAGAGTGGCTCTCTCCCTCTCCCCAATTTTTTTTTTTTTTTTTTTTTTTTTTTTTGAGCCCCTTGGTTATCCTGAACCGGACCCTTAAGTGGGTAAGGTGACCGGGAGCCAAGCTAGAGTGGCTCTCTCCCTCTCCCCATTTTTTTTTTTTTTTTTTTTTTTTTTTTTATGAGCCCCTTGGTTTTCCTGAACCGGACCCTTAAGTGGGTAAGGTGACCGGGAGCCAAGCTAGAGTGGCTCTCTCCCTCTCCCCATTTTTTTTTTTTTTTTTTTGAGCCCCTTGGTTATCCTGAACCGGGCCCTTAAGTGGGTAAGGTGACCGGGAGCCAAGCTAGAGTGGCTCTCTCCCTCTCCCCATTTTTTTTTTTTTTTTTTTTTTTTTGAGCCCCTTGGTTATCCTGAACCGGACCCTTAAGTGGGTAAGGCGACCGGGAGCCAAGCTAGAGTGGCTCTCTCCCTCTCCCCATTTTTTTTTTTTTTTTTTTTTTTTTTTTGAGCCCCTTGGTTTTCCTGAACCGGACCCTTAAGTGGGTAAGGTGACCGGGAGCCAAGCTTGAGTGGCTCTCTCCCCTTTTTTTTTTTTTTTTTTTTTTTTTTCCCTCTTCCACGCTGTTCTTCCCCTGCCCCCCTGCAGTTCCCCGAAGCCTAGCTTAAACAACAGCAACTAGTTTTTTTTTTTTTTTTAATGTTCCGAGGGTGTGGCGGTGTCTGGTCCTCGTAAAAATGTGCTGCACCGTCAAGTGCTCGATGGGGTCGTTAAGCAGTCGTCGGGCTACCAACGCGGGGCACCATCCCCCCGTGGTGGATCAAAATTGCGATGGTCCCTCTTTCCTCTCCTTTTAGGCCTTTAGCGCATGGTCCCATTCCCCCTTTTTTTTTTTTTTTTTTTTTTTTTCTTTCGGCCCAGCCACCTCAAATTTCTAGACTATGCGCAACAAAAGTTTTCCTTCCCCCCACCAGTGGCAAGAATTAAATTCCTTAATTTTTTTTTTTTTTTTTTTTCTCTTCCTCTCTCCCACGTTTGTCGTTCAGCAGTCTTGGTGTTTAGGTCTCCCCTCCCCTTACTCTTTTTAGCCTCCTCATTTTGGCATAATTCTGAGTGCACAATTTATCATTTTGGCTCCCCCGGTAGTTCCCCCCCACTCCAAAATTCAAAAATCCTTTTTCTTTTTTTTTTTTTTTTTTTTCTCCCTTTGGCTCATGGATAGTGTGCACATATTCAAAATTCTCGCATCCAGGTAGCGTGACTGTGCGCTTCCTACCTTGTGCGATCTGG
Source organism: Salticus scenicus (assembly GCA_963930645.1). NCBI lineage: Eukaryota > Metazoa > Arthropoda > Arachnida > Araneae > Salticidae > Salticus > Salticus scenicus. The sequence goes on from OZ005653.1 coordinate 80,826,760, forward strand.
AGGTGTGGTGTGTCAGTCGAGCATTATGTGTCCAGAAGAAGATGTCGCAACCCTGTCGTACCAGAGCTGTCTTGTGATGTCACCCTGTTCCTTAGCTGAAGAGTGGTCATCTCCTGATTGACGTTAGAAGTCTGAACGAGCATAGGACACAGCTCATTCTCTGTTGCGTCTAGATTACTGTCTGGCAGTAGGCGGCTATCATGCAGTGATCCGGCGATTTATTCGCTCCGGCGGACAGCATCCAACCCGTTAAGCTTGGCACGTCCAGGCAGGCAGGGGCTGTCCAAAGGTTTCAATGAACCCCGAATAGGAAGTAGTTATTAGCTACTCTGGCATCTACAAAAGAAAAGCGGACAAAGAGAAGCAAACTTGATGTCCGAGAAGAATTAGAGGAAAGTGGATGCACGCATTTAACTTGATAGATATATTTTTACAATAGTTAGAATAAAGAAATAAAGAAATATTATTTGGTTTTTAATAGAGAGAAAATTTCAAGTGGGGCTAGGCCCTAGGTGCCCTTAATGAGGGACCGCCACTGATTGTGGCTATATCGGTATGTCTGTTGTACTGAAGGCAAAATAATCCTATAGTAAAACAGTTTAATTTTTAGACTGATGTATTCCCGACAACAATAAAATTTGAAAAAGGAAACTAAAATCTGCAGTCTGGTTGAATTGCACTTAGTATTTAAAAAGTTCACACAAAATTTATAAGTGTTTAATTTAGATACCTAAATAGATCTATTAGACAACTTTTAAGTGCTTCTCAGTGGAAAATAGGCTCATTAGTCAAATTTTTAGTACTTGCTAAATTTTGTATTTCTATGTTTTTATAATTTGTGAGGCTGTGATTTTATTAAACTTTCTTTAAGCAAATTAATTTTGTCCTACAATAGTTTGTTTTGTTGCACGTGTGGTCATTTTTTAACACTTAGCCCAAGACCTACTGTTTAAAGTAGATTCCCAATCATTACCAAGCATCCAACCAGAATTCGATTGCGACAATTGATAATTTAAGGGCAAAATGCTAACCAATCAGCTACAAATTGAATTGCAGTTATTGAATGAAATAACACTTATTCTTTTAATCAAACTTGTAACTAGACAAAAGTTCCTACAGTACATTTAATGCTGAGATTTTTTTTTTAATTATTATTTTATTTATTTTTATTTTTTTCTAAAAGTTCACACTCAGAAATGTGAGTTATTTATTTATTTTGTGATTCAAAATGGAAATCATTAGACTTTTTATGGAAAAAAAAAAAATCATTTTGAAAATTATACAAAATAAAATCGTTTAGAATTTAAGAATTATATAAAAACCAAAACGCAAAAATCTAAGAAGCGATAATTTAAAAAAAAATTCTAATTTGCACATGGATCAATAAATTCTTTCTATATTAAATAAGTTTCCAAAAAGTACTTTTTTTTCTCCACCTCTCCTAATCCAACCAGAAAAATAATCTATAGAGTTTTAGAGAAATAATTAATTTCCATCAATACGTAACGAGATGGCGCTAGGAGTCACACTGATCCTTTATGAAACTTTATTAGATTCTCGAAAAATCTTTTAATTAAGAACCCACAGCAAACTCATTAACTATTGTGCAAGCTTGGCCATTCAGTTAGAAAAGTAATTAAAGTGGCAAACAATGAAATGAAAGTGAATTCCGTAGATTTTTTGGTATTTATTTTTTTTTCTTCATTGATTATTGCTTCCTGTACATAATTCTGCTGTGCATGCATATGTTTGATTTTTTTCCTCCGTGATTCGTTAATAAAATGTTTTTTCTGGTAAAAAAAAAAAAAAAAAAGTGAAGTACCTATGCATTTCTTGAAAAAATGCATAATAATTCTCGATTTTATGCTGAGTTATAAATTTCTTTAATGGATTAAAAAATATATGTGAGAAAGCGTCAAAACATTTTTTTGTTAAATTTTACTCATTTCATCTTTAAGTTCAGGTTTAGTTAGTAAAGTTTCATTAACCTTACTAGGTTGTTCAAGTCTTTTTTTACCCACATTAAATTTAACTGTTATAGATTTGTTATGTCTTTGTGAACTTTTCAGAAGTTTTTTATGTAATTACTGCAAGTAAAAGCAACGGTAGTTTGACTTATAATGTATCTAATTTTTTTTACTCAAGAAAGAAAAGAAAAGATAAAAAAAAGTTTATAATTTCCTCTAATTTTAACAATTACACAGCACAATGCACCTTTGAATTAACTTTCAAAAAACGAAATTTTTTTGTTAAAATTTAACATTTAGCTGATTTTTAATTCCGATCAATTGAAATATAGTTGTATGCAAACAAAATAGCCCAGAATTTTTATTTAAAATTAGATAATATAACACATAATATTTTTATAAGAATAGGTTATAATTTAGGTAAAATTTTGAGTTATTAACGATACAAATAAAAAGGGAATTATTCTATTTAATTTCGATTATTCGTGTCATGATACATTTATGCCTTCTCATATTTTTTGGCATTAATTTTTATTAATATATATATAGATATAGATATAGATATATATATATATTCCATTTCAACATATCAGACATTTATAGAGAGATTCGGGAAATTTAAACTAATAAAATTTGATGTAACAAATGGAAAAAATATTATTTTACGTTATTTCGATTATTCATATAATGATACATTTATGTCTTTATGTATTTTTTGGCATCATTCTTCATAAATATATATATATATATATATATATATATATATATATATTCAAAATTCAACATGTAAAAACATTTGTAGTGATTATGAATATTAAAACTAATAAAATTTAACGCAACAAAGGGTGGGAATAGGCATCCTCACACCATTTACAAAGTTAAAAAAAAAAAAAAAAGTTATAATTGATTTCTTGATTAGAGTATTACAGAATTTCGGTAATTGGCTTAGAAGATAAAATAATTATTAGTTATTTAAATTGTACAGATGAATCACCAGTTACCCAGCTTATAACAGAGGGGTAAATAATAAGTGGAATTAAGCAATTAAAAAAAAAAAAAAAAAAAAAAAAAAAACAGATATTGAATTATAGGAGGAAGAAAAAAGTCTTAGCATTCTAGAAGGATTTTCTCTCTTAGAGATAAATATCTGAACTTTTTGAAGCATTAATATATGCGACTGATTAAGAGTTGCGGACATTTTTGCAGGTTATAGGAAAAAATATTTTTAAGACATTAAATTAATAATTTAAAACTACTATTGGTGAGACTTTTCAAAAATCTAGATAATTTTTAACTTTAGTAAAATGTGTAAAAATTCTTTAAATTAAATTTTTAAATTAAATATTTGCATTTATATTCAACACCTTTTTTCAGCATTGCATTTAGAAAATATAAATTGTTTCATTATGATTTTTTACGCAAAGGAGGTTCTATGATATAAATAAAAGAAACTATCTTAAAATCTGAAAAATTCATCAATCCGCAAAACACTTTGTTCTATGCTGGGAGGGTTTTTGAGAGTGTACTGTAATTTTAACGAAATGCATAAATTCCCTGAAATTGATTTGTACAATGTAGCTAATGTCGTGAAAGTAAGGCACTGAAAAATAAGTTTATTTAATCAACTTCATTATTTGATTCATATTTCTAATGATAAAAACTTCCTATCACATATTATCCTTTAATGGAAACATAATGTACAAAATTTTGTATTAAATGATCAAGAGAGTACGATAGAAAATTACAAGAACGAAGGAATCGAGGATTATCAATTCACATGCCAGCGAAAAATTGAGTATATTTTTTGACGTGAACAGTTTGTCAACTTTATACAAGCTACATCAGTTTCAACCACCTCAATATCTTATTTTTTATTCCGTTAAAAATATTTATGGGGTTTAATTTAAAAACTGTTGACGATCAACTCCAGCCAACTCTACCGCAAAAGTATTCACGGGAAGCATGCATTTTTTATAAAAATTATCTGTGAAGAACAGAATGTACTTAGACTTTTTTTAATTAGAGCTAAAATTATTATTATTATTTTTTTTTTTTGGTTGCGAGGTAAACAATGGGTTTTATAATTTTTCGAGATGATGCAACATCTGTTGAATTTTCATTATTATATGAGAAAGATAGGAGAGTATCAAACAGTATCTGAAAAGCTTAAAAAGTACCTAGAAGTAAATCAAGATTTAATTCTTAACATTGAATCGATAAAAACCTTGTACTTAAAATTTAATAATTAAAAGAAAAATGAGTCACATCTTATTTGGATAAATGATATTTTCTTTATAATGAATATTAAGTTCAATTTTAAGATATATTTAATTTTTGGGGACTATTGGACTATCTTTTTTTTTTTTTTTTTTTTTAACCAAAACAATGTCTATGTGATTTTTCAAATTACATCGTGGATTTCATAATGTTTATTTTTATTTAAATTCTAAATAAAAATAAACAATCTACAGCAGCTTTATTGTATAATGATTGTTTCCACCTATCATACATTATCTACATCCGTATGATATTGACTGCATAACGATATTCCTTCAAGAGTAAAAGTTTGAAAAGTGACTGCCTTGAGCATTAACTGAAGGAGGAATAAATACTAAAATTTGATTATTCGATATCAAATTGAAAGTGGGTGCAAATTTTAGAAAATTAAATTACTGTATAGCAAAGTTTACCTTTGGCAGAAATCTAAGCCCGATTGACTTCATATTGGTGAACGTTGTTATAAAAATTTATAAATAAATCTAAAAGAAAGATTATGAGGTTGTTAGTTTGTTAGTTTTGAAAATGTTAGTTTATATTTGGCAGAAGCATAGAACTCTATTGAACTTCTGCGTTCTTTTAGAAAATTCTGCCCTTAATCTTCATGCGCAATACTTTTTAAAACGTTAATATTTCTTAAAATAACAATACTGCTACTACTACTGCTAATAATAATAAATATCGCAAGCCCTTAGCCATTTTTCTGTTATATATATATATATATATATCAATAATTACGAATAAACTGTCTTCTTTTCCCTCACTGACGTATTCAGTAAATTATTTCAGGGGAACTGTAACCCCAAAATGTCCAAAACATCATAAACCGAACATTCTGGATTTTCCGCTTATGTAGGTTTTAGGGTTGCTATTTCCTTCCAGTCATACTAGTGTCTCATTTTTCCCAAAGAATAATTTTTCCTATCAAAAATCATTTGAAAGCAACAACCTTTTCCTCGAAATAAGAAAGCAAGAAAGTGTATAGACAATCTCTTAATTTTTAAGAATATATAAAAATATAAGTGCCTCAAAATATAAGAAAGTATAATTGATATACGTTGCTTGTAAATATAAAAAGGAATAAGCCGAAGAAAACTAAGCGTGAAAATACTCTCGTACCTAACTACTTAACCTCTGGGCAATAAAGCTTCTGGAATATCAGATCTGCAACAATTTTATGCATAAAAATGGAAAGAAATGTTTCCAAGAGATAACGTACAATGAAACACCTTTTTTCGATAGTGCTAGATTAAATGCTTTGCATATATTGACTACAGAAGCAAAACACTTTATCTTTATTTTATTTATTTATTTCATAAATCGTAGTATAAAAACCTGCTTCTAATAAAGCTAATCCCTATATCGAAAAAGAATTGAAACTAAGATCAGATTATGTATTTTTGTAAAAGAATTTTCATTTAGCATTATTTTCTTCATTTCTTGCGGTTTGACTTGGGATTTTAAAAACTAATATACATTTTTACATGTTTCTTTGTTATATTTCTTTTTTTTTTTTTTTTTTTATGTATTATACTTTTTAAACCACTATGTATCATTTTAATTTTTTATTTATGTTTCCATTTGCAAATTTTGTATTATTTTTAAAGAATGTAGACATTCTACATAGATACCTGAATTTGAGCTAGTTGGTATCTGTAACATGAAACTAATTCAGAAAAATCTGCAACATATACAATTTACATTTTGATTTCTATTGTAATTTTAAATGAGTTTGAATTTGAATCTAAAATATCTTTTTTATTCCAAAATATATCTAAAGTATTTTAAAATATGTCGATAAATATGCTTTAAAGACAAAAAGAAATGGCGCTCACAAGGACGATAATTAAAAAAAAAAAAAAAAAAAAAAAGAAGAAGAAGAAGAAATAATGCTATTCAGTTACTTTTTTAAAAAATTTTATATAATGCTAAATTCATTGTTTCATTGAAAGTACCTACTAATAGCAACATTGACATTTATTTTATATTTTTGTTTTTTACCCCATGAATCACGTTCTAATTTTCCCATAGAAAATGACATCATGACAGACAAACAACGCCATAAGAGAAACCTTTTCAAGGTGGCAAATATAGTACCGTTATAAACCAGACGTTTTTCGTTAATAACTTCGTTAATTAATATGATAGAAATTTCTATGTAACTGAAAAGTCTACCCTGGAGTATTCCGCAAACATTGATACCTCTTATGACGAAAAGGACGCTGCCCCCCCGCAAAGATATGCGGTCGCTTACAAAAAAAATTTGACGCCGGTAACAGTTTTTTTTTTTTTTTTTTATATATATAGATTTCTGTATCACCTATGGTGTAGTAAATGTTAATGATATTTACACCACCTTCGTATTTTTTGAAACAAAACACTTTTGTGTGTTATATTTTAATATAGCATTTCGAGTTTACATGCACACTTATGTAAAAAAGAAAAAAGAAAGAAAAAGAAAGAAAAAAAATGCTTCAACAATCACTTTTACAAACACACTTTATGTAGGAATTCAATATTTTTAAGAAAACTATAATTTGGATATACAGGCGTTTGGATGGAAGATAACCCAAATGCATAAATATTGTTGAATTTCTATTAAAAGAATTAAAAAACAATAAAAGCAAAATTTATAGAAAATAGTGATTTTTTTTTTTTTTTTTTTTTTTTTTTTTTTTTTAGATAATATTACACAATAAGGAAATTTTGTCTCGTGAAAAGTGAATTTTTTAGAAATAATAAATCACCAGCTAACGATATCTGTGCTTTGTAATGGATGAAAAGCATCATCAATTAAGTCTATGAAAAGCTCTTGTACTTACATTAGAAAAATTACTTTAACCAAAGGCATCCATTACACAGAGAATAACATGAAAGCTGAAATTATAGAGTTTGGGGTCGCACTATCACTCACTCTAATGTTGTTCAATTAGGTTGAGGACATTTTAGTAAAAGAACTTGTTAGCTGATTCAAATGGAACATGACTGTAGATGGATATTTGATTTATGTCTTCGTATCCACGGAGGTTACTACAAAATTGTAAGTTGGTAGAATACATAAAATAATTATTTTAAAATAATCGATTAAGAATTGCTTTTCTGATTTATGGGATTTGGAAGGTAAATTTGTTTTTGAACATGACATCCATTTAGAAGATAGGTTATGCAGCGCAAAACAGTACAACTAGAAAATTTGATTACATTTAGTTTTTAATTTTCGTTGTAATACTAGAAAAAAGAAAGTGTTGTACCAACATAAACTATTTTAAAGTTATTAATAATTTGGAAAAAGTGATCATTTTTGAAGAAAGAAAATGCGTATTCCTATATTTGTTTATTACAAATTTCCATGTAATATATATATATATATATATATATATATATATATATATATATATATATATACAGAGTGTCTCATAAGTCTGTACACATTTTAAAAATTCATAACTATTAAATAAATTGATAGAACTGAACACGGTTTGCGAAAAAAATCATTCACGTAAATGGGAATTTTTTTCGTAAAAAAAAAAAATAATAATTAACTCTTTCCCGACACATTTTCATGAAAAACTGTACTTATTCGCATGCAAATGTTTACATTGATATTTAAATCTTACTCTATGTGTCCGCCGTCACCACAAATTACATTTTGCAACGTAGTTATAATTCTACTAACTGTAGCTTCAGTTGGCGGTTCATACCTCAGAGAAAACATCTTCACCAATAACGCTTTATCCACCAAGTCAGCATCGCTATTAATATTTTATGTATGCACAAGTGGGAGGCAAGATAAGAAATAAACTGTTCTAATTGCAAAATTATACAATTTACAGGACTTTCATTTGCATACTTTTCTTTCACATCCGTGCGAAAAATTTAACTATTTGTCTAACTATAGTCGATTAAAAAAAAAAAAAAAAAAGTAACTATATTTTTTCCTTTACCAAAAAAAAAAAAAAGAAAAAAAAAAACCTTCACGAGAATGGTTTTTTTTTTTTTTTTTTTTTTCGCAAACCGTGTTCACTTCTATCAATTCATTCAATAATTATAATTTTTTTAAATGTCTAAACTTATGGGACACCCTGTATATATATATATATATATATATATATATATATAATTTTTCTTTGAAATTAATTAAAAAACTATTTTTTATATCAGTTATATGATTTTTGTAGAATTATATGAAAATTTCATTTGCTAATGAAGTTACGGTATACATTAGAATAAAACTATTAGAATAAATATTAAATTATTTTTCAATGAAAGTGTGCTTACAATTTTTGTTTTATTTCATCTTAAAAAGAAGGCATGAAAAGATAAAAATATACATCTGTGATATATATGTATATATTTGTATATACATTTTTTTTAACTAGTTGCTCAAATTTAAATAATGTTTTGTTGCTTGGTTAAAGTTTATCTGATGATACAGTTTATCCATGTTTGTCTTAGTACAAATATAAACGCGACAAATACGTTCGTTTGTTTATTTTTTATTTCACTTTCTTTTAATGACCCAGATTATTTAGAAACATGGCAATTTTTTAACATACATGAACATACAACTTTATTGATTTTATACTCATATATTTACTACATTAGATCCTTTTTTTGTATATTCAAAAATTTTTCTCTCTGTTATGCATCGTTTCACTAAGATAGCATAAATTACCTTGAAATTTTGATATACACGGAATATCCTTCTTATTAACAGCAGTCATTGTGTTGTATGAATATTTAACAAAAACACTTCGCAAATCGGAATGCAAAAATTTGTTTCTGTAAAATTTGCTCGAACAAAAATGAAGTTCAAAAATATTGTCATGAAACATCCATATATTGTATACATTTTTAAAAGTACTGTAATCCATACAGTTTTGTGTAAAATCTAATTAAAAAAAAAATTACACTTCTACTCATAATCATACATTATTCTTGTCAAACGTACTTCACAGTCAAAAATTCGGTGACAGTTTAAATAAATTTTTAGAGATTTTCATCATGTATATTTAAAGTATAATATAAATAATTTGTCATTACAAAAGTTATCTGCAACATTAGGACAATTAAACATTTTGCTGTTACTTTTTTAAACTTATGTCAAGCACTAGATCATAGTAAAGTACCTCATCAACTTTATTCTTAAATTTTAATATCAAAATTTCTTCAAATTGAGTAAAAAAAAAAAAAAAAAAGAAAGAAAGGAAAGAACACATTACGAGTATTGCATATATTTTATTATATCTAGACACATAAAAATCGGTTGTGGTTTATGGTTATAATTTATAGAGTAATTCATGTAATATTTCATGTTCGGTGCGTTTTGTGGGAGACATGAAAATAGGTAGATGCAACTAAGTTATTTAAATTTAAACTTACTAAGAAATTAATTAACAGTTTTTAAATTAGTTAGAGTAAAAAGCTTAATGTATCATTAAAAAAAAAAATCTAAAATGAAGAATCGTCACAAAATATTAATACCCGCCTAAAACATCTGTCATATTCAAAAACATTATTATTTTATAAAACATAGACTTGACGTTCGTATTACAAACACTGAGTTCTACGCACAGCTGCAGAGGACCGCGTGTGAATTATATTACCAAAACCTTTGTGTTTTTAGACCTCCCTAGGGCAAAAAGAGAGAATGTAGCAGAGCAATAAAAAATGTTTTGAAACATCCCCTTCTAAATCCAGAAAGATATAGCACGTTCTGAGAGAGAAAACCCGGAAACGCTACAGTATTTTATTGACGTCATCAACATTTGATTAGTTAACAATTTGACCCTCACGAGTTGACCTTGCTCGGAAACATCTGTAACCCTTTTAATACACGCGGCTCTTTCAGATTCAGATTAAAAAGAACTCTTGTCTAAAAAAGATTGGGAAAGTATATAGAATTACTCGCAAAGCTAAAATCAAAGCGTCGTGTTAGACATGTGTTGAATGTATTGTGTGTAATCTTCCTCGTACTTCATGAATAGAAATAAAACATTGCATTAATTAAAATTTTAATGTATCCATTTTGGATTAATTAGAATACTTCATGACGCCGCGGAAAAAGACAATTTACATTCCTGCTCAAAAGTTTAGCAAGATTTGCAAACGATCAGCTTTTTTTTAAATTTAAATATTTGTCTCTCTCTCGACGAAATGTTTGCAAACATTGGGTATTTAAAGAACTAGGTCTTCCTCATCCTTTTCAGTGAAGGTTGAAAACAACATTTAGGGGACCGGTAACAATTGTGAGCGAAATCAATAATATTTGTGATCACCCTGTATCGTTAAGTGAACGAAATGAACTGTAACTTTAGGGTATGTTAATACAGACCTAGTACAATTTATGGAGGAATTTGTGTGACGATAGCATGTTAAATAACGGAGATATAAGCATTTATTTTAAAACTCCAAAAAAATTCAGCATGTATTTTATTAATAATATTCAGAGTTTTAAACGAAGATTATTCCCACTTTCAGATAAATTGAGAAAACACTTTCGAAACAATATACTGCAATCGGAATACAAATTTTTTAAATATCTCAAGAAATATGAACATTTTTATGAAATTCTTTTTCACTGAGTATGTGTGAAAGATAGAAAAAATTTTGTTACATAGGTTGATCAAAAGTTCATTTGAATTATCGGCTTATGAGCTTGTAACTCTAACATATTTTTTGTTTATTTACTAAGATTCGTGAGATCATAAGGGGTTTTTCACGAAAAAGAACTTTTGCAAAGTGGTTGAAATAATTGGAACTTCATATTAATTACGCGCAATGTGAAAAACCCCTTACGAAATTTCAATTCATAGAAAATACCTAAAATCTAGCTCGTTCTTCTGCCGATAATTTACTTAATTTTTACTTTATTCAAATGTACTTTTGACAAAAGTTGTCCAATATAGCTGGCTATGAATCTATGTAATAATTTTTTTTCTATCTTTCGCATATGCGCAGTGAAAACGTTTTTCATAAAAATGTTCATATTTCATGAGATATTTAAGATGTTTGTATTCCGATTGCGGTGTTTTTTTAATTTATCTGAAAGTCAGAATAAATTTCGTTTAAAACTCTGTATATTGTAAATAAAAAACTTGCTGATTTTTTTTTTTTTTTTTTTAAGCTCAAATATAAATGCTTACATCGCCGTTATTTAACATGTTATCGTCACGCAAATTCATTAACAAATTGTACTGGGTCTGTATTTACATATTCTAAAGTTACGGATCGTTTCGTTAACTTAACAATACAGAGGGTTCACAAACATTATTGATTTTGCTGAATTTGTTACCGGCCCCCTATAAGTTGTCTTAAAGAAATCTTCACTGAAAAAGATGAGGAAGACCCAGTTCTTTAAATACCTAATATTTGAAAACATTTCCTCCAGAAAAAAAAAAAAAAAAAAAAAAAAACTGATCGTTTCCAAAACCTGCTAATCTTTTGCGTAGGAAAGTACAAATAAAAAAAACTTATTTAAACAAAATATGTTAAATATATTGCAGATTCTGTTCATACTCTGTTCATAAATAAAATTAAAATATTGCGTTAATTAATATTTTAATAATGTACTTTGGTTTAGTTATAACCAATTATGATGCTGCGAAAAATAGACAAATTATATTTTAGAAATAATCATTAAAAAACTCTTTAGTCAATTTTATTTACGACGCATAACTTTATTTTAATAGACATTGATGTCTAATAAATGTACATTGCCCTATATCAAAATGCACCTCTTTTGACACGGGATTAAAGGAGATGCACTTTATATTAATAAAAGAACATAAATGGAAAAAAAAAATAGTAAATATGTTCTATGTTATTTTAAACGCCTAAGCATAGCATTCTAAGAAGACTTCTATTGCACATCTTGTAGCACATTACTTTGGTATCTGTATTTAAATATGATTGCCAGGGTTTTCTTTATATTAATTTAAATAAATCAAGCTGAAAAAAATAACGTAGACTCACTATTTAAATGAATTCTCTATCTAAATATTTATCTCACTATTTAAATAATTGAAATGTTTCGAGAAAATCAGGCATGATTTTCTTAATGAAATCATTATTATGCATATAAGCACATGCTATATAATTAAAACTTGATTCTAACTTATTTCAACAGAAAACACTAGAAAACTTCATTGAACGATGAAGTATAAGAATTTTATAAACAAACACCATAAAATGTTAAGGCACTCAAAAATTGTTTCATGTAGAAATATTTGAGAACGTCTGTTATTTAGATGAAAAAAGTAGATAAAAGTAGCAGTTTGACTGCAACAACAAACCTGTTCGAGTAAGACGTAGAAAATAAGAATTATTAGTGTTATTAATAATATTATTAGTATAATAATTATTAGTGCTGACCTATTAGTGGTTTGGTTTAGGATTATTAGTGCTGAGATTTTATCTGATGACTTTATTTGTTTAATTCGTATCATATACGGGGATGAATGGCAAAAATAATGTTTTATTCAAAGAAAAAAGATATGATAGGGTCTCCTTCGCGTAAGTAATTCATTTGACCGAATGAACCTCACCTCTTTCAGAGTATACCTGGAAAAAGGGGGAATAAAATATTACCCTATTTAATACAGTAAAATATTAACAAATTTTATATTAACTAAGATAAATAATAGGTAATTTTTGTAAATATAACAATAGTTTTAATGTAAATAAGGAAGAGAAGGGTAAAAAGTGCAATATTTACATTAGATTACATTTCTTTGCAAGAATGTTCTTTGGTGTCTAACTATTTTTGTAAGTCTTATAATGTATTGGCATTTGGTTAGCATTCTCAATAGACAGATTCCCCATTTTCTTTCAGTAATTACAGAATATTGCTTACTATGAAGAAAAAAATCACATATTCGATTCCCTGTTCAAATTTCCGACTTTAATATTGATTTGAATTTTAATATAATGATTTTTGTCCGTTTAGTCCTCAGATATAAAGGTAAGACAACTTTCTAAAAAGATCTATCTAAATCTTCATTATTATTTACGATCAAAAATTAAAATTTAATATTCAGATCTTGTCCTCTTTATTCAGTTTAACAGTGATTCTCATATGTTACTTTTAGTTCCTCATCATACTGTAGTTATGGTGAAATAAGGTATAAGTGATATTTTCGGCAATCGAGTTTTCGAAGATTTTACACATTTTGAAATATACGGATATACAATTTGAAGTATGAAAAAAATCATAAAACTGATATGTGATCCATGTGTACGTTAGTCAGTTTGTTATTCGGTTTTTGAGAATATTAGTTGCTAAACCCTGTACTTAATATCTCAGGAATGAATGATTGTAAAGAGTTCGAACCAGTTTTGAAATAACAGTTATGCTACACACTGTCAGAAGCCCAAAGGCCCTCCGAAGGTTGTAAACAAGAAGTAACGGGTTCGATTACAAGTACTCTTGTCAGCCTGAATGCGTTATTTTCCTCCGTTGCTTTTTCCAAAACAGTAGAGAATATTGTTTCTATTAACACTTTCCAACAAGGTTGAAAATTATTATGATTTCAGTTTGTCAGTCTGTCTGTCCACGTTCTAACTCCTGTAAATATTTATGAAATTTCTTGAAACTGATATATGTTGTTCAAGTTCACTATCGGACGTTCCCTATTGAAAATGGAGTGCATACCTCAACTGGTTTGTGTACAGGGACACCCGAAAATATTCAAATGCATTGTGTTCTATGAGAGGTATTTCTATAAATCATGTTTTAATATCTTTACTCTACACAAACCTTAATGAAATTGAAATATGTTATTCAAGTTAATTATTGGATGTTTCCTGTATAAAATAGAGTAAATACCATCAGTGGTTTGTGCCCAGGGACACTTGAAAGTATTCGAAAGCACTGCATTCTATGAGAGGTATTTCTATAATGCAAATTTTAATAGGTTTACATTGAACAAATCTTAATGAAATTAAAATATGTAACTCATATGCAAAAAAGAATGCTTTGTATAGAATATAGTACAATTAGCATTATATTTACAGGGCCACACAAAAATATTCAGTCACATTAAGGGATATTAATAAAAATTTGCTGCAATTGCACGTTCGTTTATATTAAGTGTTTTTATCACTTTCTAATAATTTTTAAATGTGAATGTGTATCTGCCTGTCTGATAGGCTATCTTTCTATCTGTCTATCGCCAGTCCCCAGCGTCCGTAAATATTTTCAGAATTTTTAGAAAAAGATATATATTAATCAAGTTCACTATTGAGCTCTTTAAAATGACATTAAAGGTGATGTACAACTAGTTTGTGTACAGGGACAGCCAAACAAATGCCGATACATTGCGCTTTAGAACAGACAAATAGAATTGACTAGTGCTTCAAAGAAATATTTACATTTTTTTATTTTATTTATTTATAGTTTTGGTAGAGCTGTACGAAAAAACAGTACAATTTTCTGTACATTTTATCCTTGTAAAAATTAGTTGTAGTTAAAAAAAAAAAAAAAAAAAAAAAAAAAAAAAAAAAACCTCATCCTAGGTATAAATTAAATATTTAAAGGGGACTAATGTGCAAGTTGAATCTGACGGGACTAAAGTGAAATTTGTACCTCAAGGGACTAATGTGAAAGTTGTACCTCACGGGACTAATGTGCAAGCTGCACCGAACGAACAAACTATTTCTTTCAACGAAAATGCCTACTAAACCTGGACGATAGGTCTAATATATCGTATCATATTATATATCGTATTTATCGTAATATAACTCAATACTTATTTCGCTCCCTTCTTCGACTCGTTTTAATACGCATTTTTTATATGCATGAGCAGCCCCCGAAAAACAAAAACATTAAATCATTAAATTCATGTTTTTACTTATTTTTATTTCATATTATTTCACGCGTACTTTTTATTTCCTAATTCGAAATTATTAAAAAAAACTTTTTCGATATCGCTTGTAACGATACTGATTATTATTAATTCTCTTTTCTTTTTCTTTCAATAATAATAATAATAATAATAATAATAAAAAGATTTTGATGAAATTCTGGCAAAAGCAGAATTTAGTTTAGGACGGAGGACTATTAGTTTTTTTTTTTTTTTTTTTTTTTTTCTTTTTTCAAATTATAAGATCGCTTTAAAATTATTCAATTCTATTTTCGATAAATTTTAGATTTCGACAAATGTCCAACTATTGAAATCGACAACGCAAAAATCCCAGATTGAGACTAATAGGCTCTCAGTCCTAAAAATTCGAGATCTAATTCGATTCTTGCTGATTCTTATGCAAAATGACCTCCTGAATCCGAATAGGACTCTCAGTTTGCTCAGTCCTCCACCGTTCTCTAGATACACCACACCCTCCCTCAATTTCTTTCCCTGTTCTATATATTTATGACCATGAATTTGATTTGAAGAATGAAAAATAATTAATTTAACACCTAAAAACAAAAAATATACTAAGTTTAAAAAATAACATTAATAAAAGATTAAAAAAAATATAGGATATGTAATGCATAATTTCAGTGGCAAATCCCCCCCCCCCAAAAAAAAATAAAAAATAAAAAATAAAAAATAAATAAATAAATAAAAAATTCCCTTGTCGCAGATGTCGATGTTTTAAAATTTTCCAACTCTGTAGCCCCTCAGAAGATATGTAACGGTTAAAATAATCCTCTCTCTTCCTAAATATCAAATTTATAGCCATAAAATCACGGGAAAATGATAAAAAATAGGGGTCATTCCTAAAAAACGGTGGGTGGTAGGGCAAAATGAGCATCATATTCGGATTGAGGAGGTCATTTTACATAAGAATATGCTGGAATGGTGTCAGAGGCAATTTTCACGCCGAGCAGTGAAATTAACGACAGAAAAAAAATGCTAGTTATGCTTCATGACGTATTATTATACAAAATAAAACATTTCAGAGAAAATTCAATGGTTTCGAATAAAAAGCAATCGCCAAGAATTCTTTTCTCGTTTAAAACAATGAAATTCCGTTCTAGTTAGTTTATCATTCATTTCTCTGTTATCTTCCTTGCTACTGTCATTGGCGTTTTTTTAAGTTTCAGTTTAATTTACATATTTTTAAAATTCCATTCACAATGTCCATTGATGTGATTGTTCTAAATGACTTTTTATTGTTTTTTCTAGTTTCAAAAAAACATAATTGAAGCATAAAATAATGGCAAGACAAAAATAATAATTCAAGTGAAATATAAATTAACAGGCAGAAAAGAACATTTTAGCATATTTTTTATAGCTGCTTTCTGTTAATAATGTTTTCGAAACATTGCACTTACAAAAGTTAAAAAACCAATTAAATGTCGTTATATTCATATAGCGAAAAATGATTTTTTTTTAATGACTGTGTGAATTTATGTTGCACGTATTTTAAAATATACATATTTCTTTTCCGTAAGAAAAAAAAAAAAAAAAAAAAAAAAAAAACAGTTTTTGCTGATTAATTATTTATTAGGTATCATTTTATTCATATATATTTTAGATCAATTATTATATCTAAGGGTTTCCAGCAATTTTTGAAGTGAAAACTTCTTTAGGCGCGTTGAGCACTTTTGGATAAACAAAAATCATGAAACTCGCGTTATCGTCAGCGAAGGCTTTCCATGAGAATCAAAAGTGGAATTCGAGATTTCAGCTGATTTACACGTTTTGAGGTGTCCTGAATGGGTTTTCTTTTGTATCTCAGCTACTAATTAAAATAATTTCATAAGTGATACATCATTTACCGAACAGTAACTTACAGAAATTTCTACCGCCAGATGGCACTGTAATATTTTAAAATTTCAATATTTCAATTTTTAATTATGATTAAATTATTTGTAATACATCATTCGAAAGATATTTTAAAGTTCTTTTATATTATCGAAAGTGGAATTCGATATTTCACCTGATTTACACGTTTTGAGGTGTCCTGAATCGGTGTTTTCTTTTGTATCTCAGCTACTAATTAAAATAGTTTCAGAAGTAATCAATATTTTTATCTAATATAAGGCTTAGTTCATTTAATTTGGGTAGCCACAAATATTGTGCCGAATCATATAATACAGATCATAAACACTTTTTTACAAACCAAAAATAATTCAAAAATAATTATCTAGTAGCTCGACGATACAAATCACAAGTTACTTAGTTTTCACTTCTATCGGCAGTCCCCAAAGACTGCTTTTTTTTTTTTTTTTTTTTTAAATGGTATATTAAATTTCTTTTTTTTTTCTCTTTAATTCAAGTTATATTTATTTTTAAGAGTTATATGAAACGTTTTTAAAGCTTTGGGTCTGATAGCAATATATGTTTGACTATCTTAATTTTATATTACATAATTGTTTCGCATAAAAAATACAGATTTCGATAGGATAAATTACTTATTACCTGCTAAAAAAGGCGTATTGTTTATTCTAGTTTCTTTACAGAAACACTCACATACAAATAAGTTAGCAGATATACGTAAACATTAAAACTTTATTATTATTATTATTAATTAATTTATTTATTTATTTACAATAAGTAAATCAGCTAAATTCGAAAATTCAGTTATTTATAAACCTCAATAAAACGTTACTATACAAAGAAATTTTAGTATGTAAATTTAAGTTTCAGAATAAAGTAAAATATCCATTGCAAGACATATCCTTAACGTTCGAAAAATATGTCATAAATTTACTTTCAGAAATGAAGCTTTAAAAATGTTAATCAATAGTTAAGAACAAAAAAAGAATTAAAAAATATTTAATCATATTTAATGATACGTTATTCACAGAAATAAAACACTTAAAATAAAATTTTATAGGATCGAATAAAAAACGAATTACTAAGAATTCTAGTCCCATGTAAAACAATAAATGTCCACTCTATTTAGTTTTTCTTTCATTTTTCACTTATCGTTCTTACCGTCATTCACATTTTTAAGATTTCTGTTTAATTTACATATTTTTAAAATACCATTCCAAATACCCGTTGCTCCGATTTTTCTTAATGACATTTTATTGTTTTTTCTTAATATCAAAAAAGTATAATTTAAGCGTAAGTTAATGACAAGACACAGATAATAATGCAAGAGGATAGAAGTTAACTAGATGAAAAGTATATTTTAAATATTTTTTATCGCTACTTTCTTTCAATAATGTCTTCCAGACAGTGTACTTATAAAGTTAAAAAAAAGAAATCAATAAAAAGTGATTTTATTCGTGTAGCGAAAAGTAATTTTACTAGACTTTGAAATCGTTACATTTACTTTATGTATACTTATTTCTTTTCTACTCAATAAAAAAATATCAGTTTTTGATGATTCATTAAATAAAAATAACTTTAGGTATTTGATAAATTATCTTAAATAACTATATTACTTTTTTTTAAATTATATATATATATATATATATATATATATATATATATATTAATTAACAAAATGTATACGTATCACATATTTACGGATAGTTCAAATTATTTCATAACTTGAGTTCGTCTATATGTATGCCTGCAATCTTAACTTTTGTAAATGTATTTATATTATCAATTATTATTAAGTATTAATTTATTTTCTTTGTTCAGAAAGGCGTATTAGATTTGTAAACGTTTCATAGTAAAGTACACATACATTCAAAAATTTATACAAACATTATAGTCTACGAGAAGAAATTTGTGTGTGAATTTTAACCTTGTCAAATTATTTCAAACAGAATTAAACATGTATGAGATTAACTGTGTCATATTTTCTACTTAAAAATGCATTTAAGTTTTAACACACACACATACACACATACACACACATATATATATACAGTTCCCGCCGCTTATTAAAATCACATTCGTCCTGAGCCAAAGTGATTTTATTAAGCGGCTGATTTTTATATCCGGCGAACGTTCCAGCACTCAGGGAAAAGGCATTACTTCCCTGAATTTGGAAAGAAATTTCAAAAGGTAACGAATAACGGAATTAATAAACAATATTAACTAACTTTGATAGATAATTAATTCTTCCTCCGAAATAAGTAAATTAAACGCATTCCAAATTTCTATGCACTTTCCTTCGAAGAAAATCATCATTATTTTACCAAAAGATCACTCTTTTTTTATAAATTTAAAATCTCTTAATTTATAGCTATTTCAAAATAAGAACTAGAAATTGTCTTTTAATAATTAAAAATTAAAATATGTATATAATTTGCAAATCAAATCAAATCAAATTTGCAATATATTACTGCGCTTTGAAGAATACGTTCCTTGAAATTGTTACAGAGATTCTATGGGGCATGTTTAATTTGTAACTATGCTGCAAGTGTAAAATTTTCGACAATGAGTGATAACGGGTACTTTAATTTCTGTTTTTTTTATTTAAAAAAAAATCGCAATGTAAATTAAAAAAAAAAAAAATTAGTGTGCATAAATGATAATTTTGGCTGCTGCTGAGGAGGTTTTTTTGAGTTTATTAACCGGCGATGCTGATTTTATTGAGCGGCGGCTTCAACAATAGTTTGTATTGATTTGATTCCGGTCTTGGCAATTTGATCATATTAAGCGGCTGATTTTATTAACCAGTGATTTTATTAAGCGGCGGTTACTGTATATATAACGCGATTTGCGAAAAAAAAAATTCTCGTGAAGGTTTTTTTTTTTTTTTTTAAGGAGAAGAAAATATAGTTAAATTTTTTGTCGACGATAGTTAGACAAATAGTTAAATTTTTCGCAGGGATAGGAAAGAAAATTATGCAAATGAAAGTCCTATAAATTGCAGAGTTTTGCGATTAGAACAGTTTATCCTTATTTTGCCTCCTACTTGTGCATACATAAAATATTAATAGCGATGCTGATTTGGTGGATAAAGCGTTAACTCGGTTGAAAACTGTAATTTGTGGTGACGACAGACACATAGAATAGGATTTAAACATCAATGTAAACATTTGCATGCGAATAAGTACAGTTTTTCATGAAAATGTGTGATTAGGTCATGCACAGCGCCCTCTACCGACAAATAGCTTAATTATAATTTTTCCTTTACTCGCCCTTCCCCCCCCCTTCAAAAAAATAAATAAATAAATAATATATATATATATATGTATATATATTGGGAGTACAAATTAATTCGGTCCGTTTTTTTTCGTTAAAAAAACATTTTATTTATTATCAAAATGAAAAAACATGTTATTCAAAGTATTGTCCATCGGTAGCCACAACTTTTGTCCACCTTTCTGGCAATTTTCGGATTCCATCTCTGAAAAATGAGTCCTCTCTGGACGCAAACCATGAATCGAGCCATTCTTGAATTTCTTCGAAAGAAGTGAAGCGGTGTCCAGCCAAATCGTGATGCATCCGTCGGAACAACCAATAATCAGAAGGAGCAAGGTCTGGCGAATACGGCGGGTGGGGTAGGACCTCCCATTTCAACGTTTCCAAGTAATTTTTAACGACAATTGCCACATGGGGCCGAGCACTGTCATGTAGCAAAATTACCTTGTCGTGCCTTTCGATGGTTTCTGGCCGTTTTTCACGCAATGCTCGGCTCAAACGCATTAATTGCAACCGGTAGCGTTCGCCAGTAATTGTTTCGCCAGGTTTTAGCGGATCTTGATCGAGCAATTCCTCCAATTCGGCGTCTTCGAACTTTTTCGGCTGGCCCGGGCGCTCATTGTCTTCGACACTAAAATCACCATTTTTGAAGCGTCGAAACCACTCTCTACATGATTTATCAGATGGCGCAGATTCACCATAAACTTCCACAAGCGATCGATGCGCTTCAGCGGCACTTTTCTTCCAATTAAAAAAGAAAATCAAAACTTCCCGCAAATGTTGTTTCTTTAGCACAAAACTCGACATATTGAATGCTCAAAAAACCAATGTTGTTGTATAAAACTCGAAGCTTCGTTGACTGAATATGTTTGACAAAGGTCAAACCTTTCTAACAATGCCAAAAACATCTATCATTATTCAGTAAACAAATCAGCCAGAGCCATCTATTGAAAACGGACCGAATTAATTTGTACTCCCAATATTCACGAGGATGAATTTTTCGTAAACCGCGTTCAATTCTATCAATTCATTCAATAGTTATGAATTTTTAAAATGTCTACAGACTTATGGGATATCTTGAATATATGCATATATGGATATTTTTAAGTACATTTTTATCATGTGAAACTGTTTTAAAATGAATTAACATGTCTTTTAAATTCATTTCATAATATATTTTCTAAAAGTTTTTTTTTAATTATTTTTTCTTAGAGGAAATACGTATTTTGCACCGACACATAAAAATTAATGATGAAATAGAAACTTTATAGGATGATTTTAACTTTAGGAGCATTTTACAGATGTACTCAAAAGAAGATTTACTTGGAATTATGTCAGCATCGTGAATATATTTCATTTTCTTAAAATAAAAGTTTCAGATATAATTCAATGTCTCTTGTATGACTTCATCTCTTATAAATACATGTTTAGAGCCATAGCTAGCAAGGAAAATTAAAAAATGCATAACGCTCTAAATTTTTATGCACTTGCGTATTTATATAATTTTACATACAGTCTGTAACAAAAGTGTCCGAACGCAAGCAAAAATTCCTATGTAAAAAAAGTCCACTTAATACTGTTTTGTTAAATAAATCCTTGTCGAATCCTGTTATTAGTCAGACTAAGAACAGGATTCGACAAGGATTTCTTTAAGAAAACAGTATTAACTCTACTTTTTTCATTTAGGAATTCTTGATTGTGTTCGGACATTTTTGTTACCTACTGTACATTTATACTATCTAAGCAAAAGCATATGTTTCTATTGCTTAAGACAAATCTGTGTATATTTACACATATCTGACTGATTAAAATAATTATTGAGTATGATATTATTCTTTTAATGCTTGAAAGCTATTTACAATCTATACTTGAGGCTTTGCTTTTCATTCTTTTATCATTTTACTCATTAAATATATTGTTTTATACTATATGCAACATAATCATAGAGGGTAGTGCATTTTACCGGGTCGTTTGATTTTTTAAACACTTCTATATTCTTTAGTATTTTAAAACTGTCTGCTGCATTTAGAACTTTTATTTTAATAACTTTATGGATTTTTAATTTTTTTTAACAAATTGTCATCGGGGTATTTTTCTATTTTAAATAGTAAGTCTCACCTTTTGGCGTTCCTCTAAAATTTTATATTATTTAACAAAATGATTTTACGTATTCGTGATTATATTACTTAAATTTTATCCTCTGCAGTCGAAGCTGTGAATACCACTGGCGTATATATACAGCGGTAATACCTCAAGTGTTAAACACAAATATGTAAAATGATTTTTTTAAATAAAGTATTTTTCAGAGGAACGTCTAGCTCTTTTTTTTCTTAAAAACGTATATTTACGTGACCCGCTATCAATGTCTTAATGTGCTGCAGAACGTCAGAACTTAATTAAAATGACTTAAAAATGTGTCAAATTCGAATCACTAGAACAAAATTCTTTTTTCAACAGTAAGCTTCATAAGGCAGAATGGAAGCATGTTATGAATGCATATCTTGAATTTAAAACAAGCATAAATGAAAAATGTTAACAGAATTAAGAAAAACAAACGATATATATATATATATATATATTGATATATTGATATATATAACTGATTTGTCATATTAAAAGAAATGTTTTGCAAATGTTTCTTCTGGTTTTAAATTGTATTCTATCATAAAATGTATCTCTGCCCTATATTGCAGGCAAGAATGATGAAAAATATCTTTCTAAAAAAATTGCTTTCAAGTTACAATTTCAAGTAATACAGTTGGCAGCAAAAGCATCCGAGGTCTAGCAAAAATTTCTATATAAAAAATCTGGTGTGAAACAACCACACGACTTTCATTAATCACGATTACACGTATTATATGCATTTTTGGGATATAATGTTATCAGAATACATAAAAGTGACCTGAAGAAGTAGAAACCTAAAATTTTTCCGGTAAGAGAAAATTTATACACATACTATAAAGACATATAAAACGAAGCTTACATATAGCGAGGTAAAAAATAAGAGAAAAAAATGGTAGAGTTATTTTTTGAAACACAAATTTTAGAGATCTGAAGATGACCTACCTAAGCAGGATGACGGTTAATTTTCCTGTAATAACCATGTAATACACAAAAAATTAATGGATTTATCTAACAGTTTTCAGAGATACCAGCATTTACAAAAAATCAATTATTGGCCGGAAAACAATAATTACATACAAAAGGATATTTAAAAGTGAGTTTATATGGCGAGTTTGAAAAAAAAAAAAATATGTACAGTCGTTTTTAAAGGAACACAATTGTGGGACCTGAAATTGAGCTATTTATACAGGACGCCTATCAATGTTCCTGAACTAACCAACTATATCATTCGAAAGGATATCTAATAGAGTATGTAAAATCGTTAGAGCCGTTTTGGAGATACGTACTTACGGTTTCCGATGTCCCAATTCCGGTTTTTCAATTTTCACCAAAATATGGATATTTATCTGTACACCAGACCTGTCTCAATTCTGAAGTTTTGTAGTTCTATCTTTATTAGTTTTGGAGATATGATAGCCAGAAGGTTCCACACATACATACACAGACACTGACCAACTGCCAAAAACAGTTTTTTAGACTCAGGGGACCTTAAAACGTGTAAATCAGGTGAAATCTCGATATAGAATTTTTGGACCAAATACAGTACTTTCATTACCTACGGTAGTAGGGTAATTGAAGTAAAAAAGTACATTTAATACTGTTTTGTTAAATAAATCCTTGTTCTTAGGCTGACTAAGAACAGGATTCGAGAAGGATTTATTTAACAAAACCGTATTAAGCGTATTTTTTATATAGAAATTTTTGCCAGTGCTCGGGTACTTTTGTTGCTGACTGTTTATGATGACTGACTATTACGTAATTGTTCTTAACTGAAGAATACGAATATTTTAATTCGATATTTTTTATATTGCGCTTAAAATCAATAAGATATTTTGAATAAATAATACAAAATATTTCGAATTTTGAATGATTTATAAGTTATGGGATCTTACGTGGTATCTTTGGGTTGGAAGATTTAAGGCCACCATTCCAATTCCGCGTTAGATAGCGATGGTTTCAACGAAAGTGTCCGATTAAGCATAGAAGTGTTGGGTTGAATTGAGAAAAGCTTAATGAAAATTGTTGCCAGCTATTCGGAGGTAATTTGCCGTTCGGTTCCAGTGGCAATGTAGAACGAGTTTAAGAGAAGTTGCGAAATTTAGTGTTTAGTTGAATATAATAATTTTTAAGATGAATATTTTACAGAGAATGAAGGGAATCGTTTTGTATCTATTAAATTTAAAAAAGGGACTTCCGAATTAAGGAAGTTCATGCTTTTGGTTCGTGCTTTGATAAATGCTTTTCAGCTCGTGTCTTTCCGAGTGGTTTTGGTGGGTGTTTCTGCAGGTGGTTTTGGAGGATTATGTTTGTGAGAAGTCTAAACTATACCAGACCGACGCCACGAAGTAACTCCAAATGGTGAGATAAATTTAGTTATAGTCTCGGTGATAACTGAAATTTGATCTAAGTTAATTAAGTTTGATCTAAATTTTATATAAGCTGTCTTCTTTGAATATTAATTAAATAATTATTTACATTTTCCCACTTATTTTATCTCTTATCTTTGAATGTTTAAATTATCTTTTGTCCTAATTATTAATAATGTTAAATGTTGTGTATTTTAAATTTTTTTAATTACAGTACAAATAGATATAATTATTTTCAACAACTTTTCATATACTTAAAAAAAAAAAAAAAAAAAAAAAAAAAAGCCTAAAATAATGGATACAACGAAAATAATTCTGCGAAAGAATAATGTTTATTAAAACGAAAATATATCTCGATTTTTCAAGCGAGTACTTTTTTAACCTTTCCGAGAATGACTTTTTAACATTACACTTATAAACTTCAAAAATAATCAATAAAAAATTGTTTCACTATAGCGTAAGAAAAAAAAAAAACTTTTACAAGTTAACTCGAGTTTGTTCATTACATTGATTTTTTAAGCTTTCTTGTTACTTGTTCCCTGAACAGAAATAGTCTCAACTTTTGTGATTAATTACTAAAAGTTACGTTTTTTATATATTTTTTCACAAAATACTTAGAATATTCATGCTATTTTGAACATTTTCATTTTCATTTTTGTTATCGTTATCGTTGTAACATAAATATATTATATTTTTTAAAAGTTTTTTTTATATTATTTTGATAAAAAAAAAAAAATAATTATTATTCCTTTTTTTTATTACAGTTAACGCTTATTTTAATATTTCTTAGATGTTTGAACCGGAAAAAACTACAATAAACTTATATATATATATATATAAATTATTTTTTCTTTTATTAAATTTTTTCTTTTATTATTATTTTTTTTTTCAATTTAATTATCTTTGTGCTGTAGTTTTAAAGACTAGCAACAATTCTATTATTATTATTATTATTATTATTATTATTATATATAATTTTTAGTTTAAATTATCATAAATTACTTAAAACTTTTAATGTTTACTTTGTTTATTACATTTTCAATTATATCATTAGTAATATATTCGTGATATTACCAGAAACAGCTTCAATATTTTAGAAATAAAATTTATTTTTATTTCTTTGTACAGTAATTATGATAGTAATAATAATGCATAATGCTTTTATATGAAATATAACAGTAATATAATGGAATATTTTTATACCATAAATATTATTACTTAGTTTTGAACTGCATTATGTATTATTAAGAAAATGCATGAACTGTTTCAGTGAAATAACTTAAATAGTCATCAACAAAGTATTGAGAATTACCCATATCGCAATACTAGTTCTACGCTAAACCAAACCAACCAATACGTATGCAGCGATAAATCTTCGAAATCATTAGGCAACCGATAGAATTAAAATTTAGTGATTGTTACTGAATAAAAAAAAATAATAATAAAAAATAAATAAAAAAAAAAATATCTGGAGTGACTCCACTCGACTTTTCCGAACAATCAGTAATCAACGGTTTTGTAGATAAAGTAAGAGGAGTTGTCAAATAAACAAAAGAGAAAATTATAATAGGGTGTTTGGGTATTTTTCTTTATAAAGTGCACGATATTTAATTTAACGCTATTTTATCAAACATCATAATGATAAAGAATAATTCATCGTGTCTCTGTAAACACCTACAAATGCTAGATTCACTAAAATGCTTATAGTTAGTGCAACAGTGAATTATAATATTTATATAAATTTTCAGCTCCATCGGATAAGGCATTTAGACCCTATCGCACTTTAAAGTTTCAACCCATATGCCACAAAGATAAAGACATTTGCATTTTGTCCCTGTAAAAAGAACCATAAGTGCTAGATTCTCTAAAGTTCATAAAGTTTGTGTGACGGTGACGTATAACATGTATATAAATTTTCAGTTAATTTGAATAAGGAGTTTAGTCGCTGTCGTACTTTAAATAATTTAAGCCTGTAGGTCTTAATGATGAACAATTTTTAATTGTGTCCCCGTAAAACTCGTTAAGTGCTAGAGTCACCAAAATCTGTATAGTTTGTGTTATGATGACTTATAACTCGTATATAAATTTTCCACTCAAACGGATAAGGCATTTAGATGCTATCGCACTTTAAATAATTTCACCCCATAGGCCATATTGATACAGAATTATTTGTTGTGTCCCTGTAAAAAAAAACTAGAAGTGCTAGATTCACCAAAACCGATATAGATCGTGAAACTGTGACCTATAATATGTGTGTAATTTTTTTGTTCAATTGAATAAGGCGTTTAGACGCTATCGAACTTTTTAAAATTTGGTCCCATAGGCCATAATGATAAAGAATTTTTCATTGTGTCCCTGTAAAAACACTATAAGAGCTAGATTCACCAAACAATATGCAGTTCATGCAACTATTACCTATAATATGTGTATATATTATTTTCTCAATTTAATAAGGCGTTTTGACGCTATCGCACTTTTTAAAATTTGGTCCCATAGGCCATAATGATAAAGAATTTTTCTTTGTGTCCCTGTAAAAAAAAAAAAAAAAAAAAAAAAAAGGGGCCAGATTCTCCAAACTCTATACAGATTGAGTAACTGTGACCTATAGTATGTGTGTAAATTTTTTGCTCAATTGAATAAGGCGTTTAGATGCTATCGTACTTTTAAGATTTTTGGTCCCATAGACAATAATTATAAATAATTTTTCTTTGTGTCCCTGTAAAGAAACTATAAGTGTCAGATTCACCAAAATCAATAGGGTTCGTGGTATGGTGACTTGCAACATACGTACCGACATACAGCTCATTAGAACAAAGAGTTTAGACGCTAGCTTGTTCACTCACGCACACACACACACATACATATATCATCGTAAAAATAGTGAAAACATGCTCAGGCAACCTGAAAACGTATAGAAACACCAAAATCTCGAATTCGTATTTTTGGCATAATTACAATACTTTCCTTACATATGTATGTTCGACAAGTAAAAAAATCACAAAATTTGGCAACATTGTCTCAGTAAATATTAAAGAATGTTTCATTATTAAAGTGGTCTAAAGTGATTTCATTGGAAACTGTTTTAGAGTTTTTTCTTGAACTTGATTTCTATATAGTGATGGACTAGAACGATATAATTTGAATTGAAATTAATTTCGATTCTGTCTGACGTCGCACTAGTGTTACGCTATCTGCAATTGGCGAAGTTATGGAGCACATTATTCCTAAGAGTGGATCAGACATTGGCATCACAATTTTGATCCTCCATGGAGGGGATGACCACCTCATTTCGAGGAACCCCAGAGGACATAATTTGGAACTTTATAAAAATGAAGACTTTATAAATATACCAATTATGCATTGCCATATATATACAGTCGGCAGCAAAAGCATCCGAGCAATAGAAAAAATTCCTATATAAAAAAAGTATACTTTATACAGTTTTGTTAAATAAAACCATGTCGAATCCTGTTCTTAGTCAGTTTAAGAACAAGGATTCGACAAGGATTTATTTAACAAAACAGTATTAAGTGTACTTTGTAATATAGGAATTTTCGCTATATATATATATATATATATATATATATATATATATGAAATATAAGAGATAAAAAGAAGTAAGAATTAAATTAACATTTTCAGAGTTTCAGGGTA
>OZ005653.1:80860148-81010648 GCA_963930645.1 Salticus scenicus
AGATCTGTACGTAATACTGTTTTGTCAAGTAAATATTTGTCGAGTCATGATCATGGTCTTTATGCTGTTTATAAAAATGTAAATTGATGATAAAAATTATCGGTCAAAAAAAATAAAAAGTGGATGTGTGCTTTTATAATTTTGCTGTCCACTGTATTTAGATTAGATGATATCTAGTGTTGAAATAGTGCAACACATTTCTATCGCAACAGTTTTACAGAATCAAAGACTATCCATGTCAATCTTACTAGATTTTGTTAAGATATACGTCAGCTGATTGACATTGTGGTGTGTAGTCTGTAATAATTTTTTTATTGTGACCTTATTATTATTTTATTATTATTATTTTTTCTATTTGTTTTTAAAGCATAAGAACGCAGTGCTTATTTTAGTTTTGTTGTTAAATTCATAGATCTCGAATAGTACTCCAAAATAATAATTTGAAACTTTCATAGAATACAGACAAATTCATTTTACTCAATTTGCGACTTATTTTATCAAAATATTTTAGCTGAGGTGAACCCATGCGATTTTTAAAAATTATTTTTATTATTGTTAACATTTTATGTTTTGTGCGATTTTTTCTTTCGTTTTTCCCGACATTTTTCTTTGAGTTGCAATTTCACACTGATGCCAATAAAAGTAAAAAGCGCATAGATTTTTATTTATTTATTTATTCATTTATTTAAACATAAAAAGAAACTATTTTTTACACATGAATAAAACAAATGAACAGTTAAATTAATATTATTAAAAATTCCTTGTAAAACTGACGTTGTAATAGCATTAAAATTTCTGTTATGATTTATTTATTTCTTAAATATCAATTTTAATTCTTCAAATAGTCATAATTTTTTATTCTTCATTTTACCGTCAAAAATTTAATGTGAATACATATTTAGTTTATTTTAAATTATTTGTGTTTCTAATCAACACAATAAAAGTCAATATTGATGGAAGACATGACGTGGGATTATAAACAAGGCAAATAACAACGTCTAGAACGCCAAAAATAAATAACAAGAAGGCTGTTTCGGTAGTCTTTAGCGTACTGTCTTCAGTGCATCATCATCATGATAATGGGAGCTTTAGGAGTACCTGCAGTGATCACTGATTACCTCCACCTGAATTTGTAGAGTCAAGATAAGATGTTGCATGAATAAGCAAGTAGTTGGTCTTCTTAACTGAAGTGAGCTCAAGATCACTTCGGCCTTCGGCGTGAATAAAGAATTGTGAGAGAACTGCTCTTATATATAGGAAAGAGAGAGGATTCATCTTAGGATGATCAGCCAATAGAATTATGCAGAATTTGGGGGATTGACCAACAGGAAAATACGAAACCCAAGTTGTAAAAAATGTGAAAGAAATTAAGAAAATGTGAACTGAATGTAAAATTTCCAACAATGAGACAAATGGGACGCAGCGAAATCACAGTTAACAATATTTTTAAGATTTTTATAAATATGAAAAGCTTCAAAGAAGTCGAGTTCGTCTGTCGTTGAAGGCTACCGAAACAGCTGTCTGCTTTCTTGTTATTTATTTTTGGAGTTCTAGACGTTGTTATTTGCCTTGTTTACAATAAAACTCAAATAAATAAATGTCATTTACATTTTTAGACGACTGCATATCTCGGTATTTCGCCATAACTTTAATTTGCTAGAAATGTTCGTCAGTCGAAATATATTTACTTAAAGATTTTAATTATTCAATAAATTAATTAATTAATTAATTAAAAATTAAAAATAATAATTAAAAATTAAATTAAATAAATAAATAAATATAAGGACCAGCGAAACGGCAAACACTGCTGGTAAGCTGCCGCAGGGGTTGATGAACAAAATGAACAGGAGGCAGAGACTCCTAGTTCCGTGCAAGAGGAGTAATTTAACATACCTTGAAATTATAGGCAAATACATAAAAATGTTTTCTACTTTTGGGACTATTAAGAGATAAAAATATGCACTATGTTTAGATTTAAACAGAATTGGTCCACAACCCAATTTCGTTACAATTATTCTATCAGTGTGCGTCTTAGGATTACTGCAGTTTCCTGGAATATTAACACAAAGAAAAGTTATATACTGTTAATTTTAGAAAACAATTGACTACTATTAACATTTTGAATTTAGATCAAAATAAAACTTTTTGTTTCATCTATCAAACCTATATTAAATTACGTGTAATCAAAGTAATTTTACATATTTTGAAATTGTATTCATATACATGATTTCTACTTGTAAGAATATTCCGGAAAACGGGAAAAAATGCCCACATTGTTTGGTTTTTAATTACAATTAATCTACCTTAGCATTATTAAAACTATTAAATTTGATAAAACGTTGCACGCTTTGTGGCATTAATATGCCACAGTCCTCTAAAAGATTAAGTCAAAACAAAAGTCATTTAAAAAAATGAATCTCAATCCAGTAATTTCAAAAGCCGTGAATATTTTATTGAGATATTAAAATATATAAAAAGATGACAAATGAGGACAAACCCAGTTCGAATCCATGAATTATGAATTCGTTAAAAAATGATGGTGGAGGAGAGAGAGATTTTAATTCACGAAAATTTGAATCTGGACAGCACGGTGATTATAGTCGAAGTGTCCGGAATCAAGACCGACTACACACTTGTAAACCGCCAGATTGTGGTAACATCACCACATTCAGAAGCCAACGGCGCCAATTAAGTTTTCTTTGTCTCAATGTTATTTCAATGTGAATTTTTAAATCTAGAAAAGACGGTTAGAACTAAAGCAACCCTAACCTGGCATACATCACTGCGCCAAAATAACGGTTACAAACAGGTGCAGATAATAATGAAATTCTAGCGACTTGATGTCTAAACGATGAGTCATTTAGATCATCTCAAACCGCAAATTAATTATATTAATATAACGAAAATTGTTTAATAGAATTTTTACAGCTATAAATATAAATAGATTTATTGAGAAACGCAGTGAAACAGAAATAAAAAAAATAATTCTTTTGAGGGAGAATAAAATTAAAATGTGTTTAAGATCCCCAATATATATATTGCATTATGCTAAAAAATAGATCAATGGATTTAATACTGAATTCATTCTTAAAACTACAAAAGATTATGTATTTTAATTTTCTAACAAAGAATTTAATAAATTTGAAATATATCTGACATATAAAAAGAGGGTTATTAAAAGTTAATAATTTTAATTGTAAATAAATAGATATTTAATAAATATGAAATAAATTTGATGAAATAAAAGCATATGGGAGCAATTCGCTCACACGCTTTAGGAGGGTTTCAGTTTGCTGGAATATTAACTAAACACAGGGAAAAACTATAAGCAATGTTCGATTTTTGAAGTCAATTAATATGCAAGCCAAATTAATCAAATTGTTAACATTCAAAATAAAGTTTTTTTTTTTTTTTTTTTTTTTTTTTCCCAGCATTTTAAATAACATTTCTTTCAAAACTAATATTTTTTGATTATTCATTGCTGTTTAATTTTCTTTTTAATTCCGATTAAAACAACTGTTTTGCTTAACGGCCCTCTTCACTTACCGTTGCCGGAAGTCCGAGCCAATGTTATTCTATGGGGAAATTTTCTTTACAAATAACTTATTAACTAATACATATTTTTAAATTCTGTTTTCACATTCAGAGAATTCCCAACTGTTGAATTGACGGTTCAAACATTTTTTTTTTAAATATTTTATTTTGAAATTGCAAAATGAAAAAAATTCACATATTGAAAATTGGTATTTTGCAGCTTCAAAATAAAATATAAACAATGAAAAAAAAATAATTTTTTTAAAAAAAGTTCAGTCAATTTAACAGCTGGGAATTTTCAGAATGTGAAAACAGAATTTAAAGATATGTATTAGTTAATAAGTTATATGTAAAGAAAAATTTCCCATAGAATAACATTAGCTTCGGCTTCCGGCAGCGGTGAGTGAAGCGGGCCCTTCCACGGTTATCTGAATACAGTAAAGCCGCAGTTATCGAACTCCCTTTTAACCGTGTTCCAGATTAACCTACAATGTAAAAAATATCTACTATTTGCTGCCAGGAATTCTCTGTAATTTGAGAAAATACGCGTAATTTACGAAAAAATTACGTTGTTAGAACGCATTTTCTCAAATTACAGAGAATTGCTTGTAGAAAATAGGACATATTTTCTACAGTGTAGGTAGTCCCGAAAAAGCCACGTCCCGTTTTTAAGTTATTAAACATTATGAATAGTCAGGAAACTGTGCCTACAACCGAGTACGGCAATGTCGACTTTGCACAGCTAGCTCAAAGATTGGCAGATGAGGCATTCACTGAAAGCGTTGTAGCTAAGAGGATCGATGAAGATTTAGAAGTGAATGATGAGACGATTGGAGAGGCAGTGAATGTAGAGGCTACAGAAATTGAAAGTGATAATGGAGACACTGAAATGAAGAATATAAAATTAGTCACAGTAAAGGATGCAAAGTGACAGAAAAAGCTATCGAGAACCTCGAGCAACCGTCGGAGACAACTTCAACTGACCTTACACTGCTATGACGACTGCGTGAAATAGCGGCAAAGAAGTAAGATAATTCCATTAAACACTTAAAGACCTTTTTAAGGAGTAACGTTTTAACTTTGATAAATTGTACTACAGAATACAGTATTTTATAATTTATATATGTATATATTGTATTGCATTTTTAACTCACTATTTTTAAATATGTAATTGATGTATTCTTGTATTTAATTGGTTGCGTTTTTATTCATTTTAAACTTTAACGTATGTTTTCCCCTCGGTTTATGACAGAGTCCGTGTTATCCGAGGTACCTCCAGACCACATTATCTCGGATAAGCGAAGCTCTACTGTACATGAAATTGTAACTATACAATTCTGAATACTGAAATGTAGAACTATACAATTCTGTGGAACTATACAAGTCCACAGAATTGTATAGTTCTACATTGTAATATGTGAAATAACACATGAGAAATGCTTTGTTGGGTAAACAAAAATAACAAAAGTTTTCTAAAATGAACCTTTTTATTGGGAGGGGGGACATAGTCTTAATAAAAAAGTTTTATTATCAGAATTGAAAGGTATTCATTGCTCGCTCTTTAATTGTTTACAGACACATGTATGACGTAGCTTATTAGACTACCCAGTGGCACTGACACTTCTTTTAACAACATTATTTTAGTCAGTCAGGGCAAATTGATTTAGTTAGACAATATTGAATTTTCAAAGTATAAAACTACATTTATAAATTTATTACTGTAAAAAAATATAGATTCATCTAGTCTTACTTAGAGATGAGAAATGTCATATGTATGTTAACACCAGGGCTGCCAACCTCTGGGAGCGCTAAAGTGTAGTTAACAAACAAGAAAAAGTGTAGTTTTAAGGTACAAAGTGTAGCCGCTAAAAAATAAGAAAATGCTTAAAATAAATAAGCATAAAATCTTTTGTTTACATTAAGACTTACTTTCTGAAATTTATTGACTTTAACAATCAAACATACAAAATATCACTGCATTCTTTTAAAAATAACATTGCACACAAAATTTTTTCTGGAAATTATCGAAATACCTAACAACAATTAGATACAGTTTAACAGCATTTTGATCAGTGCTTTCATCAGTTGCCATCGAAAACGGCAAATGTTTCAAATCGCCAACGATATCAGAACAGGATATTTTTGCAATGCATTTCAATAGGGCCGCCGTCTTTGTTCTACCGCTAGGACACTGTCTGGCGATTTTTGAATCCGGGAACATAGCTCTAAATAAATTTCCAGCATGATTTGCTGTAGAAATTGGAACATTATGTCACTTAGAAATGATGTAAAGAGCATTCCTGTTTTGGTAGTCTTTGATGCTGCATCACTTTTCACATAAAAACTGGATGGCAAAGGCTTTATCGTTGCTTTTATTTTACTTAAACGCTTGTGTCAGCTTGTTGCAATATGACGCGAACAATCATAAAGTCCACAATGATTTACGCGAAAATTGCTATTACATATTGCACAATATGCTTCATGGGATGAATCTACAGAATGCAAACACGGCCACAGAATCTACAGAATTTGCAATCTACAGATTGTAGCAGAATACTCCGATAGAGATTTTTGATCAGGAATTTTTTCTTCTTCTTTGTATTATCATCATCATCGCACATTTTAACTAAAAATACTATTAAATAAAAAACTAAATAAATTTGTACACTCTTAAGCAAAAAATAAGAATAAATAAATACAGAAAAGCAAGTCTAGCCAACAACAAACGAACAACACCGAAAATCGAAAGTAAACAGATTAGACAAGCTCTAGCGATAGAAAAGAACTTCTTCAAACATCCAATCACCATGCGTACACAGTCACACTATCGTCACAGTTTATGAGGAGGAAATGAAACAACCTATCAACCTCCAGAGTTTTCAAGCTACTTCATTCATAACAGCGATTTGGAAATACAGTGTGAAATCACAGTTCGCTCGTTGTAAACAAGATGATGGTGGGGAAAGGAAAAGTGTAGCTTTAAGTATACGATGTGTAGAGTGTAGTAGAAGCAGGCTAAAGTGTAGTTACTACACCAAATGTGTAGTTGTTGGCAGCCCTGTAACACTCACATTATAATTAATTAAGATATTAATTAAAAATATTAATTAATTTTTAAAACTTTAAATGCATCTTATGCATTAGTTTTTGACTTTCGAATTTTTTTACAGGTAGCTTTAGACGGTTTTTAACACAAATTAGTTGAAATGTTTTTTTATTTACAATCCTAATTACGAAAAAAAAAAAAAAAAATTATTTTTCACTTCAAACAGTTAAAGTTTTAAAAACAAATAATGGAAAATTGAAACTATATTTTGTGCTAAGATATATAAAAACCTGAAAATGAAATTTTAAGAGGATTATAAAAAAATGTAAGACATATAAAACATTTCAAAAATTGACACCACTAATGTAAAATATAATTTTCAAAAAATGATGCTTAAAATTTTCAATTTAAAACCGATTCAATATTTGTTTACAAAATAAACGCTACAACGCTTTGTTACAAAATAAACCCTTTGTTACAAATACCCCCCAAAATACAAAATAAACGCTTATAACTCAGCATAGAAGATGATGAATGATGGGAATGAAGAAAAATCTTTTTTTGCAACACATTACTACTCTTTTGTAGTTTCATATTTTAGTAAAATTGAAATATTGAATTTTTACACCAATTTGCTATTTTGAATGTTTTATGTCAACTTATCTGAGTAAAATCATCGTTAAAATGACAAAATAAAATTGCAAAATCAGTCAAAAAATATAAACCGAACAAAATATTTTTTTCTAGTGTAGCATTTTATATATAGTATTCTTAATAAGTTTTCTTTCACAGCAAGTTGTTTCTATTTTTAATCAAATTAATTTCATTTAAAAATAATTAGCTTTCCGTAAGACAAACTAGAAGGCTATTATACAGAATAGCATTTAACGTTTTAATTTTTACGACATCATTTATTTACTTACTTACTTTATTTTTTACAGTGCCTTAATCATAGAATTAACGCTTGGAATAATGATAAAATATCTGATCTTCAATGTAAAATATAACAATGAATGCTCATTGTTTATTATATAAACTATTTGCATATTATAATTTCAATGACATAATTTATTTTAAACGAATGAAATAAAATGTTTCACTTATTTTACTTTACTAGCTTTAAACTTAGTTAAATTGCTTTTATTTAAATGCATAATTCATTACCATATTTTAATTTCGAATTATTTTCAGAGAGTTTAGATACATTTAAATACATTCTAGTCAAATAAAATGTTGGAAGGTTATTATTTCAAAAGATTTTTTTATAGCTAATTATGAATAATTAACAGACAGAATTATGGTATGATATTTTTTTTAAGTACATTTATAAATTAAAAGAAACTAAATGTTTTCACTTTAATTTAAAACTATGCTTTAACTATACGAATTTCCTAATTTTAATATTAAATTTTCTGACATTTAAAAATGAAATATCTTCCACGAATGACTAACTTATTATAAATTATACATTCAATGAAAAATTTAAAAATCAATTAATGTTTATCTTAAAAAATAGAAAAGAAAAGAAAATAGAAATAAATTGTTTTAGAGAAATAAATTAAAAATGAGAGAAAATTAATATATATTGGTCATATTAATATAGTACATGCGTGTATTAATATATTTTTTAAAATAAATAGTCTAAACTTTAGTTTAGAATGTAAAAATGTGTATATACATATTTAGATTTAGAGGTTCATGTATTTTCTTTTTAATGAAATGCGATGTACTTTTTTCCAGTGGTGACCTAGAATTGTATTTCAAGATTTATCCTAAAATTCTATTGTTTGACAATACTGAAATATCTTGTTCAAAAAATGTTTTGCTTATTTTTATAGAGTTTAATTTCCGTAACAAAATCTTTTCATGTCATAATTGTTATTTGATTCTATGGTTTAATTTTACACTTAATCACTCGTTTGCGCTATAAAGTAGCAAGCATTTTATCGTCTCATATTACTTGCCTGCAATTAATGCTATTTTTTTCTATATCCCCGAGGTGTTAAAATTAGTTAAATAAGTAATTTTAAAACAAAAATATTATACAATCTGTATACAATAAAAATATTAAACACCTGCCCCGATATATTGTGAAATTCTAATATACTCTGAATTAGAGCAAAATAATACTCATTTTATCTATCAGAATAAAATTAGTATGCTGTTAACATCATAAAACTTTCTTTTATATAATACTAACATGTTTCCAGTAGCATAATTTTGTTTTTTCCAATATTGTGAGCATTATATACAAATTTAAACGATTTCTATTGAAGAGAATCTGAGATACGGCGTCATCATGAATAAAACTAATAGAATGATTTAAATGTTTATTTATTTTTATTTATTTACCATGAAAGAGAACCTGCATAATAGCATCCGTAGAGCGTTAGTACTCCTTTCCCGTCATTACCAAGCACATCAGGATTCATGGGTGAAAATACCCGGATAGGGTCTCTGTTTAAAAAGAATAATCCAATAACTGCATTTTTGAATCACAGAAGTTTAACTATTAAAACAATCTAGTGTGTCACTTATATGGATTCTCTTATCCTGCATTTAAATACTATAAAGATAGATTGCATATAAAGTCTTAAGATCAATAGCGGTAAGATAATAAAGTTGAATGTACTTTTAAAATAGTCTAAAACAGCTGTAGGAACAGATTCGTATGATATGTAATTATATGTGAAGGGGGCTACCGCTCCCATTATCCCCCTCATTCAGTTATAGTGCATACAATTATTTAAAAAGAAAACAAAGCTGTTATTAAATTGTTTTTAAACTTGCAAATTTTTAAAGTGATAACCTAATACGGACTTCAAAATAGCAAATTTTAATTTTCTGCAATTATTTGCTTTTAACTATATTAATAATAGATATACACACAGATCGACCACTAAGAACTTGACTTTCGCAATCAGGGCAACTCAAAACGTAATATTACGCACACACACACACAAAAAAAGGGGGTAAAAATTAACAAAAAAATACTTTGTTTATAGTATGCGCATGAAAAATTATTTTTGCTTTCTGAGCAGTGTTCGTCGACATAGTAAAATTTAACAAAGCACTTCCATCAATTACATTCTATAGAAAAGAACGTTTAGCTTAAGTCTGGATAGCCCTGTATGTTGTCTATAATCAGTATGCGCTATAAACAATATTGTGTACTTAAATTTAGTCTTACTTGAAAAACATCCAACACAAAAGGAATTACAGTTCCGGTGATTTCCAGTTATAGCCGCAATATATCCAAATATTTTGGATAGCCCTGTAAATAAATGATGAATGATTTCCATACAACAATCTACACAAAACATGTTTTAAGGTACATTAAAAAAAAAAAAAAAAAAAAAAAAATGTTGTTCATTCTGTTTTGTTTAAGTCAGCCTATATATGTTACGCTGTACTTATCAGAGATGTCCCCCGTAGACGTAGTAAATTTGAATTCTCTTGGATGTCACTGTACACGAACCATTTGCTTGATCTCAACGAAAAGTTTAGTGTAGCATCCCTGTATGATACACATTCAGAATATCGAGTTTGAACTATCTGCTACTATTTGTTCTTGAGATATGCTGATAACAGACAGACACATACACAGACAAACAGATCAACCGCTAAAAAGATGTTTTTTTAAATTCAGGAAACCTCAAAACGTTTAAATATAACAAAAACTCACTTTCAAAAATTTGACCCCAAAAAAATATTTTCCCTGCCATAGATGTGGATAACAGAAAGTAAAAAGGAATAAAAACACTCGATAAGTTATGTTGCAATAAATTCGTTTTGATCTTATGCGATAATTTAATATAGACTCCAAATCAATTTCAAAATGAATTACATTGGATCATTTTTCGTCCAATGTTAAGAGAGCAGGTGTTTTTAATATCAGGTACTAGTCTAGTCAAGTCAAGATAAGAGGTGAATTCATGTAGAATTCACTTAATTCTTTCAGCCCAGTACTAGTTTTCAATCCGCTTTCATATTGCGCTGCATTTCATTAAGGCCCTTGTGTAATTTTTATTGACCGACAAAAATATAGCAGATTATACTATATGATTAATGTTAGCCCCAACGGTGATATCTGAAATCTGCAGCATGTTGTTTCTCATGACTGAAAAATTGTTATGTCATTTGAGACTCCTCACGTAAATAGGATAAATCGATTGCATTGTGACTTGTGCAATTAACGAATTTCCACATCGCAAATCATCGCTTGTCCAATCCACGTCAAATAGTTCGCAAATTACAATCACGTTGGAATAAAAGTACATCAATAATAAACTATTTTTTGTATTAAAAAATTTAAATAAAGCTTTAGAAATTTGTTACGTTATAGTTTTTAAGCATGCCAGAAATACCAGATAAACGTCTAAACATCAATACAAATCAGCTAAATAAAATATAAATAAATAAATAAATAAAAAGGAAAAAGAAGAATGGAAAATAAAAAAAAGGAAAAGCAATAAGAGCAAAACTTACAATGATATTTTTATAAAATGCTTTTATTGGTGCTAAATTTTTTATATATTTTTTTTTATTTCAACTTAACCATTTTAGGAATGATTCGTAAAACATAAAATAATTTTAAGAAAAGGCACTTAAATCAAACAAAAAGTCTTAACATTTAATTGAAGATTTATGAAATATTTTTATAAACTGCAATAAATTTTTAGTAAAGGATAAAACAAGAAATTAAAGAACTTGTCGGATGAGTTTAAAAAAAAAAAAAAAAAAAAAAAAAAAAAAAAAAAAAATCGAAGAAAACATAAGCATCGCTGTTTGGCTACTAGAAAAATTTACTAAAAAATTTTATTTTATGTATTCAGTACAATGTATTATAAATACATACATATATATATATATATATATATGTATAAAACCTATTAAAAATTTTGCGTAGGCAAAAATCGTAAAAGTTGGCAACAATGAGAAAAGAAAAAAAAAAAAAAAAGAAAGAAAGAAAGAAAGAAGAAAAAAATCACATCATTTTCCTTATTTACTCGACTTTTGTTTAGTATTAATTTATACTATTTAAAATGTGTACTAAATATTCATTCTAATATTTATTTTCTCATTTTAAACACAATTACACTAGAACTGTTATCATAAAATATACATTGTACGGTGCACTAACCTTTAGTAAGAGTCAAATTGCTATTTCTCTCCTTAATGGTCTATTTAACATAATTGTTTCCACTGTTGTTTCATTACACTATTCAAACGCTTCTTTTTTCCTCTCGTGATTCGGTGTCATCCTCTAAATCAAGCCTGTAAATTCGTGAGAGAAACTATTTACCTCTTTTGTAATTTCAAAATACGAAAGAATTTTTGCTGGTTTTAACATAAAAATGAAAGATACTGCATTTGGTTCAAGGGATAATTAAATCTTTTATACTTTTCTGTGCATTCTATGAAATATTATTCTTAGTGCTTTTAAAATTTTTATCAACTGAGATATAGTTAACTTTAGAAATAATTTGCTAGAATAATACTTAACAATCTACAGTTTGTATTATTTTCTTTATTAATTTTTTTGTCTTTCCATTATTTTAAAAGAAAATAGATTTTTATTTATTTTTTTAGCAACAGATGAGATCTAAAGACATTAATATGTAGACATATTATAGGTTATCATTGGACCGGATAGATTTACATGAATGTGAAATGTACAGTTTTTTTTTCTTTCTTTTCATACCTAGATACAAAGTAGAATGTTTATACATTACGGTCTATGTGCTCAAGCTTAAAGTTTGTTTGAGGAATGTGAAACTGTTTAAGCCATAAAAGTAAACAGATAAATATTTGATATAATAATTTCACCATTTATAATCGTTTCACAAGGATACACAAAAACAATAGATTGGGATATACTACGATCCATTAATTGAGACTTGCCATTAGAGACGAAATACGCATAATCTATCATGATTTTACTTTTTTATTTAACGACTTCAGTCCTTTAATTTTTTTCTAAACATCCGCTAACTACTAAATCTTCAGAAAGCCAAGTGGATTCACTCCAGATTTTTTTTTTTTTTTTTTTTTTTTGGGGGGGGGGGGCTACTTTTGGAATATACAAGGTACTTAAAATTAAACTAACGATGCTCAGATACAAATATCAGCTCCGTATGAAAATTCACATTTATGTTACGCAGATTATATGGCCCACGTCAAGAATATATATATATATATAAATTTTCGTCAAAAGCATGCAATGTTGGAGTCAGCTGCACTTGATGTAGTTTCATTGTTTTGGAAAAGATGGAGCTTTGTTGTCTTTTGCTTAAATACACATGAGCTTTCCTTCCTTCATTCATTCTTTTTCTTTTAAGAACTATGTCCATCTTTTTTTGTTTAGCGACATCGGCATACTGTGAGCAAACGACTTGTTGTAACGACAGGAATCGCTTTTATAGTAAAAATTCATTTACATTTTCTTTAATTTGCAAAGCATTAAATATTTGTTAGAGAATTGTAAAACATTTTTTTCGCGAATTGCTTCGACCCATGGTCATAATTTGGATCTCAAATTGCTTAATTTGGCCCCAAGTTCCAAAGTTTGTCATCCACGCCCACTTTCGTGAAACTGAAAAAACCGCCAACTTTTTCTTGTAATACCGCGTAGAAAGTTGCAGGTAAAGGAATAGGCAGATTCTAGTCCATAATCATCAATAATGACTCTTCCGTTTTTACAATCTCACTACTGATTTATAGAACTTTCGAGAAAGTTGGTTCTGCAGTAGAAACAAATGCATAATTCCGGCAAATTCTATAATTTTGTTCCTATTGAAGTAACAGCTTCAGATTTTGGCAACCGTATACTACCATCTTTTGCCAAATTTGGTCGCCAAGTCGCCAAATAGATTAAGGTCAAAATCTCCATTGGATACCGACTTGGAAAGATTACCAACTAAATTTGGTGTAAAATAGTACTCACTATTTGCCAGAATCAGTAAAGCCTTTCTCAGTTTTAATGGAGTTAATCTTTTTCGTTTACTGTATCGTTTCTCCACAGCAGTTTTTGCTAAATTCTACAAAAGTAGACCGTCTACAATTGAGTGAATTCCACTGAACTCTAAGCTGCGCATTTGAGAGAAACAGCTGTGAAATACTTGTCTTGAACAAACGATATTCGTGCTCTGTCATTGTAAAAAGAAAAAAGAAAAAGAAAAAAGGAAAAAAACTGTTACTTTTACAGGAAAAATTCTCCTTATTAAAAAAAAAAAAAAAAAAAATGTTTTAAAGAAAAAACAGCTTTCTTTGTAGTTCCCCTCCTCTCTCAAGCTTAGATCCCCAACAATATCAGGGTTTTCAGTTTAGATTAGTATGGGAAATTTCACATTTTGAAATCTTGAAGTACGAGTAGCACTCACCTCCCTAAAAATTAAAATTAAAATTGCAAAAGCAAATAAAATTTCCTACTACTGAAAAATTAAATTCTGCCAATGTAACAGAAAGAAACTCTCACCTGGTGTGCCAGTAAGAAACTGACCTTTTAACAGAAAAAAAAAATGTTCTTTTATTTGTTATTGTTATTATTATTATTATTATTAATGAATAAATTTTGTAGAATCAGTAAATATATTGTAAGAAAACTTGTTACTCCTACCTGTA
The DNA here is from genome assembly GCA_963930645.1 of Salticus scenicus. Classification (NCBI taxonomy): domain Eukaryota; kingdom Metazoa; phylum Arthropoda; class Arachnida; order Araneae; family Salticidae; genus Salticus; species Salticus scenicus. The sequence continues at coordinate 80,874,352 of OZ005653.1, forward strand.
AGCACCGTGGTTCTAAGGTAAAGCATCCGGCTATGAAAGAGTAGATTAAACACATGATTGTGAGTTCAAAAGCAGTCAAGGCAAATCGCACGAAAATCGCTTTTGTTAAAATTTACAGAAGGGTTCAAACTACGGTATTTTACTCTTAAAAAAAACAGAAAGAAAGAAAGAAAGAAAATTCGTTAAAAATAGTTTTTTGCTTTCCTATGTAAGGAAAGTATTGTAATCACGACAAAAAACCGTTTTCAGGTCCTCTTAATTCATCTTTGCTACTTTGACGATGATGTATTTATGTATGTGATGATGTATGTGTGATATATGACGATGATGTATATGTGTATATAAGTGTGTATGTATGTATGTGGATGAACACGATAGCGTCTAAACGCTTTGTTCAAATGAACTGAAAGTTGGTCACCGTAGCACAAATCCTATTGATTTTAATAAATCTAACACTTATATAGTTTTTTACAGGAACACAAAGAAAAAATTTTACCATTATGGTCGCGGTTCAAAATTCTTCAAAGTTCGATAGCGTCTACATGCCTTATTCGATAGAGAAAATTTATACACGAACTGTATTGATTTTGATGAATCTAGCACTTATAGTTTTTTTCACAGGGGCACAAAGAAAAATTCTTTATCATTATGGCCTATGGGCTCAAAATTTCTAAGGTGTGACAGCGTCTTAATACCTTATTCAAATCAGCTGAAACGTTATACATATGTTTTAGGTCACTGTAGCATGAACCGCATTGATGTTGGTGAATCTAGCACTTATAGTTAATTTTTACAACGAAATCACACAACGGGGATTAGGGACACAACGAAAAATTCTTTTTCGTTATGTTCCATGGGCTCAAATATACTAAAGTGCAATAGTGTCTAAATACCTTATTCGACTGAGCTGAAAATTGATATACATATCATAGATTATCGTCACACGAACTGTGTGAATTTTGGAGAATCTGAGCAATTACAGCTTTTTTATAGGGACACAAAAAAAAAGTATTTATCATTGCGGCTTATGGGCTCAAATTATTTAAAGTGTGATAGCGTCTAATCGCCTCCTACGACTGATCTGAAAATGTACATACATGTTATAGATCACCGTCCCACGATCTGTACAGATTTTAGTGAGTCTAGTGCTTATAGATTTCTACAGGGACACAACGAAAATTTCTTTATCATTGCGATCTATGGGTTCAAATTATTTGAAGGGCAATTACGTTAAATTACACAACATACTGTATAAAGGAAAACACTCAAACACCTTATTATAATTTTCTCATTTGTTTATTTAACAACTTCTTTTACTTTAACTTATTTATGCAAACGTTAATTACTTATTTTCACTCCAGATAATTCCTTTCAGTTTTTTTCTTTTCTGTTAAAAATACTATTTTTTTTTTTTTTTTTTTTTTTTTCTTGGCACACCACTTTTTTTTTTTTTTTTTTTTTTTTCTTTTCAGTGTGCGGTGTAAACCTATTATAGTGATTTTTGTGGTTCGAGTGATCATTTCTTGGCTTGTTTCTCGGAATATTCGTGAACTTAAACCCGCCTGTTTATTTAAGAATCACTTTACATACACAAAATGTCAATGTTTTCATAACGATATATATATATATACAGTGGCAGCTCGTGCAAATTTTCACAGGTGGGGCCCGATCCATCGTATGATGCGTAATTTAACTTTAATACTATTCATTATTCAAACATGAAAACAAACATTAATAAAATGGGATGTAAAACGAAATTTCGTTTTTTTTTTTTTTTTTTTTTTTTTTTTTTGTTATGATGGCGAATCTTAAATTCAACACTATGGAACACATTGCATAAAATTATCTCAAAAATTAAAGTTTTATAAATACAATTGTAAAATTCTGCAATGTTCTGATCAATGGAATGTCAAAATTTAAATATCTGGAAGCTAGTAGATGGAAATTGCCAAGTTCGATACCAGATTGCTTTCGTCTACAAATACATTTGGAGTTTACTATGGTTTTCTCCAAAACTCAAATAAAAGGGCTATGTAACACTTAGAAAGACTTTCTACAGAGAGTACACCACTCAGGTCTAGGACCCTCTTTCAGTCAACTGGCTTTAACCCTAACACTACACGCCATTAAAATTTAAATTCAAATGTCTCAGAGTGTAATATTATTTAACTTACGCTAATTATATCCCTAAATCTTTTAATTATAGAATTTCAAGTGCTATATTCATGTTTCTTATCTTAAAAAATAAATAAAATAAACCTTAACCAATCTGTAAGATGTTGTATTGGAATTTACAAAGTCATGATTAATGTAATGTGGATACATAAAAAAAAAAAAAAAAACACCATGTTTCTCACTTACTTTTAGATAATTAAAGAAATAAAACGGGCATCATCTTAAAAAAAAAGAAAAGAAACATTGCGGATGTTTCCATTAAATCGCATTTAAAAGAAAAATCCTTTAATAATAATAATAAATCACAATTTTATGCAGCTATTTAATCCATTTATCCATGTAAATCCATTAACTATTTATCTAAAAATTCTACAATTTATTTACATAAAAGTTTTAATACACTATTCTAAAGAAAAAAAAATCGCATATTATTTTTATTTTATTCCCGTCCCCCCCCCCTCCCTTTAAATTCAAAACACTTTAGTTAAAGAGGTCTTAAGTTCTTATACAAGCTTTCATCTCAAAGGCTAGTCCAGTAAATATTTTTGACTATTACCAGATTTCTTTTTTCAAACAGTAAAATTTTACACTGTCATATATAACTCTAAAAAATTCACCGAAAAATCAATGAGGGAAAAAAAAAAAAAAAAAAAAAAAAAAACGTAATGCAGAAGTCGCCAAATATTATCCGTGAATTGCATTGTTAACAGACAGTTTTTTTTCCTATAGTTTTGTTTCAAAGGGCCAGACTCTGCTGGGCCCATCGACGAGAAAATTACAGTGTGCTTGAACTGATAAAGCAGTTAGTCGACAAATATGTCAACCCGATCGTCTAGTAGAATAAACTGTACAAATAAACACGCCAATTTCGGGCGGACTGAAATCGGCCCTATTCTCTTAGCACGGAAGTGTCTCTTAGATAAGGAAGGGATAGAAGTCGGTTAGTCCTTAGTGATTTTGACAGCTGAAAAAATGTATTGACAAATAAATGATAATGAAAGAAGATTAAGAAAGTTAGATAGACGTAGTTATTTTGTATATATATTTTTGAACAGTTATAAAAAACAAAATTATTCTTATTATTACTATTTTAATCGAGAAAAATTTAGGTGGGGCCGTGCTAGAGATGAGACGGGCTCAGCCCGAGCCCGTAAGCCCGAGCCCGAGCCCGGGCCCGAGCCCGATCGGGCTCAAATCTTACGCAAGTCTTCGGGCTCCGGGCGGGCTCGGATTCAAGCTAAAAGTTCCGTTTATTTTATTCATCACTAACTGGTAAATGTTAAAAAAAAAAAAAAAAGAAGGAATTTTTATTCATTTTGAGAGCTACTTTAGTAATGTCATAATAGTCATGATAGGTTATAAATCACAAAATAATCTTGCAAACCTTAATAGCTTTGACTTTCCTTTTTCTAAATAAAACTCTTTTTTCAACGGGATGCATATTATGTCAGTGTTATACAGTAATCCTTCCTCCTTCGTTATATCGGGTCTCATTATATCACTCATTCGTATAATTTTTTTGTCCCCCGATAAGCGCATTATAAACAATGGGCTGCATTATAAATATCTATAATATAGATATATACATGTATACAGAGACACAGACATTATAAATTGTTATAATAACATTTATAGTTATTTAAATTGAGGATTGGTAATAAGAAAATTAATTTGAAAATGAAAACGGTATTTAATTTTACTATTGTGTATGCGTTGCATATAGCGTACCACTTTCAATATCGGGCTCGGGCTCTTATCACACAAAATTTTTCGGGCTCGGGCGAGCTCAGTTCAAAAATGTTTCGGGCCCGGGCGGGCTCGGATTGCCAAAATAGAGCCCGAACTCACCTCTAGGCCGTGCCCGTTGGCCTTCAATGTAGAACCGCCACTGTATATATATATATATATATATATATATATATATATATACATGTGTGTAGTGTCCACTTCAGAATATATTTTTCGTGTAATCCTCGGTTCTATGATTTTATATGACATATATTTAAAGTTTCATCCGATAGATACAACTGGAACTATCGGCCTGTCAGTACCATTAATTTAATTTAAACCACCCTGTAATCAAAAATATTATTAAAAGCATTTTTTTTTTTTAATTAACATGTTTTAGACTATCATTTTTTTTTCATTTTTAATAATGATCGTTAGATAATTAGGTGCAAATATATATATTAACCCCCCAAAAAATATAAATAAAAGTCCTGTATATTTTTAAGCGTCTAGTCAATATTAATTTCAAAATATATATGTACATGGTAAAGAGTTGTTATTCTAATGTAAAGTTTATTTATATAATTTATATATAATAGTTATATATATATATTAATTTACATAAATTTGTAAATACTTAAGTTTTGGTTTATTGAAATCACTTCAGATTCAGCATTGGTAGATTTTCGCGTAAGCAATATCAAGCAAAGCATTGCCAAAATTACCATTTATATCTTTTATTCGCAATCATCAAACCAATAGAATGTAATCGTTAAGAAGCTAAAAATTGTCCTTAAATAGCATTAGAACATAAAATACAACAATTAAAAAAATAAATAAACTAAATTAAATTAAATTAATTACAGTAAGCATTTTTGGTTTCGCTGTCAGAGAGAAACAAGTCTTCATTTTTAATAAAGATTATAATTTTTTAATGCAGATCATGTGCGTTAGACATCTAACTACAGTAAATGACCATATTATTAGATTTTTTTTTTTTTAATTTGACATTTTTTTCTCTGTTTTGTTCTAAAAAAATACTAAACGAAATGGCATTGAATTTCTAAAAGTAAAGAACTTTCTTAGAGACTTACACTATCCGGTAAAAATTTAGTTACAAAGAAAAATTTGAGACTCCACACAAATTGAAAAAATGCGATAAAAACATTTTGTATGAAAAAACTCTTATGAGGTTGTGAGATTGAGACGTCAGAACGTCACCACAGTTTGTGTAAAATTAAGCTGGATCCAGCAGAGTAGAAAGTGGGGACGGTTAAAATCGCTTCGTCGCCAGTGACTCGGTGAAGGTTGAGGTCGAGTTAGTTTTGTGTCGGCAGGGTGCTGCAATGAAAGACTTAGATTTTGAATGTTAGATAAATTAGAAGTGAATTTTAAAAGGACGGATTGAAATGTAGTGAAAGGAGGGTGTAGGAAGAAGTATAAAAATAGAGATGGTTTTAGTAGATGGTGTGGATGTTGGAGGATATTATAGTGGATGGTGATGAATCTTATTTTGGCGAGTATCGAGAAGTAGTTGTGGAGATTTAGTTTCGTGAAGTTAAGTAGTGATAAGTGTTGGTGTGCGTATCTACTAGCATTCGGAAAGGTAAAGTTGGGTCTGAAGGGAATCCTCTGATCCATAGTGAAGTAGTAGTAGCGGAGTACGAGTGCTACCGTCTCTACATCTACGACTATCTGCTGGGGTGAGATATTTAAGATTATATAATTAAATTGTTGATTCATATATTTTGATTAAGTAATACGCTGACTGAGCTAAGCTTATTACCAGGCCGCCCTCCCATTAATCTGGTTCAAATAAACTCTTATTGTTTGTTTAATTCTTGTGTTCTCTTAGTAACCTAATTAAGTATTTAAGTTAAGATGGAGCTTGCAGCAACGCAAACTCCACAAGGTCACCACACTTAGGGAAATAATTAGGAAATTAAAATAAATAAATAAAAAGGCTCGGGTCATCATTTTGTCAATAACTTTCTTAATTTTTATTCTATCCAACTGAAGTTTCGGCATAACTGTATATATCTGGCTTTGAAATTATGCAATAAAAAAAGTTCCATCTTTCGAAAAAAAAAAAAAAAAAAAAAAAAAAAAAAAGAACTACTACAAATACTCATATTTTATTTAAAAATATATGTATGCAATATATGTTTAAGAATAATTTTTTTCTAGTGTTTTCTAATGCTTATATATATATTGTTTTATTTTATTTTCGAGTTTTAAGTTTCTAAAAATTTTGAGCCATACTTGTTATAAGAAAATAAAAACTTGTTAAATAAGTTAAGAAGTTCAAAAAAAAAAAAAAAATCTGTCTAAATAGCTGTGTGATTCCAAAAACGAAAAAAAAGAAATATTGTAAATAGTATATGAAATCATATGTTGACGTTACAAGTGATCTGTATTTTTTTTTTTTTTTTTTTATGATACAGGGTAATGCAAAGTATTTATATTTTTCTTCAATTAATGAATGATCTCCTAATAGCAATCCTGATTAAATTACTTTTTTGAGTCTAAGAACGTTCTTTGCATGTCTTAAATTCAAGGTCATTTCGTCTAGAATTTCCTTAGAAAATAGAAAAAAAAAAAAAAAAGAAGAGGGAAAAAAATCTAATAGCATTGCCTACTGTATTTAGGTTAGAAAGCAAAGTCCAATGATTTTCAGTGCCGTAAGAAATACATCGATTCCACAAATGTTTCTGTTTCTGTTTCTTTAAAAATTTTTGCAGATAATTGATTATAAACAAAGTGACGAGTGTATAATTTATTCTTTAAAAGGGTCAAACAGTTGGAATATTTCAAAATAATATCAGTGAATTAACTACAAGCTTTTCAATTCTTACCAATTTAAGTGAAAAAAAAAGATAAATGAATAAATAATAATGATAATAATAATATATTATTATCATCATTATTATTTTGATCGAAAAAATTATGGGAAATCTTATCCCTTAAATGTATGCATATTAAATCTATAGTATTAGCAGTGTAAATTAGATGAAATGTACATTAAAAGATGATAGTTCCGCTAAAAATATCCCCGATACATATTTCAAAGAAAATAAAACTAACTTTTTTTAATATATATATATATTTTTTTTCATAAAAAAATCTATGTTTCTTACAAAAGTTAAATAAACGTATAGTAGAAAGAATTATTAAACTATTTTATTCCGCTAATCTTTTACATAACTTTTTTTTCTTTACAACGTAAAACGTAATTGCCTTTTAAAATTTTTCTTACCAAAGTTCTTAACTGTAACAAATGCTTCTAGCAATAATAACAAAGCCATTTTCTCCCTCCTTCTCAAATAAGTAGTATGACACCTGATTTAATAAAAAATATTATTGGAAAATAAATGTTGTCGCTAAAGAATTACGTTAGCAAATAATAAAATAATTGTTTTTAACAGAAAAAAAAAAAAAAAAAAAAAGATAGCAATTTCATGTAGCGGAAAAAGCTAGAGACAATCTTTAGAGTTGTTCAATATTTTGAATATCTGCTAGTAAAATTTTCTGTTAACATCATACTTGGAATAATCTTTTTTGCCGTCATCGACTTTTTTTATAAATCCCTTGAATGAGGTAATTTTTTAATGAAAAATATCTTTTATCCGGTATAAAAGGAAAAATCAATTAATCAATACAATGATATTACATGAAGAAACCGTTTTATACGTACTATTTAAATAATTTTAGCGTAGTATTGCTACTTTTTTTTATCATGCTACTGAGAGAGGGAGAGATAAACAGAATTTATGCATAAAAGACATACAGACATACAAAATAATTTGTATGACATTCTGTAAAATTTAAAAATCTTATGTTAGCTAATTGAAAAAAATGAATTTAAAAATTATTTAAATTTGAAAAATTACCTGAATAATGATAAAATGTTTTTTTTTTTTTTTAAATACTGACTGCTGACTGTTATCTTATTACATTAATTGCTCGATTACTGTAGTATTGTATTCAATCAAAAATTTCCTTGTCAATTTCTCACTTGATTTATATGTTTTAAGATCTTATGAGTCGAAAAGGGTGTTTTTTTTTTAGAATTGGTAGGATTGTACGTGTGTATATGAAATCGTTTGACTGACATTTCTCCAAAACAAAACAAAAATCCGTACGACGAAACTTAGTGCTTAAGATAGGTCCGGTGTACAGATCATTTTGGAATCTTTTGGTGAAAACTGGAAAATCGGAAGTGGGTCTACAATTTCGTATCTCAAAAGCAGCTCTAAGAAATTTTTTTTTTTTTCAAACTTGCTGTATAAACTCTATTTTAGAAGTCTTTTCGTGAATATTAATTGGTTACTCCAGAAAAATTGAGCGGCGTATTGAATAAATTAGTAAATTTTAAATTTCGCAAGTGTTCTTTTTTTTTTTTTTTTTCTAAAATGACTCTAACGATTATTTTTAATTTCGCTGTATGAACTCTCTTTTACATGTCTTTTAATATGTATAATTATATTAAAATCACTTTAAACACACGTAAAATGAAATTTTATTTGAAAGATGTTAAAAAAATCTATCCGAAGCTTTTCGCTTTAATAGTAAAGCATCATCAGGGATTTTTATTATTCGTTTCCAGTGAGCAGTTCTTAAATATTTTTTCGTTTCGCAGTCAACAGTTAAGTCTTTTAATAACGTGAATATCAGCAAAGTCAATTTGAAGTCCGGTAAAGGTTGGATCAAGGAGCTAAGAAAATTAAGAGAAGCTGCAACTATTGAAATATCACGCGAGGCTATTGTAGGAGGCTTCACAACGATATCACACGAGGCTCCTACAATAGCCTCGTGTGATATTTCAATAGTTCGAGCTTCTCTTAATTTTCTTAGCTCCTTGATCCAACCTTTACCGGACTTCAAATTGACTTTGCTGATATTCACGTTATTAAAAGACTTAACTGTTGACTGTGAAAAGAAAAAAATATTTAAAAACTGCTCATTGGAAACGAAAAATAAAAATCCCTGATGATGCTTTACTATTAAAGCGAAAAGCTTCGGAAAATTTTTTTTAGCATCTTTCAAATAAAATTTAATTTTATGTGTGTTTAAAGTGTTTTTAAAATAATTAACAAATGACACGTGTTCAATTTAAATCCATCTTTTAGAGATTATTTATAAATATATATAATTGTTGGTTTCTAGTAAATAGATAAGTATATGAAATACAATTTTTATATTAAAAAAAAAAAAAAAAAAAAAAGGAAAGTAGAAAACTAAAATTTCTTTCTCTCTCCCTCTCTTTTTTTTTTCTTTTGTCAGAAGGAAAAAAATCAGTTATGAAAAAAGTCTTGGAAAATTTTTACATCTACCATTAAGTATTTGGACACTTTCGAATTTAGACGTTTTGTCAAATATCTAGAAAGTTCTTTAGGAATCATCTTGAAACTTTGGTTGTATAACGAACATTTTATACCTCATATGGTTCAGCAAAAGTTGTGACCTGAAGAAGAAAAGAGGACCAGTAAAAAATTAAACAAAAGTCAAAATTTCGTGGATCACCCTGTAAAAAGTAATTCTTTAAATGCGTTTTGGTTGTAGTAAGAGGATTTTTTTTTTTCATTATCTGTATAAAAAAAAAAATTATGAGGCTACCACATGACATATATTCATGGAGATATAACGATTTTTTTCTTTTTTTGTAATTGAAAAAAAAAAAAAAAAAAAATTAAATAATAATCCACTTTTTAAAATATAACACGTAGGGTATTAGACCCGGTGCAAAGACATTTTTAGAAAATTTGGCATACTACATTAGATGCATCATACTGCAATCAGAATGCAAGAATGCTAAATATCTTATGAAATATGAGCAGTTTTACTAAATAATTTTTAACTGCGCATGCGCTAGATTTTGAAAAATTTCATTTGCATAATATAATAACAAAAAGCATTGAGTAATTTATATGAAAATCCCAAACAAATATCGTGTAAATTCAAAACGTTATGTAAGATAAAATGAAGAGAATTTCAGTCCTCTCTAAATAAAAGTTTAACTATAAGGGGGTTTATTCACATTTTTATTTTGATTCAATCACTGCCTAATAGTAATACAGTGTTAGCTGATTGTAAATAAATATTGATAATATTTATAAATAAATATTAATTAATATTAAAAACCCCTATTATTATTATTATTATTATTATTTATTTATTTATTTATTTATTTTATTTTTTTGAGAAGAACTGAAATATGTTCATTCTATGTCTCATAAATTTTTATACTTACACGATATTTGTTTGTGGTTTTCATGTAAAATGCTCAATACTTTTGGTTATTAAATTATGCAAATGAAATTTTTTAAAAGCTAGCGCATGCATAGTTAAAAATTATTTAGTAAAAATGTTCATATTTAGCAAGGTAGTTAACATTTTTGTATTTTGATTGCAGAATGATGTCTAATGTAGTATGCCATATTTCCTAAAAATGGTTGTGCACTGGGTCAAAAAAAAAAAATAAATAAATAAATAAATAAATAAATAAAATAAAGCGTTATAATTAAAAAAGTGGAAATTTTTTTGCAATATTTAAAAATCTCATAATTATATTATACCTCATAATCACATGCTAGAGCCAAAACGCATTTAAAACATAAATTTTTGCAGGGTGATCCAATTTTTTTTTTTTTTTTTTTTTTTTTTTTTTAGTTTAATTTTACTGGTGCCCTTTTTCTCTTCAAGAAACAACTTTAACTGAACTATATATGAGGTATAACATGTTCTTTACACTACCAAAGTTTCAAGATGATCCCTAAAGAACTTTTCCAGTTATTTGACAAAACTTCTAAATTCGAAAGTGTTGAAAATAAAACTTATTACAAAATAAAATTATTTTTAATACTCTCTAACTTAATTAAAATAAATTTATTTGATTTATATTGTCTGATTTTCTATCTCTACAGACTGTAAGACACATTTGAGCTGCCATAAATAAGCATGATGTTAACAACTGCGCGATGTACACGAAACATCGTAATCATATCAATAATTCTTCATTTACAAAACCGCATAAAAGAAATCTGAACTTTTGTTGGATTATAATCACTTAATTTTCTTTTACAAACTAACCAAATTTTAATATGGCACATGGTAGATATACATTCCAGGGTACACAGAATGAAAAAAAAAAAAAAAAAAAAAAAAAAAAAAAAAAAATGCGTACTATAACTTTTGTCACATTCTAAGAAATCCCAGCGCTAGATTATGGTCAGTAACTGGCAAAAATTATCTCAGTCTCAGACTATAAAACTAAAGTTACGTCTGTAAAAATTATAGACGTTATTTGAAGAAGACAAGTGACTCTTTATTAAACGATCATCACATTGAAATTTACATCAATTTGTTATAATTACGGGTGCTGAACGCTTTCTTGAAGAAGAGAGCGCTCCGGATTTTTCTGAAACTTCTGAGGAGTTCAGAAGCAATAGCTTAGAATCTCTTTCCCACCATGACAAGTTTTTTCAGATAAAAAATAAATCAGTTTGGTATTAAGTGTATGTACAGGTGTGTTTGATAGGCATCAAAAACTTTGCGGTGATACATATATAGATACTGTTTGAAATAATTTTAAAAGTTTTGGATGAAGCCGAAATTCTTTTTTGCAGAAAATTTTATTTTTTAACTTTTAAATATTATTATTATTTATTTATTTTTTCTTGATTTAAACTTTTCGTTCCAAACCTTAAAAATATAAAATAAATAAAAATAAATAAAAAATGCAATAAGAACTGCGTTGCGCGTTTTAATTGGATGCGTCTCTAGTTATGCTTATGATTTTGATACAATTTATGAAATCCGCGGATGAAACCGGATTTTCCAACTAAATATTTGTTTAAATATTTTTGTGCATTTGACTCAATTTTCTTTTCAAACGTTTAAAATACCTATATAAATTATTTTACTATTCTTTATTTCATATTTTATTTTTCAGTTTTCTTACAAATGTTTATAGACTAATTTTAAAAGAATTCAAATAAAACATTTGAAAATTTTCCATATCTTGGGAAGATTTTATTTTTAAAAACATTCATAGGTATTAGATAATTATATAATGTTATGTAATAAAATATATTACATTTAAATATTAAGGAAATAATTTGTTTTAATGCAGAAAGTTAAAGTAACGGAAGAAAACCCTTTATTTTTATATAATGCGAAATTATATATTTCGAGTCGTGCTTATCTTTGAATAGTTGGAAAATATTTAATTTTTGTTGTTCCTAACATAACACACTAAAGAATGACTAAAGAATAAACTAAACTTATTTAAAAACTCAAATCCGGATAAACTGTAAATACTTGAAGTCGAGTGTAAAAAATAGCTTTTGAATATCTAAAATCTTGTAGCGTCCTTGTTTTGAAGAGTAAATGCGGAACTAAATACACCTACAACCCTTGATAACATCAGGATAAGTTATATTTTAAGCTGCATGAAGTGAGAAAAAAAAAAAAAAAAAAAAAAAAAATTCATTAAACCCCGACATCAATCACTCGAATAGCATAGTATTAAAACGCAGTTGCCTTCCGTAGACTGCAACCAAAACACAGATGGAATCAATGTTCTTTACAATTTTACAAAGAATAAGAAAAGAGAAAAGAGAAAAAAGAAAGAAGAAGAAAAGAAAGCTTGTTACGTAAATACACTTAACCCGCAGTCTTTACAGACACGTACATTTTTGAAAGCCGGGAGTAGAATGTCATTCTTTTTTACAAGAGTTCATTCATAAAAGAAGTAGTGGAGAAATCACGTGGTTGGTCTCAAGTAGCCTTTTGCATAACGTTCCAGACACTCCAGCAGCAAGTGGTTTGTTGATTTCCGTTGTCTGGGAATGAAGTTCGCCCTTTTGATATTACTTTTTAAATTTCCACTTATTTTCTTCCAGTATTTAGGTTAAATAAATTTTTTTAACGTAATAAATTTTTTGAAATAATAGTGACCTCTACAATTAACAGTTTTTTTTTTTTTTTTGAAGGGGGGGTGGGGGTTCATTTAAGGATAAACAAGAAAGTAATAGCTAAAGATTTGTATACAATATTAAAAAATTGTAAACTAAACATTAGTGATTAACCACATTTAATGAAAAACACGTCATACTAAACCTAAATAACACATGTAGGTTTCAATGCAATCTTACATTGTAACCAAAATGAGAAGACCAAAATATTTGCAACTCTATTTAAGGCTAGATTGTGGGACAGACGAACTGATAGATAAACTATTTTCTTTAATTTTTAGAAGAAAATGTTTAAAACTTCCCGATGTACTATTTTAGTTGCAAAATTCCTGTTCGTTTTACTCAAATTAGGTTATTTTTTTGGATTAACTTGGCTTTGGACAAACTACCATCTATTATTTTAATCTGACAAAACATAAAAATAATTTGTTTATTTTGTAAGCTGCATCTTTTTTCGATAAGTAATAAAAAAGTGTTTAATATATAAAATTATCATTAATAAGGTATGGAGTTTTGAAGATTAAGAAAAAAAAATTGCATTTAATATAATTTAAAAATCTAAGCAATGTTTACTATTACTTGTCTTGCACAAAAAAAAAAAAAAAAAATCTGAAAATTGAATAATTATTATTATAATAAAATTTTAAGATGCATACATTTGAATTCCTTCAGTTTAAAATGTTAAATGAGATTAGAAAAGTGTAATTGGATACAGACTACTTTGTGACCGATAACAAGTCAAAATATATATTTCAATAAATGTAATTTTACTGAGTTGAAATTTTGTACTTCATTTTTTTCTTCTTTTTTTATGTATAATCTTTAACTGATGCAAATTTTCAAATTAATTACTGATCATTTATTACTTAAATTACTAATCTGAAAAGTAGACAAGACTCTAAATTCTATCACTTGGTTTCTGATTTTTATTTTTTTCTTTATGTATACATTGAATTCGTAATTCCTTTTTTTTTTTTAAATTCCTTTAATGAAACATGCATGCTAAAATATAAATAAAATAGTAAGAGACTTAAGAAGACTCAGTTAAATCACAGCTGTGAATATTTTCTAAATCACGTTGCATTTTAAAATCTTAATTTTTATGCAAAATTAAATACAATGAGCTTTTGACATCTAAAAACCTTGAATAATTTTAAGACTCTCCTATTGTTTATCAGGATATTTAATTGGTCGGCTTTGTTTTGGATATTTCAAGAAATGGAAATATATACACATACATTTTCCTTTTTTAAACCTTTTTATTTTTTCCTGTATGTTTTTAAATGGGTTAATAAACACAGTTCATAAGTACCGTTTCAGTAATTCTTTGATAACTTTGGGTAAGAAGTATCACTAGTAGTAAGATAATGGGGGTTCTGCGCCAGAGGTGCAAGAGGTGTGATGCGTTGATGCGCTTTGCGTCAGAGGATGCGCACATCGATCGCACCACCCCCAGTTACTACTACCATTTCGACAGATATAAGCTTGAAATTTACCTTCTATACTACTAAACATAGGGCTTTAGATATTGTATTATCTTATTAAAAGTTTTTGAATAATACAAAAATAATCATGTTTTCTCAAAACCTACATTTAAGGTTAGTTAGAAAAGTTTGTAATATTAAAATTAAGTCGTGAAATTACTTTTCATGTTTAAACTATGCAATCTTTAGAAAAAATTGTAAAACAATTTTCCTTTTAATACATTCCTTTGTCTTTTAATAACATAAATTTATAAAAAAATTCATTTTTTCCTTTTAATAAAACAATTTTCATTTTCATTTCTTCTTCACCTTTTTTCTTTTAACCTATTAATAAAATTCACAAACAGTCTAAACAATAACAATTCTGAAATAAAACAGACACGGTTTACAGTTAATTAAAAACTTTATTGCAACATTATTTCCACATAGTGTTTCCAGTATTCACTTAATGTGCTTACATTACATCATAATAATTAGTATACACATATAATTTATCAAATACAACAAAATTTGCAACATTCATTTTTTACAAGCATTCATCTATAAAGTTGTCATTACAATAATTAGTATATACAATTTCGTCAACAATAACGAAGGTTACAATATAAAATCTTGAACAATTTTTACACTATTTACAAATATTTTCAAAGTTTCTATGTATTAAGATAACATCATAATTATTATATACATATAATTACAACACTTATAACGAAGTTTACAGTACAGTTAATTACAGTATAGGTTACAATATCTTCGGCAATTTTTACAATATTTAAGCTTAAAGTTCTACATTTTGAGCAATTTCGCAATGTCCATAAGCTAAACTTGTTATACCATCATCTAAGATGAATCTTTTATCATCGAAGGGACTTAAACTTATTTTATTTTGGTGGATTGTGTACAGTTTATGATTTTCTTGGCCTATTTTTATTTGTTTTTCAATACTTGTTTTTTGCTGTTGTAGACACTGGAAATAGTCTTCATGATTAATTTTATGTCGCACAACCTGAGTGGATACGCCTTTCGCTCTCTTTTTTTCATCTTTACATGATTTTATGGAATACATTTTTGCCTTCAATCCGACAAACTCTAGAACTATTTCACCACTTAATTCGTCTTTAAATTTCCCAATGACTTTTTTGTTTTCATTAGAATAAAGAGGATGATCTGTAGGATAATCAGAAAAATCAAAGATAGTTGTATTACTTTGCATATCTTGATATATGTCATCTGTTGTAATATGATACGTTAGTGAATCAGTATCAGTAAATAAGAGCGTCGCTCGGTCGTTATATAGTGGCTTTATGTAATTATAGTGAAAATTATACATTAGGAGTTTAGAAAGTTCGAGAATGCAAAACCCAACATAAATAGGACGATTCATCAGAATGCTTGTTTTAAGTCTTTCGACAGCAGTTAGATCTTCGTCATAAGTTTTAAATGATTTAAAGGTGGGAGATGCTACTAATTTTACTGCTCTTTTAGAGGTGTTACTACAAAGTTCAATATTGCGTCTTTTTCGTAAGTTTTCCATGGTTTTCCCATACACACTATTGTTTAAAAGTTTAAAAAAATCTTTTTCAAAGGATGATGAAGCTTGTTTACGTTTTTCGGTGTTGAATAATATATATTTTTCCAACCAAGGAGCTTGTTTAAATTGAATGGCTTTATGCACTGCTGTAACTTTCAATCCTAATTGAAGATAGAGTTTTAAATTTCGATAATGGACCACATAATTTTTCTTGTTTTGAAGGTTAGGTATTAATTTTGGTGTCCCAACATATTTTCTATTGTGAAGTAAACTTTCAGCATAAGGTGACAGCATTTCTTCGGTTAAGGTTAATCTTTCAGGTGCAAGTGGATAATCGTTATGAGTATGATGAAGGTGCTGAGGGTAATCGAGATCAACTTCAAAAATATAACCAATATCAGAATCATCTCGAAGAGATAGAATCCAGTCTTCAGTTATATCATTTATGTCGATCCATTTGAAGTTTCCATAGGGTAAGTACTGGGACATAGCCCAACCGTAAAGGTTATTGGCATCCCAGTACATTATATAACTATTGGATTCATCTGGATTATAGTCATTCATATAAGGATTGTTTGCTCTGGCCAGTCTTCTGCTAATCATACTAATTCCACCTCGAATCCCTTTTTCTATTAACAACAACATATTAATGTCTGTTAAGAGCTCTAGAGGTGTTTCAGTCATTTTTAGGCATGCTTGCCATGCAAGTCCAGGAGTGGTAAAAAGGTGTGCACAATCAATTTTATAATAACGCATGCAAAGTTCTCTGAAATTCTGAAATACGTCAGCAAGCAATAAAACATCTGTTTTTACATATAAATCATGGTAATCACCAAGATTTTTCATGTTGAATGTAATCCAAATTTTTTGAGCATGTTCGTAATCATCCTCAGAAATAGCCTCTTCTGTCAATGAATTATAAAATGCAGAAGGAGGAGGGAGTGATGGTTCTTCGAATTTATTAAAGCAGTTAAAATAGTCGTATGGGTAAACACCTTTCCTCGTTAGCATATTCAGCGGTGTATTAGCAGGAAAATTCTCTTTCAAAATCTTAAACTGAGAAGAGTTGAGGTTTTTCACAAGTTTTTCGAGTGATGTAGGTAGGAATTGAAAGCTGTCTAAAAAGACTAATTGTACAGGGTCCTTAGGTTTCTTAAATCTGAATGTAAGATAATTTTCTAGGGTTGTGGCAATAACTTCTATTTGGTGATCTTTATATTTTCCAAGTTTTGTCATAATATGATGACCATCATAATTTTCAAATTGTGAAATATAACAGGAATATTTTTTAATTGTTTAAAGTTAAGATTACACGAAGCATGTAATGCTCCTCTATAAGCTCCCGAAATATGACAATGATCTCTAACACGATCATTATGTAAAGGTTTTTTACACAAAGTGCAAAATTTAGCTTCTTGAAAAGCTTCCTCCTCCTCTAAAGTTAATTTCATTGGTTTTATTTTCATTAATTTTTCGCCAAGCATCTCTTTTTCTTGCATAATTTGGTCTAAAAACTGCTCAACAGCATTTTCACCACGATAAACTACAATAGGTTTAATAGAATGTCCATCAGGACCGATAATAACATATGCATAACCACAAGGCTCATGGTATGCAATTTTTTCACTGTGTGAAATATCTGAAGAAGGTGAAACTGAGGTAATAGGTACAAGAAGACTTTCAAAATCGGCATATATTGTATAGGCAACAGGATGTTGTAAGTGTGTACCTGAAAATTTTAAAATATTATTTTCCTCAGAGGGCATTTTAATAACTTGTACTTCATGTTGTTGACAGTACTGGACATGTGATTTTAATAAATCTTCTCTAGTGAAACGATGCAAGCATCGAAAACAGTAATATGCAGCAGTCTTATGGTTAGTTAAATCACCAAGGAGACGTGAAAAGTTTCGGATGAGACAATAATGTTGCCTTTCATCATCAGAAATTAGTAATAAGTTGATTGTATCAGGGTCTTCTCGGGGAGAAATGTACAGTGGACACACTTCATTGTCTTCATACCCGAAGACATTAATCCGTAAACCATTCATCTTTTCAATCTGTGGTATCTTTGTCATAGGTACAGGACATGTTATATTATCTAGTTTAATGGTATTTTCATAGGGTGTGTAATGAGATACACGTTCAGGATGATCAAGACGGTCTATATTCAATTTATAAGCAATTAAGCACCAAATGAGACATTTATTATCTTCATTTTGAATGTTTAACACAGCTTTTTTTGCAGCAAGTTTTAAAGGTAGCTTAATATAGCTACTAGCAGCTAAAGGATGGTATTTAGCTATTTTCAGTTCCAGATAATGAATTTTCTTAAAAACCCATCCGGATCCTCTCTGGATGAATTCATCTAGTGACTTATTAATTTTCGCATACCCTTCGCTAATATGCTGTTCAATAGTATCATCTAAAAGTTCGATAATGCAAGAACTTCTAAAATACGTATGCATCTCTTCCATGTCTTCATCAGGTTTTTTACGTTCTAACGAAACTTTCATAACTAAATACCACTTAATGGCATGCTTTTCTTTTAATTGGGACTTAAGTTTTTCACAAACTTGTGGCTGAATGAATGTTTGGAACACATTCATGTCACACTCATTATTTTCGTTTGGATAAAAAAGCACTGTATTAAACACGCTAGAAGTGTTAATCTGTTTTTTAGCCCTTTTAGACTTTACAGCAGATTCAGTTATCTTCCGTTTCATAGAAGCAAAATCTTGGGTGGAATGCTCTTGACGCTTGTGAGATATTAATTCAGATTTTAGATCAAACACTTTATTACAGTCACTGCATGGATATCGTGAACTTTCGTGAAATTTTAAATGTCTTTGAAAATTGTCTAAGCGGGAAAATACAAGATCACATTGTTGACACTTTATCGAAGCTACTTCATCTTTACTTTTATGAAGTAGCATATGTCGTTTCAGCAACCATTTTCGTGAAAATTCCTTATTACAAGAAACACAACTGAAACTTTGTGACACTTTCTTAACATTCTTGTCGACAGGTAGAGATTGGTTTTTATGTATCAACGTATGACGAATCAAGTTTGATTTTAGGCTGAATCCTTTTCCACAGTCATCACACTTGAATAACTTCTCTTTCAAATGTAGCTTTTCATGGCGATGCAAATCATATCTCCTTGAAAATGTCTTGTGACAAGTTGAACAACTCTGAAAAAAATTAATAAAAGGTTTGTTTTAGAATTTTTATACTCATAAAAAGTAATTAAAAAAGTTTTCTTAACATAGTTTTATTGTACTTGATTCTATTATTTTTACTAATGCAATGTAAAAAATACATTTGCATAAAAATATTTACTATCTTAAACAATTTCCCTAACATAGTTTTACTAATGCAATGTAAAAAATACATTTGCATAAAAATATTTACCATCTTAACCAATTTTCCTAACATAGTTTTACATATTTGCACTAATGTAATGTAAAAAATACATTTGCATAAAAATATTTACCATCTTAAGCAATTTTCCTAACATAGTTTTACAAATTTACACTAATGTAATGTAAAAAATACATTTGCATAAAAATATTTACCATCTTAAGCAATTTTCCTAACATAGTTTTACAAATTTGCACTAATGCAATGTAAAAAAATACATTTGCATAAAAATATTTACTATCTTAAACAATTTCCCTAACATAGTTTTACTAATGCAATGTAAAAAATACATTTGCATAAAAATATTTACCATCTTAAACAATTTCCCTAACATAGTTTTACAAATTTTTACTAATGTAATGTAAAAAAAAATACATTTGCATAAAAATACTTGTTACCTTAAACAATTATTCTTAACATAATGTTGTAAATTTTTACTCACGCATTGTTTAATTCTATTTTTAGAAAGGTTTCTTTACAAACGTGAAAAATTTTCCTATCATGAATATGTACTAACATAAAATATATTGCATTTCTAAGAAAAAATACTCAACTCACCTTATTTTTATCACTCAATGAGCTTAAGAGCAGCGGATTATCAACTGTAGGAGGCTTGTCACTAATCATCTGAAAGGAATAAAAAACTTAGGTTAGAATAAAAATCTCTAAAAAATCTTTAAAAAAAAAAAAAAAAAAATCTTTTAAAATGGAAAAATGTAAAAGAATTAAGATTAAATTAATACAAGTTTAAAAAAAGATATTGTTTCTTTCAAGAAAAAAAACTTACAAAGGATGGTTGAGGTTCTTCATGTACATTCTTTGCACACGATTCTTCAATCTTCAACATTTCTTCTCTTGGCAAACCATAGTTGATGAAAAACTAAAAAAGTAAATGGTTTTCATTTAAAATATATTAAAAATTCACTGTTGCAAAATAATTTTTAAGTTATTAGAGTCCTTTTAAAGAAAATTAATTCTTTGAATCAATCAAATGCTAACTATTCATCCTACCAAAATACTATTTCTAACAAATTCTTCATTACAATGTGTAAACATCAACAAAATGTAAAACCATATTGAAAGATCTTTATAAAGTTAAAGTGAAATGCATACAAACAAACTCGTTAACCATAGATAATGTATAACATAAAAATTAAAGCATAAGCTTATTAAAAAATTTCTGAAAAATACATTGCCAGTTTTAAAACATTCATAAAAGAAAATATATATTTCTGATTTCAAAAATGCATATATATTATGGAAAAATTCTTTTATATGATTAAACAAACATTTTATCAAGATTTTTAATATAACACTGATTAATAATTTTCATATGAATTAAAATGAAACTAGAACAATTTCAAAGAATCCCTAAATGATCAACTTACTTTGTCATCAACAGGCAACAATGATGAGTTCTGGTTAATTTCCATATCGAAATAAAAAAAATCTTAAACTTTCACTCTCAATAAACAAACAGGCAAGATCAAACAGAAAGCAGGTCTAAACAAGTCTGAAAGACGCTACAGCAGAGCCGATGTTGAAACAACAGAGAGAATAAATATACGTCCGTTCAGATCGAAAGCAGGTAAGCGAATGACAAATTAGATTCAATTTCTTAATTACTAATGGGGAAAAAATAGGCTATCCCATTTCTAAGCATAGGGGTGTCAGGTTAAATGGGCTATTCCACTATGTTGAAGAGGGGCGACAGGTTTTGTGAAATAAACTAACAGTGAGATTAAATAATCATTATACATCACATTTTGATTAATTATTATACTATGTCAATCTATTTTTCATACAGAGGGAAAAAATGTATTAAATGAAAACTTTCACAAACACTTGTTATTAATGATACATAAAAATATTTTTGAAATTATAAAAAACTTACAAGTTTTAATCATGTAGAACATAGATTAAAATTTCAGAGTGTAAACACAATCTATACCTGGAGAATTTTCCTTAATTAAACATGAAAACAACACATAATCACTCTAAAAATACTTAATTAATCATGTTTTAATTAACAATTAACATTCATTGTATACAATTTATTCATTAACGAACTTGTATTGCATTCTAACACACTTATATTTTCATTAAAACTGAAAAATCGCTACTTAAACATTCGAAAAACAGTTAATTACTTTAATTAATTACTTTAATCAACAATTATCAAGCATTTCATTAAACATTTGACACACTAGAGTTGTATTAAAGCACAATTTTTCATTGAAATATAAAAAAAAAACTGTAAAACATCATTTAATTGCCCAAAAACCACTTAATTACTTTAATTAATTACTTTAATCAACAATTATCAATCATTGCATTAAACATTTGACACACTGGAGTTGTATTTAAGCACAATTTTTAATTGAAATATAAAAAAAACTGTAAAACCATCATTTAATTGCCTAAAAACAACTTAATTACTTAATTAATTACTTTAATTAAGCTTTCATTAGCTTAAACAGTCATGTCATTAAACATTTTACGTATTTAAATTATATTATAGCACCATTTTTCATAAAAAATACTAATAAAACATCAAAAAGTGACTTATTTTTCTAAAAATTCATTAATTTCCTTAATTAGCATTAATTAAAGCTAATAAACAACACTTAAACACCTGAAAAATACTTAAGTACCTTAATTTAGCATAACTGACATCAAAAAACTCAAAAAACAAAACAACATTTAGTAGGTAAGAAAGGCCAAGGTTCTACTCTAACTTAAAAATCAATAATTAATTTTTTAAATTAATTTTCTTCATTAATACCCTCGTCACGTTTCACGATTAAGTTAGAGGACGTCTCAAGGTCGATGTCAACCCATCTAGACCCCTCAGGGGGTGGTGCGGCACCCGCACGACTTGCCGGTGCACCAGTGCACCCGCCTCATGGCCTAGAACCGGCCTTTCTTACCTACTAAATGTTGTTTTGTTTTTTGAGTTTTTTGATGTCAGTTATGCTAAATTAAGGTACTTAAGTATTTTTCAGGTGTTTAAGTGTTGTTTATTAGCTTTAATTAATGCTAATTAAGGAAATTAATGAATTTTTAGAAAAATAAGTCACTTTTTGATGTTTTATTAGTATTTTTTATGAAAAATGGTGCTATAATATAATTTAAATACGTAAAATGTTTAATGACATGACTGTTTAAGCTAATGAAAGCTTAATTAAAGTAATTAATTAAGTAATTAAGTTGTTTTTAGGCAATTAAATGATGGTTTTACAGTTTTTTTTATATTTTAATTAAAAATTGTGCTTAAATACAACTCCAGTGTGTCAAATGTTTAATGCAATGATTGATAATTGTTGATTAAAGTAATTAATTAAAGTAATTAAGTGGTTTTTGGGCAATTAAATGATGTTTTACAGTTTTTTTTTTATATTTCAATGAAAAATTGTGCTTTAATACAACTCTAGTGTGTCAAATGTTTAATGAAATGCTTGATAATTGTTGATTAAAGTAATTAATTAAAGTAATTAACTGTTTTTCGAATGTTTAAGTAGCGATTTTTCAGTTTTAATGAAAATATAAGTGTGTTAGAATGCAATACAAGTTCGTTAATGAATAAATTGTATACAATGAATGTTAATTGTTAATTAAAACATGATTAATTAAGTATTTTTAGAGTGATTATGTGTTGTTTTCATGTTTAATTAAGGAAAATTCTCCAGGTATAGATTGTGTTTACACTCTGAAATTTTAATCTATGTTCTACATGATTAAAACTTGTAAGTTTTTTATAATTTCAAAAATATTTTTATGTATCATTAATAACAAGTGTTTGTGAAAGTTTTCATTTAATACATTTTTTCCCTCTGTATGAAAAATAGATTGACATAGTATAATAATTAATCAAAATGTGATGTATAATGATTATTTAATCTCACTGTTAGTTTATTTCACAAAACCTGTCGCCCCTCTTCAACATAGTGGAATAGCCCATTTAACCTGACACCCCTATGCTTAGAAATGGGATAGCCTATTTTTTCCCCATTAGTAATTAAGAAATTGAATCTAATTTGTCATTCGCTTACCTGCTTTCGATCTGAACGGACGTATATTTATTCTCTCTGTTGTTTCAACATCGGCTCTGCTGTAGCGTCTTTCAGACTTGTTTAGACCTGCTTTCTGTTTGATCTTGCCTGTTTGTTTATTGAGAGTGAAAGTTTAAGATTTTTTTTATTTCGATATGGAAATTAACCAGAACTCATCATTGTTGCCTGTTGATGACAAAGTAAGTTGATCATTTAGGGATTCTTTGAAATTGTTCTAGTTTCATTTTAATTCATATGAAAATTATTAATCAGTGTTATATTAAAAATCTTGATAAAATGTTTGTTTAATCATATAAAAGAATTTTTCCATAATATATATGCATTTTTGAAATCAGAAATATATATTTTCTTTTATGAATGTTTTAAAACTGGCAATGTATTTTTCAGAAATTTTTTAATAAGCTTATGCTTTAATTTTTATGTTATACATTATCTATGGTTAACGAGTTTGTTTGTATGCATTTCACTTTAACTTTATAAAGATCTTTCAATATGGTTTTACATTTTGTTGATGTTTACACATTGTAATGAAGAATTTGTTAGAAATAGTATTTTGGTAGGATGAATAGTTAGCATTTGATTGATTCAAAGAATTAATTTTCTTTAAAAGGACTCTAATAACTTAAAAATTATTTTGCAACAGTGAATTTTTAATATATTTTAAATGAAAACCATTTACTTTTTTAGTTTTTCATCAACTATGGTTTGCCAAGAGAAGAAATGTTGAAGATTGAAGAATCGTGTGCAAAGAATGTACATGAAGAACCTCAACCATCCTTTGTAAGTTTTTTTTCTTGAAAGAAACAATATCTTTTTTTAAACTTGTATTAATTTAATCTTAATTCTTTTACATTTTTCCATTTTAAAAGATTTTTTTTTTTTTTTTTTAAAGATTTTTTAGAGATTTTTATTCTAACCTAAGTTTTTTATTCCTTTCAGATGATTAGTGACAAGCCTCCTACAGTTGATAATCCGCTGCTCTTAAGCTCATTGAGTGATAAAAATAAGGTGAGTTGAGTATTTTTTCTTAGAAATGCAATATATTTTATGTTAGTACATATTCATGATAGGAAAATTTTTCACGTTTGTAAAGAAACCTTTCTAAAAATAGAATTAAACAATGCGTGAGTAAAAATTTACAACATTATGTTAAGAATAATTGTTTAAGGTAACAAGTATTTTTATGCAAATGTATTTTTTTTTACATTACATTAGTAAAAATTTGTAAAACTATGTTAGGGAAATTGTTTAAGATGGTAAATATTTTTATGCAAATGTATTTTTTACATTGCATTAGTAAAACTATGTTAGGGAAATTGTTTAAGATAGTAAATATTTTTATGCAAATGTATTTTTTTACATTGCATTAGTGCAAATTTGTAAAACTATGTTAGGAAAATTGCTTAAGATGGTAAATATTTTTATGCAAATGTATTTTTTACATTACATTAGTGTAAATTTGTAAAACTATGTTAGGAAAATTGCTTAAGATGGTAAATATTTTTATGCAAATGTATTTTTTACATTACATTAGTGCAAATATGTAAAACTATGTTAGGAAAATTGGTTAAGATGGTAAATATTTTTATGCAAATGTATTTTTTACATTGCATTAGTAAAACTATGTTAGGGAAATTGTTTAAGATAGTAAATATTTTTATGCAAATGTATTTTTTACATTGCATTAGTAAAAATAATAGAATCAAGTACAATAAAACTATGTTAAGAAAACTTTTTTAATTACTTTTTATGAGTATAAAAATTCTAAAACAAACCTTTTATTAATTTTTTTCAGAGTTGTTCAACTTGTCACAAGACATTTTCAAGGAGATATGATTTGCATCGCCATGAAAAGCTACATTTGAAAGAGAAGTTATTCAAGTGTGATGACTGTGGAAAAGGATTCAGCCTAAAATCAAACTTGATTCGTCATACGTTGATACATAAAAACCAATCTCTACCTGTCGACAAGAATGTTAAGAAAGTGTCACAAAGTTTCAGTTGTGTTTCTTGTAATAAGGAATTTTCACGAAAATGGTTGCTGAAACGACATATGCTACTTCATAAAAGTAAAGATGAAGTAGCTTCGATAAAGTGTCAACAATGTGATCTTGTATTTTCCCGCTTAGACAATTTTCAAAGACATTTAAAATTTCACGAAAGTTCACGATATCCATGCAGTGACTGTAATAAAGTGTTTGATCTAAAATCTGAATTAATATCTCACAAGCGTCAAGAGCATTCCACCCAAGATTTTGCTTCTATGAAACGGAAGATAACTGAATCTGCTGTAAAGTCTAAAAGGGCTAAAAAACAGATTAACACTTCTAGCGTGTTTAATACAGTGCTTTTTTATCCAAACGAAAATAATGAGTGTGACATGAATGTGTTCCAAACATTCATTCAGCCACAAGTTTGTGAAAAACTTAAGTCCCAATTAAAAGAAAAGCATGCCATTAAGTGGTATTTAGTTATGAAAGTTTCGTTAGAACGTAAAAAACCTGATGAAGACATGGAAGAGATGCATACGTATTTTAGAAGTTCTTGCATTATCGAACTTTTAGATGATACTATTGAACAGCATATTAGCGAAGGGTATGCGAAAATTAATAAGTCACTAGATGAATTCATCCAGAGAGGATCCGGATGGGTTTTTAAGAAAATTCATTATCTGGAACTGAAAATAGCTAAATACCATCCTTTAGCTGCTAGTAGCTATATTAAGCTACCTTTAAAACTTGCTGCAAAAAAAGCTGTGTTAAACATTCAAAATGAAGATAATAAATGTCTCATTTGGTGCTTAATTGCTTATAAATTGAATATAGACCGTCTTGATCATCCTGAACGTGTATCTCATTACACACCCTATGAAAATACCATTAAACTAGATAATATAACATGTCCTGTACCTATGACAAAGATACCACAGATTGAAAAGATGAATGGTTTACGGATTAATGTCTTCGGGTATGAAGACAATGAAGTGTGTCCACTGTACATTTCTCCCCGAGAAGACCCTGATACAATCAACTTATTACTAATTTCTGATGATGAAAGGCAACATTATTGTCTCATCCGAAACTTTTCACGTCTCCTTGGTGATTTAACTAACCATAAGACTGCTGCATATTACTGTTTTCGATGCTTGCATCGTTTCACTAGAGAAGATTTATTAAAATCACATGTCCAGTACTGTCAACAACATGAAGTACAAGTTATTAAAATGCCCTCTGAGGAAAATAATATTTTAAAATTTTCAGGTACACACTTACAACATCCTGTTGCCTATACAATATATGCCGATTTTGAAAGTCTTCTTGTACCTATTACCTCAGTTTCACCTTCTTCAGATATTTCACACAGTGAAAAAATTGCATACCATGAGCCTTGTGGTTATGCATATGTTATTATCGGTCCTGATGGACATTCTATTAAACCTATTGTAGTTTATCGTGGTGAAAATGCTGTTGAGCAGTTTTTAGACCAAATTATGCAAGAAAAAGAGATGCTTGGCGAAAAATTAATGAAAATAAAACCAATGAAATTAACTTTAGAGGAGGAGGAAGCTTTTCAAGAAGCTAAATTTTGCACTTTGTGTAAAAAACCTTTACATAATGATCGTGTTAGAGATCATTGTCATATTTCGGGAGCTTATAGAGGAGCATTACATGCTTCGTGTAATCTTAACTTTAAACAATTAAAAAATATTCCTGTTATATTTCACAATTTGAAAATTATGATGGTCATCATATTATGACAAAACTTGGAAAATATAAAGATCACCAAATAGAAGTTATTGCCACAACCCTAGAAAATTATCTTACATTCAGATTTAAGAAACCTAAGGACCCTGTACAATTAGTCTTTTTAGACAGCTTTCAATTCCTACCTACATCACTCGAAAAACTTGTGAAAAACCTCAACTCTTCTCAGTTTAAGATTTTGAAAGAGAATTTTCCTGCTAATACACCGCTGAATATGCTAACGAGGAAAGGTGTTTACCCATACGACTATTTTAACTGCTTTAATAAATTCGAAGAACCATCACTCCCTCCTCCTTCTGCATTTTATAATTCATTGACAGAAGAGGCTATTTCTGAGGATGATTACGAACATGCTCAAAAAATTTGGATTACATTCAACATGAAAAATCTTGGTGATTACCATGATTTATATGTAAAAACAGATGTTTTATTGCTTGCTGACGTATTTCAGAATTTCAGAGAACTTTGCATGCGTTATTATAAAATTGATTGTGCACACCTTTTTACCACTCCTGGACTTGCATGGCAAGCATGCCTAAAAATGACTGAAACACCTCTAGAGCTCTTAACAGACATTAATATGTTGTTGTTAATAGAAAAAGGGATTCGAGGTGGAATTAGTATGATTAGCAGAAGACTGGCCAGAGCAAACAATCCTTATATGAATGACTATAATCCAGATGAATCCAATAGTTATATAATGTACTGGGATGCCAATAACCTTTACGGTTGGGCTATGTCCCAGTACTTACCCTATGGAAACTTCAAATGGATCGACATAAATGATATAACTGAAGACTGGATTCTATCTCTTCGAGATGATTCTGATATTGGTTATATTTTTGAAGTTGATCTCGATTACCCTCAGCACCTTCATCATACTCATAACGATTATCCACTTGCACCTGAAAGATTAACCTTAACCGAAGAAATGCTGTCACCTTATGCTAAAAGTTTACTTCACAATAGAAAATATGTTGGGACACCAAAATTAATACCTAACCTTCAAAACAAGAAAAATTATGTGGTCCATTATCGAAATTTAAAACTCTATCTTCAATTAGGATTGAAAGTTACAGCAGTGCATAAAGCCATTCAATTTAAACAAGCTCCTTGGTTGGAAAAATATATATTATTCAACACCGAAAAACGTAAACAAGCTTCATCATCCTTTGAAAAAGATTTTTTTAAACTTTTAAACAATAGTGTGTATGGGAAAACCATGGAAAACTTACGAAAAAGACGCAATATTGAACTTTGTAGTAACACCTCTAAAAGAGCAGTAAAATTAGTAGCATCTCCCACCTTTAAATCATTTAAAACTTATGACGAAGATCTAACTGCTGTCGAAAGACTTAAAACAAGCATTCTGATGAATCGTCCTATTTATGTTGGGTTTTGCATTCTCGAACTTTCTAAACTCCTAATGTATAATTTTCACTATAATTACATAAAGCCACTATATAACGACCGAGCGACGCTCTTATTTACTGATACTGATTCACTAACGTATCATATTACAACAGATGACATATATCAAGATATGCAAAGTAATACAACTATCTTTGATTTTTCTGATTATCCTACAGATCATCCTCTTTATTCTAATGAAAACAAAAAAGTCATTGGGAAATTTAAAGACGAATTAAGTGGTGAAATAGTTCTAGAGTTTGTCGGATTGAAGGCAAAAATGTATTCCATAAAATCATGTAAAGATGAAAAAAAGAGAGCGAAAGGCGTATCCACTCAGGTTGTGCGACATAAAATTAATCATGAAGACTATTTCCAGTGTCTACAACAGCAAAAAACAAGTATTGAAAAACAAATAAAAATAGGCCAAGAAAATCATAAACTGTACACAATCCACCAAAATAAAATAAGTTTAAGTCCCTTCGATGATAAAAGATTCATCTTAGATGATGGTATAACAAGTTTAGCTTATGGACATTGCGAAATTGCTCAAAATGTAGAACTTTAAGCTTAAATATTGTAAAAATTGCCGAAGATATTGTAACCTATACTGTAATTAACTGTACTGTAAACTTCGTTATAAGTGTTGTAATTATATGTATATAATAATTATGATGTTATCTTAATACATAGAAACTTTGAAAATATTTGTAAATAGTGTAAAAATTGTTCAAGATTTTATATTGTAACCTTCGTTATTGTTGACGAAATTGTATATACTAATTATTGTAATGACAACTTTATAGATGAATGCTTGTAAAAAATGAATGTTGCAAATTTTGTTGTATTTGATAAATTATATGTGTATACTAATTATTATGATGTAATGTAAGCACATTAAGTGAATACTGGAAACACTATGTGGAAATAATGTTGCAATAAAGTTTTTAATTAACTGTAAACCGTGTCTGTTTTATTTCAGAATTGTTATTGTTTAGACTGTTTGTGAATTTTATTAATAGGTTAAAAGAAAAAAGGTGAAGAAGAAATGAAAATGAAAATTGTTTTATTAAAAGGAAAAAATGAATTTTTTTATAAATTTATGTTATTAAAAGACAAAGGAATGTATTAAAAGGAAAATTGTTTTACAATTTTTTCTAAAGATTGCATAGTTTAAACATGAAAAGTAATTTCACGACTTAATTTTAATATTACAAACTTTTCTAACTAACCTTAAATGTAGGTTTTGAGAAAACATGATTATTTTTGTATTATTCAAAAACTTTTAATAAGATAATACAATATCTAAAGCCCTATGTTTAGTAGTATAGAAGGTAAATTTCAAGCTTATATCTGTCGAAATGGTAGTAGTAACTGGGGGTGGTGCGATCGATGTGCGCATCCTCTGACGCAAAGCGCATCAACGCATCACACCTCTTGCACCTCTGGCGCAGAACCCCCATTATCTTACTACTATCACTAATTTTTTCCTCAAGAAACAAACGAAGCGCGCTTTTCGTTTATCTCCTGCCCCATTTCTTTGAATAAACGAGATATTTAAAAAGAAAGTAAAAAACACTAAACAAACATGTATTTCTTTTAAGTGGGTAAAGTAGATATTTTTTTTTCTTCTTTTATTTATCACGCTGTTTAAACTTGCCGTGAGATTGAAAAAAAAGAAAGAAAGAAAGAAAATAAAGAAGAAGAAGA
The DNA here is from genome assembly GCA_963930645.1 of Salticus scenicus. Classification (NCBI taxonomy): domain Eukaryota; kingdom Metazoa; phylum Arthropoda; class Arachnida; order Araneae; family Salticidae; genus Salticus; species Salticus scenicus. Next base: position 80,904,625 of record OZ005653.1, read on the forward strand.
GAGAGAGAAAGAGAAGAAAGCTAAATTCAAAAAAGGCCGCGTGAAGAAAACTGGAAAAATGTATAAAACATTTTTTTTTTTTTTTTTTCCCTTTTCTCGCAATTAGAATACAGTTTTGTTGAAAAGTAATTCATGCGATGTATGAACAATTCTAATGTATTTCACAAACAAAGAAGTAAGCTAACAATAAAATGTAAAACAATTTTTAAATGTTAATGAATTTATTTACGTTTCAAAAACTGTAGGCTAATTTTAATGATATTAAGCGCTAAGAGCAAGAATTTGGTAATAAATGTTACATATATTTGACACTTTTTTTTTTTCAATTATTTATTGATTAAAGGGTTGAAAATTTGCTTACAAATTTCAAAGCATGGAAAATCGCAAACATTTAAAAAAAATCATTTTTCTATTTTAAAACTTTACAAAAATGTCTCTTTCTCTGTTCAGATTTATAAAAAGATGAGTTAAAAACAATACAAGCGATAATATCGCTCCTAATGCATAAGAATGCGTCTTTCAAAATAAAGTAACATTATTTTGATGTGAGAGAATATAAATTTTCCTTTTTGTATGTTTATAATGATACTATATTTAAAAGAAGTTGGCTTAAAAAATAAATGTTAATATCTTAAAAATAAAATTTCTTGTTAATTTCACATTTAGGCATGTAATATGCTTAGCTGAATATGTTTGTCACTTTTTATGCAAACATTCGCTAATTAAAAGTCTAAAAATTCGCCGAAAAAACCGAAAGAATAGAAAATGAAAGAAATTACAAGGGAAAAAAAATCAGTTTTCTGTATTATAAACTTTGCAAAAAAAAAAAAAAAAAAAAAAAAAAAACCTTTGTCACGTTATTTGCCACGAAACATTTTTCCTTTATTAAATGTAGATTATTTTTTCTTAATTTAAAAGGTTTTGATTATTTATAAGCACCAATAACAATGAAAAGTAATTTACTGAAAATTTTTGTTTTCTTTATTCAGAAATTATTCTACAGAAATTTATAATTGCGGTAACTTAAAATAGTTCAGAAATATTTCTAAGGATAATAATTCTGTTAACAAACTCTTTTTATTTATTTTTAGGAATATGTTAGATTGCTTTTGCCTATGGCAATATTATCCTTTGAGAGCTATAAAGTATATTTGTTTTAATCGCACAAATTTGGAATGAATAACTTGAATTTAGTTTAGATAATATATTTAATTTACAAAAAATATCATTAACTAAACAGTAAATTACTGCCTTCTCAATATTATATATATGTGTATATATATATATATAATAAATCTTGAAAATTAGTAGTAGTAGTATATATATATACAGTCGGAGCAATATTATTCGAGCGCCAGCAATAACTCCTATATAAAAATGTATAATGCTGTTTTGCTAAATAAATCCTTGTCGAATCATGTTCTTTGTCAGTCTAAGAACATGATTCTACAAGGATTTATTTAATAAAACAGCATTAAGTGTACTTTTTTGTTTTTGTTTTTACATAGGAATAATTGCTGGCGCTCAAATAATGTTACTGTCGACTGTATATATATATATATATACACACAGTCGAAATATTGAATAATCTAATTCCTTCACAACACTCAGCAAATGAAAGATAGATGAAAATACCAACATATGAAATTTTAAATGAGATGTATTTCGAATAAAATTATTGTCACTATGATAATTTAATTTAATTACACTGAGTAGTAAAAACATGTAAAAGTACTTACGCAATATATATATATATATATATATATATATATACATAAAAAATAATTGCTCTAGATATCAGTTTGCCCGTTATATAAAAAATATTTATATTTATTAAATTTTATAATTCAGAAGACCTTTTTTTTAATTAATGTATTTAATTTACTTAAAATTAATAGCGAATACTTAAAATTTATTAATTATTTACTTAAAGTTTACTTACATTTATGTTTTATTAATTTACTTAAATTTAATAAAAAATATTATAATACTACTAATTAAAACATTAACATTTTACTGAATAGTATTTCAATTTAAGACCAAAAGATCTAAAATTCTCCAATCGTGTAAAAGTCATTTTAAAATACGACTTATTTAATTTCGATTTAGATATTCATAAGAAAAAAAAGTAGTGTATCGAAATATATTAAAAACATATTTAACTCAAAAAATATTATTAAAAACTTTGAAATGAAAGCTTCCCTTATCTCTGTCGTTTGGCAATCTTACTCCTCTATTTAGGGGTAAATATTGCTTATGAGATTTCAATGTAAATTACACATTTTAGTTGAAACAACAAAACAATTTTTTTAAACATTTTTTTTTTTAACGCTTATTATCGTAAATTATTTTCTTATTATTTTTTCGATTACCTTAATTGATATTCTACTAAAATTAATTCCCAGATGTAATGTAAAACAAAAAAGTAAACAACTGGGCGTCTCTCCTCAACTTAAAAACTACCGGCATCTTACACGAAAAAATAACTAAACAAATAACTACTTACATAACTACTTAAACAAGGGGCAAGTAAGATTTTTCAATACTTAACAGATGAAGAGAGATGAATTATCGATCCGAAAAAAACTAAGAAATTCCTAAAAATTTTCAAAAATAGTAATGTGCGTCTTGTTTCTTTTGTATATCTCTTATGACTGGCCGGAGAACCCCTACGATGCCTGCGAATAAGGGAACCACGCGATACGCCATCTTGTCGAACACCGAAGGAAAAAATATACCGCTTTCATCTAAAGCGAAAAAGTAGTCATTTTCTGAATCTGTAATCCAGAAATATGTATTCCCGAGCTTTGCTTATAAGGTGCAGTCAGCAGCAAAATTAGTGAAGCACACATTCACATTTTTCCCACACCCACCTACACACACACATATATATATACATTTAATTTTATCGCTAATTTTTATCATCAACTTATTTTTTATAAACAGATTAAGGACTAAGATCAGGACTCGACAAATATTTACTTAACTAAATAGTAATAGGTAAACTTCTTTTAAATACGAATTATTGCGAGCGCTTCAATAATTTTGCTGCCGACTGTAAGCCAATAAACTGAATAGACTGAATGATCGAGAATTTATAGTCTACACATTTGTAGATGGTGAAACAATAGTATGGATAGTTTGAATATTATGAAGTCTTTGTATTGAGACAGTCTTGCTTGATTTCCTAAAATTAGATTATAATCAGAACAATTGCTAAAACTTGGCTTTTGTGTTTATATTTATCTGCAGAGATTTTTAAATAAGTTTGACCTAGACAATATACAGAAACGCTCAAGAATTCCCATAGATGTTTCTAGAACTCGCTTTCAAAGGGAACTAGAATTTATAAGGATAACGTGAAAGTATTTGTATTAGAGCCACAGTTTAGTTTCTAGATGTCTGTCACAAATTTTTTCCTCAGTGAAATCTGTATCTTATACTAATTTATCTATTTTGAATAATCAAATCTACATGTTAGTTATCAGTAAACAATATATTAAAAAAAAAAAAAAAAAAAAAAATCGCATAAATGTGAAACCTGCATTAAACTTTGATTTTCATTATGAAAATTAATTTTAGGAAATAATTTTTAGAATACTAAGACTTTTCTTAGATTGAGGTAATTATAAAGATAGTATTTTGAACATATTTCGCTGGATAGCCAGAATTTTAAAATATTTTAAATCAAATTCATCTCCGGCTCTTTTATTCTTTTTATTTAAATTTCGTTATATGTTGAGCGAAAAATGTTTCTGAATAGATATTTTTATTAATTATAACAAATTTCAATGAAATATATTCACTTTCAGCAACTTTTAAATTTCAATTTAGTTTCTATTATTTTTCTTTTTTAGCAGAGAAACATTCCACTTAGCGACAACCGAATAACACGAACATGGATTTTGCTCGTTAAAGTAAGCGTATACTTTGGGTTTAACTTCGGATGATTTGCCTTGGGCGGAAAATTCTGCATAAAGCCTCTTAAAATTGCAGGCAGTCAAAGTGACACTTCTGCAAGCGACTCAAATCGAATAGATTCTTCTGGTGGAGTTTACTTTAACTGAAATATATCTTAAAATTTTAGATAAATTAACGAAAGGAAAAAGGAAAGCTCGCTTTATTCATGATTTTAATATATTTAATGATTTTAGAATATCCAATGTTAATTCTTTATTTTAAAATATTTAATGTTACTGAAAATAAAAGTGAACATAGTCTAAAACAATGATATAAGTTTAACTTCAATGAGAATAAATAGGAAAGAATGAAAAATCGTGTTCTATATAAAGATTTTCTTATACATTAACAGAATTTTATAACAAATTTTTCGATATCACTTCGTTTGACATATGAATCTACGCTTAATTCAATCATAACCAATACTCAAATTTGTTAAGAATGAAACTTTTGTTAAGCTTTTTAAAATAGAGATACATTAAATGTGGCCATTACGGAAAACATAGCGTATTAATCTTCAATAACATATATTAGTTTACATTTTTAAAACAATCTCATAAAATAAATTTTCACAGTAATAATATATAAGTTCATAATATATTGTATTTGAATTATTTCGCGTGATCCTACGTAAAAATATCGAAAATATATCATTGTCAAAATATCAACGGCTTTGCGCGCTTTGCTATACACTTGATTTATTCATTCTTTTTTTTTTTTTTTTTTTTTTTTTAATTGAATGATATATATCACTTGACAGAAAAAAAAATGAAACTTGTAATGAAATCGCTTAAAGCTCCGTTTCAGGTGATTACAAATAGTTTTGAACTTCAAGGTTTTTCTAATGTAATCCGCTGCCACTAGGTGTATTTCGCTGCCCATCCGCTTCAGTTAATTCGCGCTGCTGCAGGCGAATATTTTTTTAGCAGTACGTTTAAATTTTTGAATTTAAAATATCAAATAGGAATCCTTAGATTATTTCGCACTTTTTGGTTCCTTCCAACTTTGTTGTAGTCAGCGGTATATGAGGTAATAAACGGACATTCTTGGGATAGAATTTTAATAACATTGCTCTGAAAAAAAAAAAAAAAAAAAAAAAAAAAAATCGAGATCCGGTACCATTCTTGCTGATTCTTATGTAAAATGACCTCCTGAATCCGAATATGACTCCCATTCTGCACAGTCACCCACCGTTTTTTAGATACACCACCCCCTCACTCAATTTCTTTCCCTGTTCGATAATTTTGCGACCATGAATTTGATTTGAAGAATGAAAAATAATTAATTTAACACCTAAAAACAAAAAAAGTATAAAGTTTAAAAAATAACATTAAAAACAAATTAAATAGATATACATATATAAGATATGTAATGTATAATTTTAGTGGCAAATCCCCCCTCCCACACTCACACACAAAATTTTTCCCTTGTCGCAAATGTCCATGTTTTAGAATTTTCCTACTCTGTAGCTCCACAGAAGATATTTAACGGTTAAAATAATCCCCCCCCCCCTCCTAAAATCAAATGTATAGCTATAAAATCACCGAAAAATGATAAAAATAGGATGCCATTCCTAAAAAACTGTGGGTGATAGGGCAAAATTAGCGTCATATTCGGGTTCAGGAGGTCATTTTACATAAGAATATGCGGAAATCGTGTCAGAGGCAATTTATATGCCAAACAGTGTAATAAGATGCTTGATCGTCATTTTCATGCTGTAGTAACTCATTATGTAATAATTGCTCCTTGTTTAAAAAAATTTTACATAAACATATCAGAAAAGGTTTATGATGTTAAATAGAATTTTTGAAGAAATTGTAGCACGTAAAAATAGGATGTCCTGCTAATTTCGCAGCTTGAGAAATTTGAGATGTTGGCAGATTTCATCAGAACGATCACTGAACATCACGTGGGTTTCCTGAATAAAGCAGCATAGCCTAAAGAATTATTTTACAAAATAATAATTAATTTTTTTTACGAGAAATTGAACATTGTTTTATTTTAAAATTGGTTCTATCACCAGATTTCTTTAGACGTTATTTAAAGAAGAGTCCCGTACGAAGAAAGAAAGAAAAAAAAAATTGAAATTATTAATAAAGCTCTAGAGTTAAAAATGAACGAATACATTGTTTGAACAAATACATAGTTTATAATTATATATATTATAAAGTTAGTTTCAACACCAGACCATTTTAAAATGTTTCTGAAAAATTTAATTTACCTCAGTTTGTGCTGTGTATCAAGTAGTTTAAAAAATCAAATAAGAAAAAAAAAAAAAAAAAAAAAAAAAAAAAAAAAAAAAACAGTATCAAAATATTTTTACATAATTGCGTTATTAGACTACGATTCAGAGATCCTTCATCTCTCATATTAAAATTTTCAAACACAAAACAGAAAACAAATTTGAAAGAATCAAAAACATTGTGTTATCAAAAGAAAAAAATCAAGCGAAAAGAAATAATATATTTTTAAATAATTTTGATGAAATATTTTAAAATAAACATGTACACGAGTACCAGAAAAATCTGGCCCTTCTTATCAAACTTATTTGCCAACCTTTCACGAGACACAACTTACTTAAAATATTTCAAAAATTATGCCAACAATCAGTACAGTGAACAAAAATTTTCAAAAATTAGCCATTATCATACACTACATTTTTTTTTTTTTTTTTTTTTTTTTTTTTACTTAGTAAATTTTAATTGCGAATGCTCAAATAACATAAATTAAAAATCATATTCCTAAGATGTCCCTAAAAGCAAAAAAATTAATAGAATTGGACAAGAAATTCATTAAACAATAATCAACATAATTAAACAAAACATCTTTATTTCTCAAATGAAACAGGCTGACATTATTAGGAAAAGTTAAAACCACTAACAATACAATTATAGCAAACCACCTAAGCATTACATGACATATATTTAAAATTTCTCTAATACTAATAAGAAAAAATCTAGAAATTTGAAACCAGCATTTAACTATCAAAAATAATTTTCACAAAGTTTATCAACATTATCAAAACTAAATGTCGAGTTTTTCATCATTCAAATTTTCAAATAATAAAACAACTCCAATTCATACAGTGCGTGATCTTAAAAAAAAAAAAAAAAAACTTTCTCAGTTTTCTGAAAAAAAAAAATACTCGACGAATCGGCCTTGAATTTTAGACATGCAGAAACACACATAAGCTGACATCTTCCCCTATCGATTTAGTTACGAGTACAATTAGGGGACCAATCACAAACTGAAGAAAAGCACAATTACTTTGGATTACTCTGTATCATAAAGAAGCTACAAATGACTTGTAACTTTAAAACAGGATTTAATTTCACATACTTTGTATTTGTATGCTTTTTTGTGGCCATAGCACGATTATTTACACACACACACACACACACACACCAGACACACACATATATACACACACACACACACACATATATATATATATAAGGTTTTGCGTTAAGTTTGCGTTTTACGGTTTTTTTTTTTTTTTTTTTTTTTTTTTTTACGCGCAAAGGTTTTGCGTTTTACGTTTTTGCAGTAAGTTTTACTTATGAATAGTTTCACATTTATTAATTTTCTCGTAAGTTTTTCTTTAGTTATTTTTGTTACATATTTTCAACTTTTATATGACTGAAAACATATATTATAATTTCATATATATATATATATATAATATTAGTTTTTTATTTATAACAAAAATGGATTTTATAACAAAAATTACAAATCTTGCAGTTAAATTGATAAAACATTAGAAAGACATTATTCTGAAAGATAAAATGCGCACATGTAATTTTCGCTAAGATATGAGCTTTTGTAAAAAGTATTTTTTCTTTACTGTATATGTATCAAAGATAAAAAATTTTTAATTACTTAGGTCGAAATATATATATATATATTCGACAACTTATGCCAAATGTTCATTTAAATAGAGTAAATATTTAACAAATCAGTGGCAAATGAATGAGCTAGATTTTAAATAATTTCCAGAGTTGAAATTTCATAAGGGGTTTTTCCCATGTCGTGTATTTCATTTGGAGATCCAGTTATTTCACCTACGTTGCAAAACTACATTTTTTGTAAAAAAAACTCTTAATGAACTCACAAACCTTAATAAATAAATAAAATTTTGTTAAAACGCATTCTTGTTATAAGTAAAAAACTTGATAATAAATAAATACTTGTCTGAATAATTGTGCTATTCCCACAAAAAAATCAAAGAACATTGTACATGCAATCATGTGTTAGATTTACAGGTCATTAGTAGCTTTTTGTAATATAGGGTGGTTCATAGTGTTTTCAATTTGTGGTGGTCAGATAACTGCTTTCATAACTAAATCGACAGTGGAAAATGTGAGTTTATAAATTTTCTTGTATGTCGTAAGTTCAAGTCCGTTTCGTTCAGTGTTTCTTTTAAAAAATACGAAAAAAGGTAAAAATGAAAAAAAATCTATTGATATGATCACCCACTATAAACAAAATGCAAGTAACACTCAAAAATAAAAGTACTTTCCCTCATTTATCTAAGAAATAACAAATTTCTTCTACTCCGAATTCTAGCAATTTAAGATAATTTAAGATTTAGAAAAAAATCATACGAAACATAGAAAACAGTGGCGGATCCACAACTTGACTTTTGGGGGGGGCTAAGATTTTTCAAAGTGTTATTCTAGACCAATAAAAAATTTACAATTGCAATATTCAATTGTGAATGTCAGTGTTTTGGGGGTTGGGGGGCTTCAGCCCCCTAGCCCCCCCCCTTAAATCCGCCACTGATAGAAAATAAAGAAATAAATAGATAAATGAAATCATTTTTCGAATACTCTTAATTAAAAGTAAACATTAAATTTATAAAGATCAGAAGTGTGAATTGAATACACCCCGATAATTGCAAGTTAATTCTTAATCCGTAATAGTTCTCATGGAAAATTAAATAAAGTTTTTATTTTCGATATAATAAGATATTGATTAAAATATGTTTATTTACAAATGTGAATTTTAAAAGGAAATATTTTTCCTTTATGACAAATATATATATATATTTCTTGCTATTATATTTCATTTAAATTAAAACAATGTGATTTAAAAGTTCTCATTCATTATTAATTATTATTAAATATTATATAAATATACAAAGTTACGATAAGAGTCTACTGATTTTTATCTTATTATAAAGCCACAAAATATACTTCATCTATAAATATTTGGTTATCATCCAACAGGAAAAATAATCATGGAAAACAAATCATTTATAAAAGAAGTAATGCTTTAATTATCATATCCAACCTGATAATAAATTCTTCACTTTATCTACGAACAAAATTCTCCTGGCTTAAATTGAGACTGCGGCATGTAATGCACGCGATTTGCTTATGATAAAATTCCCCCGAGGGAATTTTGGAAGAAAATTACTGGAATCGCACAGAAGCAGTTTAGGAAATATTCCAAATTTGTTGCGCTAAAGTGGAGAATTTAACTGTTAAGGTAAAATGTTGCAACACGTTTTATACAACATCTGCTTGATCTTGTGAGAAAATTGTTTTCTCCTGGAATATGTTATTTGTTTTATTATGGTTTTGGAATCATTTTTGGTATGAAGTTTTTGATATTAAAAACTAATTTAAGCAAGTGAATATCTAAAAAATATTTTTATTTTTTAGAATTTTATTGAAATAAATATACATATGCATATATATATATATATATATATATATATATATATATATATATATATATATATATATATATATATATATATATATATATATTTTTTTTTACAAAATGGTAAGGACAGTTATTTATTCTAAAATTCGATCCCAGTTGAAGTATTTATATAAATAATTCAGCTTGGATAACTCGTTTAGAGTCATTGTACTAGTTTTGTAATATCAAAAGTATCTAGAAGCGATAGTGCAATACTTTTTAGAAGTTGGTAGATAGAAATATGTATAAACTGTTTTTCTTAAGTTGGTAATAAAGATTTTTTTGTATACTTTTTTTTTTCCTGAAATTGTATTTTCTGAAAAAATACAACGTTAAAAAATATATGCTCAATTAGGAGAACAAGTACTAAATCTAACTAATATCTAAACTTAATAACAAATATCTAAAAAAATTGTCATTGATTAGACTTTCATATAAATATATCTGTACAAAATGCTTAATATATATATATATATATATATATATATATAAGAATTGTTATTTTATTCGAAAATTTCCATCTGAATTGTGACATTTGTATAAATAATTTAGCGTAGATAACTGGTTTAAGAATTATTGTACTTGTTTCGAAATATCAAATGTAAATAAGAGTAATGCTGCAAGACTTTTTAGGAATTGACAGAAGAATACATTAAAAAACTGTTGTATCGTTGTTGGTACTAACCCCTTAGCTGCCGACGAAAATTTATGAGATTCGCTTCAAAGAGCCCCCGTTAATACAAAGGAACGTACTTCAGGAAAACGTATATATACGCCCGGGGCAGTTAAGGGTTAACCCCTTAACGCCCACGGGCGTATATATACATCTTTGAATCAACCATTTTTCTAAGATGTTTTTTATTTTTATTTTTTATTTTTTAGATACATTGCTAAATATGTGTTCAAAAATGAGAACAAGTAGCTGTTTCTTTTTCACATTAAAATGGATTCTTAACATAGTTTAAAAAATTATAAATATTATTTTATTTTAAGTGTAATATATTAAGAATTTATAGATGAATGTTACGTTCATTAGGAATGTGATGTTGAAATATATTTTAACATGAAATATATTTTAACATTTTATGGAATAATTTACTCGGGTATTCAATATAAATATTTAATAACCACTGAATTTTCTTAGTCAATAAAAACAAATAAATAAATAAATAAATATGGCAGGGATAGAGAATTTCTTTTCAAGCAAAATTTCATGTTATAGTAAAAAATGTACTTCTGTTTTTTGGATTTATCATACTTCAAGTTTATTCCAAAATAATACCGGCATAATCTTTCTGAAAGATTTTACCTAAATTTATGTATATATATATATATATATATATATATATATATATATATATATATTCAAGAAAAATAAGCTTGTTTAAAATAACAATTTTATTAATAACATACATGCAAAATTTGTTACTTACAAACTTTGAATAAACACCATAAAATGCAATAATCTCGCAACAATTGTTTCGGGTCGAAAAAACTCACGACCCTTCATCAGGCGAATAAAGTAAGCACGAGTGCTGCAGTCAAAGCGGCAACGCAGTCAAAGCTGCAGTCAAAGCGTTGCCGCTTTGACTGCAGTACTCGTGCTTACTTTATTCGCCTGATGAAGGGTTGTGCGTTTTTTCGACCCGAAACAATTGTTGCGAGTTTATTGCATTTTATGGTGTTTATTCAAAGTTTGTAAGTAATAATTTTTTCAGCGCCAGTTTTGTGGTGCTTTTTTATTAAAAATGCAAAATTTGGTTAAAATCATACTTGCTCTGTTTTATATTATGTTACTAACATAAGTTTCAGAAATGCTCACTGAACTTACGAGCTCAGTTATTATTTATGAAATTTTCTCTCTTTATCCTATGTTAATAAATGCTTTCAATCAGCTACTGTCTACCTATATCTTATTTATAAGCGTTTCTAAACTAGCTAATCTCCTTTCTCAGATAATCATAAAACTGCATATTTAAACAGAAATCCTCAAACACCTTTGACTACACTAATTTCTGGCGGTACAGAAACGATGATTAAAATATAAACTCACAGTAATTCCTTGACACTAGGATTAAATATTACTGACTCAAGCATAGTTCATAAATAATATACAAAGCTTCCAGTAAACGAATTTCTAACTGGCTATATTTAAAAGTTTAATATTTAATTATAATAAACATACAAAATTTTATAAATTCAAATTAATTTATTCCAGTTTATGTTTGAGATATTTTATTTAAATGTGAGATAAATATTTTTTCCTGTGTTTTGCAAATTAAATATTATGAAAATAATAATTTATTTGTATCGAGGATCCTGCAATAAAATGTTTACTTTCTATTGAATGGTATTATAATAATTCGAATGTATTTCATAGAATTGGTAAAATGCGCATCGCACTGGGATTTATAAATTTTATTCAGTTTTACTAGACATAGTTTATATATTCTTTAAAATTCGGATTATATAATTACTTGAAATAATTACAACATATTTTTCTTACTTAGAAAATAATAAATTAATCCTGAAATTTCTGTAAAATTTTTGCTGTTTTTAAATTAAATATGTTAGATTTAATTAACAGTTTTCATAGTTTGATTGATAAATTGAAAGACGTACATTGTATCCTGATTAAATAAAATAGAAACTGAGTAAAAATAATGTATACAATTTACCAGGAGCTTCAAAACATTTTTTTTTCTTCTCATAAAATAGCTGAATGTGTGTATTTAAAACACAGTATAACTTTTTAAAAAATAAATACAAATTTACATTTTTATTTTGCTATCATATCTTTAAAGAAAACATTTGAATACGAAAATGATCAATTTATATATTTTTTAAAAACTATTGACTCTGAGTAAATAATTACCAGAATTAATAAGTTGATTGTTTTAATTTTAGAAAATTTAGTTAATTTTATAAGTATTTGCTTGCTTTATTTAATGTTGAATGAAATATTATGGAATTTGAGATATGTGAACAGAAACATACATACAGTAATACTTACGTTAAAACAAAAATATTATTGCATTTAAGCTGTGCTTGCATTACACACTGGTTAGTGAAAAGATAAAAATTTACCTAATGCAGAGTTGCCAACTTTTATAATTTATTCCGGAGCATTGTTAGCCACGCCCTTTTCTCACACCGGAAATTTTAAAGAATGATTTTCCCCTTATTTAACCGTTGTCGCATATTAAAGAACAATAGTCAATAAAATTTCTGGTGCAAAAAGAAGGCGGGGCTAAAATTGCTCCGGAATAAATTATAAAAGTTGGCAACTCTGCTAATGCTATTGGCTGACAAATTAAAAAGGATAACACAAAAGAAAAAAAATATATATATATGATTTGCACAGACTGTAAACACTTTCCATTTCCAAATGCATTTGTATGTTATATTATTTAATCTTCAGTCTATTTTACATCAGTGATGGCTTATATATATATATATATATATATATATATATATATATATATTAGACAAGTGGACTTTTTAAAAGCTGTAAGGTTTATATTTCGTTTTTATTTCGTTTATATTTCGTTTTAATATATTTCGTTTTTAACTACGTAGGAAACAATATAAAAAAATCTGTAAATAGTTTTTTTTCTGAAAGTAAGCATTAAACAGATTGCTTTTGTGTATCCCTGTATATTATCTAAAATCTTTATACGCAACCAATAGCTTGCTAAAAAAATTTTTCTTAACATTTAGAATTAAAATTAAGCAAATTCCATTAATATCTTACAACGTATACAGAAAACTTTGTTGTACCCCAAACACAAATAAATTTTGCTATTCAAACTTTATGCTACAGAAAAGTGTTGTTATGAGTATCTTTAAAAATGTAAATTTAATTAGTTACGTTTTTTGCAGTGTATTTGATTTTTAAATTAAAGATAGATCTCACACAGACCGTTATGTGTCAGAAATCCTATTCTGTTTTCCTGTACACAAACCAACAGCACTTTTTAAATCATTTTGAATACAGAAGGTAGAATCATAAACCTGAGTAACATATATCAATTTCAATGCATTCTAAAATTATTTGTGATAATTAGAGCACAGAAAGACAGAGAAATCAAAGTCATATTCACTTTTAAACTTATTGATAAGCGTTTTAATTGCATAACACAAGGGAAAATGTACTTCACTTAATTTCCAGTTATATCTCCTAATATCTTAATATTTTGGGGTGATTCTGTAAAGTTAGCATTTATGCTAATTATGAAATTCTAATTTCATATCTAATTTCGCAATTCTAGATATATGAACACAGTGACGAGAAATTGCAAAAATATTATTGTGGACAATCGGTATTAAGCATTATAATCAATATTCTCCTTAACTGTCAGAATAAATATTATGTTAAGAGCAATTTAATCTAGAAGAATTTATTGTATAATAACAAATAAGATTAGTGCAATAATAACAAATAGGATTAGTTAACTAATATTAAATATTAAATACTTAATCCTTTTTTTTTTTTTTTTTTTACTTTCTTCTATATGTAATATACATAAAGTATTGGATTCGTGAAAATTTTTGACCTCCGTTTTTTGATGGATTTACACGTTTTGGGATGTCCAGAACACGAACTGACAGTTTTTAGAAAATGTCTGTCTGTCTGTATAACTTTTTTGTGGACTCTGTATCTCACGAATCAATGAATGAAATTTAACCAAACTTAGTATTTAGTTGCACCCTGACATAAACTGGTGCTGATTAGATTTGGGGATCAATTGCTCAATAGGTGGCGCTGTGATCGCATTTTATGCAACTTTTAACATGGCAGTATAGGACGAAATTTCGTATAAATGTGCATAATGAGAGTTACTTTAAACTTGTGATTGTAAAATTAATATGAATTATTGATAATAGTAGTAGTTAACTAGGGAAAAAATTTTGTGCATGTGGGGCATCGGTTCCCCCCAGGGGAGTGAAAGTACCCCCTGGGGGGGGGGTAAAGTTTCAGGATGGGTACGTTTCGAAAGGTCTCGTCAATACCTTTAAAACGAATGGTTGAACTATAAATCTGTGATAATTTAAAACAAAGTTATCGATTTTTTTTAAATTTTAACGAAAAACACTTAGAAAAAAAATCGTATTATTATTATTATTTTTTTTTTTTAGATATTGTTACTGAGTGAATATGTATAGGAAAATATAGAAGAAAGTCTTGTGGTGGCCACAACATATTAGTTTTTTTTTTTTTTTTTATAAAGGGCTCTCTAAAATTACTATCTATATAATATTTCTCTAACGTGGACCAGTTTCAATTACTTTTTTGTCGAAACGATACGATACGCAAGGATACAAAAAATAATATTTATACATGGACAATATTTAAGAACGCCGGCTTAGCTCAATGGTCTAATAAGAAAAAATGACGACATTTGTCTGATGAAATTATTTTACGAAAAAATGTATTTTTAGCTGTTGTTTCTTCAGAATCTTTAGAGCGTCATTTTAAACTTGGCAGTATTTTAAAGATATATACCGAATATGAACTTTTGTGTCATAAATTGACTAAAATACACAATCATAAAAAATATAATCAAAATAGGAATTATTTATTTTATTTATTAATATATATATATACCAAAATTAATAAAAGTCATCGCCAACATGACGAAAAAAATTTAAGAGGCGTCGTGGGAGTTCTATAATAAAATTGTACTGCCTGTGGAAGTATGAAAATTGGGTCGTGAACCATGAATTTTATTTGGAAACCTTTCTTTGAATGATTTTGGTTTCACTATTGTACAATATTAATTTAGTTTTAATAATAATTTGGCTTCTGATAAATTAAAATTTTAATTAGGTGGTGAAATTAGTATAATGTTTATGAGTTTCAAATTTTAAAGGTAAAAAAGAAAAGAAATAAAGGGCGAATATTTCGCACGGGTTTGCTAGTAATTAAATAAAACAAATAATGATTAAACGTTGAATACATATATACATATGCATATATATATTGCACTTCCATATTGGCGAGCTTTTGCAAAGACTAAAAATGGTTAAAATGACGCTATTCAAGACGGAATTTTTCCGACAATAACAAACATGAAACAAAGTTGGTACTACCAACATCATTTCAAGCTTGCGTGTTTTTGAAAATAGCTTTTCTTTCCCCATTATTATTTTTTTTCTCCTGTACGGTCGGAATTTTACTCGAACATTTTTGTG
This sequence comes from Salticus scenicus, assembly GCA_963930645.1. Lineage (NCBI taxonomy): Eukaryota > Metazoa > Arthropoda > Arachnida > Araneae > Salticidae > Salticus > Salticus scenicus. The sequence goes on from OZ005653.1 coordinate 80,920,489, forward strand.
GAACTAAGCAGCTGTTCTGCAGTACGATGTTACACCGCAGAGTTATTATTTAACCCATTCATTAAGTAAATCTTGGGCAACTTGCCAGGTAGAAATGTCAAGTATTTGCAGAAAGCACATTAAAACCAAGACATATAGTTTTTATTTATTTAGAAAAATTTTAAGTTTTCGAGAAGTTATAATTTGTAGGAATAAAATGTAGCATGATAGTAAACGCAAATACTGAGTATAATTTAATATTCTACTACAGTATGGAAGAGTGGAGGCGTTTAAAAATATTTATAATGCTGCTAATTAAGGTTTTGCGCATTTTAAGGCAGAGCGTTACATTTATAATATTTTCAGATGATGAATGGTGCTTGAATCTATAAAAGTGATGCACTTTTACAGAAACATTTTAAGTAATGAGTGGTAAATGCATTTTAAAACGTAAGTAATTTGTGGGTTAAAGCATTTTTAGTTTGGCATCACTTTGTAAATTTATTAATATTTTCTTTCCTTTCTTTTTTATTTTTTATACTTGAATGCGGAAAATTAACTTTTTAGTATTCAAATACGAAGATATGTATAGTTTAAAACTTATTAATGAATCCACAAAATAATACCAAAATTTAATATTTAGAAAAAAAATAAATAAATAAAAAAAAATAAAAAACAATCAACATGTAGTACACTTACAGATTTTTCAATAAAATGAAAATATGGGATTTTATTATATTATTATTAATATTATTATTATTATTATTTTGTTAATTCAACTCGTTGAAATCATAATGCATTTAATACTTTTACATTCGCATGCATGTGCATAACATACAAAGTTTAATAAAATGGAGACGTTAATAATAAAATTTATACTATTTACTATTTTTAAGGACATAATTTTACATTATATATTTATCGTAAAAAATATTATGTTTTTAAGATGCTTTTTATTATTTTATACCTTATATGTATGCGAATACTTTAGGATTCAGTGAAGTAAATATTTCTATTGCAATTTTATTATTAAGTATACTACAGTAAAAAGCGCAGATAAACAGTTTCTAAACGCTGAAAAAAAAAAAGAATTCTGTAAAAATATACAAACTTTATTAATTCTCAACAACACTTTCGGGTCAATACAACTAAACACTTGTCACACATGAGGCGAATAGAGTAGACACAACAGTAGTATAAAAGTGGTAAAACACAAATAAGCAAAAAAATATATGGTCGATTTAAAAACTTGCAATTGTGGGAGAAATGTGAGCATTTATTTTTAAATGCATAATTAATAGTTAAAATCAAGTAATATTTACGTTAAATACAATTACTACATTTAAATTATTGCATTTAAATTGCAATCCCGAAATACAGAAAAGAAAAAAAAAAAAATAATAATAATAATTTTATTTTACAAAAAATAACTTTAAAATAGAGTTTTTATGCAATATAATAAATTATGAAAACGCATTATAACAACAATTATATTTGTTAACTTAAAATAACTGTTGACATAATGTGTTCGGAAGAGTTATTTTTACTATACAATTACTAATTTAGAGCTTTTGTGCTTGCATTGTTCGCCAGAAGAATGGTTATGTTTTCTTTTGACTCGAAACAATTGTTGCGACTTTTTTGCATTTTATAGTGTTGTTTAAAGTCATTTAACTATCTTAATTTAATTAATTTCGAGTTTTGTAAAAATAGCTGAAGCTTTCTAATTAAGTTGATAAAAGTCTGTATGTACTTGTTTTTATGATGCATCAAAAGAGTAACATTGCTTTTCATCATTTCTATTTTTTTTAAATTCTTAAAGAGAACAGATATTTTTTACAGTTGTATGTTACAAATAAAAAGAAATCAAAATCTCTTTACTTTTTTTAAAAGGCTATTCGAAGGTTTAAAATATGCAACGTTTCTTTGAATTATTTGAACTGTCCTTTACAAAATCCACTTATAAATGAAATATATATATATATATATATATATATATATATATATATATATATATATTAGGGCTGTGCCGATTAATCGATTAATCGGTTCGATTAATCGATCAATGCTTAGTCCCGATAAATTTTTTTAATCAAGTTAATCGGATCGATTAATTCGATTAAAAATTTTCAAAATTCGATTAAATTTTTCAAACTACGAATTATAGAAAAAATGTTTTCAGCCTACAAAATATTTTTTCCCATATTTTGCTAAAACATTTTAAGAAACATCCATCAAATAATGAAAAAGCAAAAAATAAAATAAAATAAATAAATAAATAAATAAAAATAAAACCTCTCAAAAGAAGTTGTTGCAATTGTGTTCATAGAGAAAAGGGGGAGAACAGTTATTAAACAAAATGCCGCTTCATGTACATGCTTGAGCAACCCCACCTGTCTGTAGCCTTCTACAGAAAGTGTTGGCTAGGGTAATAGTATTCTCAGAAACAAGAAGCTTTCAAGAAATGGAAATGCTAAAGATTAAACAAAAAAAAAAAAAAAGGTTTTGAGATTGAGATTTCCCTTATTCCTCTGATGGGGGAAATGTCAACAGAGTTTCACAGTATTTTCAAGCGTTTATTTTCTGTTCAGAATTGCTGATAGTAACTATTCAAGCAGAAACAGAAAATAACATTCTGTGTTCTAGTCCGAAGTGACAAAGAAGAACTAAAATATAAGAATTTGAGATTTTTATGATAATCAGGGCGCGAAATTTCCGCTCGCCAGCTCGCCATTGGTGAGTGGAAATTTTATTGTGGCGAGTAAAATTTCAGAAAAAAAAAATCAATTTATAAACGTTAAATTATGCTTATCTTAGGTAAGGTGACCAGACATCCCCTTTTTAAGAGGACAGTCTTTTTTATCAACGCTCTGCCCTCTTAAACGTAAAAAACATTACAGGACTAAAATGTCTTCTTTTTTGTGTTTTTCGTCCTCTGTCTTCTTTTTCAAATGAAAAGGATTTAGTCTTTAATTTAAAAAATTTCTCAAAACTGGGAAGCTCAATCGGCTGTTGGCTGTATCGAACGGTGAACACTAACTTTTTTCTGCGTGAGGCTTGCAAAAGAACAACTTTCTAATAAACTTGCCAGAGCATATTATGGTTTATGTCTATTCAGATTCTTCGAATCACAAAGAAATAAAAGTATTCCCTATATTTGTAAGGTTGTTTGATCCAAAACACAGAATCACTATTAATTGCCATGAAATTGTCAGGAAATCATTAAGAAGGTGGTGCTTCAGTTGGCACGCTGTGGGTTGACATGTGTTACACTTTTGCATGAAGAATATTCCTCATAAAGATAGGCCCGCCAGTGACCGAGAGGTTCTGTCCTTGAAGCTGGTATACATGAGGCGTTGGGAGTTTTCCGTAGTTTTCTCCGAAACTAGCGTAAATATGGGCTAGGGGCTAGGACATCTTAGAAAGAACTCCTACTCAGGCCTAGAGCTCTAGTACAGGCACTTGGCCTTAATGATAGCGCTACCACCCTCTTACAAAAATATGCAAATGTTAGTTGAATTCATACTATGTCCTCCAGGCAAAAACGCTCCCAAAAAGCGACTGTTTTCTTCAATGAACAAGATGTAGACATGTTAAAAGAATCCCCTTTATATACGTACTTTAAAAATGTATTAATTTCTAAGACTAATTTAGGTTATACTAGTGAGAACTTTTATAAAATGTTGATAAAGAATGGCTGTTCGTTAAAATAAATCGTTCCATCTACCGAATATTAATTTTATTTTTTCATTTGCCAATTTTATTTTTTCTTTTATGATTATAATTTTAATTAAAAAAAAATGTCTACCAATATTTTTTTTTTAAATGTAGCTGCATGAAAGTACCACAAAAAGAAAAAAAAAAGTTTTTGTCTATAGCAAAAATTAATAATTAAAAAAAAGATAATCTTTATTGTCCAGTGACATCTATAAAAAATTAAGGATTTTTCTCTCATATCCGTATGTTATTAATTTTAATTAATTTGTACTGATCCAAATTCATCATTTGAGATAAAAAAAAAAAAACAAATTCCACCACTTGTGAAAAGTTGCTTTTAAATCGGTTTTTACAATCATTTTCATTTAATTTTGTGTCCTCTAAAATGACCTCTTTTTCAAAATTGAACGTATTCTATTTTCTTAAAATAAAAGACATTGCATAATTTCTCCTCTTTTTCCAATAAAATATTCTGGACACCTTATATGTAAAAAGTAGAGTAAGTTAACTATATTTTGTGGCGAGTAACATTTTTATTTCAACGAGTGTAATCTAAGTTGAAATTTCGGGCCCTGTGATAATGATATGAAATTTTGAGAATTAATTTGAAAATAGTGATAAGCGAGATGGACAAGGCCTGCAAATATAAAACTAAAATATGTGTAAATTCATTTAATGTTTCTTTCAAAATGAATCGAAAAATTAATTTATTAAAAAAAAAAAAAAAAAAAAAAAAAAAAAGAATAAGTGAAAATATTTATATAAAATTAACACTTAAAGTCATTAATTATTACTCTGAAAATTGCTTTAAATTTCAGTTATGAAACAGATATAATTAATTAGACAAAAATTTTTGAAAAAAAATTTTTTTTTTTTTTTTTTAGTTAAACTTATGAATAACATGTATATATATATATATACACACACACAATATGAGAGTTTTATTCATCATCGAAATAAAATTATATAAAGAAAAATGAAAACCGATTAAAAATCCGATTAATCGATTAATGAACTATGATTAACCCAGTTAAAATTCTTAATCGATTCCCACCCCTAATATATATATATATATATATATATTAAATCTTTAACTTGATACAAAGGAAAAAAATGGATTTGATTTAAATAAATATTTATATTAGAGCTTTATGGAGTGCTTAATAAATTAGACCAATGATAAACGTACGCATCAGTATTAAGGAATAAGAAAGAAAAGAATATTGCACTTACTTTTTCACATTTCATTTGTTAAGAAATGCAAACATCACAGAGGAGTCTGGAAAAAATAAAAAATAAAATAAAATAAAAACCATTATAAAATATTTGTTTACGCGTCATTTTTTGACATTCAAATGCAATATTTAAATTAAATATCTTATTAATATTATTCATACGAATATTATAATATTACTTCAGTATTTTCTAGAAAATAATTAAATATAAAATAGAATACTGAAAAAATAAAATAAAATAAAATCTCTATCATATTTATAATCGTAAACTAAAATCAAGATTAAAACTGATCTACATACTTCATCTTAATACATACATATTTGAAATTATTTCTATTTTTATTTATAATTTAAAAAGGTATTTCATATTACAAAACATAATTTGTAAGCATTTGTAATGTGTTTTAGTGGAAATTCTTCTGTATAATAAAACATAGAGTAAACATTTTATGGTATCCATATTTTTTCCGTTAGAATTTTCCACTATTAATCCTTATATTTCCTGTCGTTCTTTATACGTAAAGTTTTACTTCCTAAAAAATTATTATATTTTATATAAATGCAGCAAGATCTATAGAAATATTGAAAAACAGCAACAATGTATTTAACAGTTAACATTTCTGCACAAAAATAAGTTAATCAATTGTTATTCTAGATCTGCGTTTAATTGTTTGCAGTAGTGGACAAATTGTCAGCATATGAAAATATCAAACAATTTTAGAAGCGTACTTGTTGTCTCATATTCAATTACTATACAGTAAATTTGTAACTTTTTAAACCTAAATTTGTTCAGCAATTGACATATCCCCATTGTTATGATTTGGATATGAACGATTTTTCCTAAAACATCTTTATGTTATTAAAACTAAAAACTTCTTCACACACTATAAAACTAATGAAAACATCACCGGTTTCGTAAGGACACGGCCTTTCTTCCTCAGGTTCAAGCACGTTGCATTGGCGGCAAAAGCAAGATATGTTAATACGTATTTGCACTTCAGGAAGAAATGCCATGTCCTTTTGAAACCGGTGGTGTTTTCATTAGTTTTATGGTGTGTGAAGAAGTTCTCCGTTTTAATATTGATTGTATACCAGTTCTTTTATTTAATATTGTGTTTTTGTTAATTTCTAAAGCACCCTTTTGTCAAGAAAGAACTAATTTCTCCTTTTCTTGTATTCAAGTAATCAAATAGATAACTTTAAATAGAATTTATAACGTTAACTAAATAAAAATGAGGATAAAAAAGTTCAGCTTTTTATTTATTTATTTATTTAACCAGTATTTTCCTACAAAAATTTCTTCCTTATAATATCTCAAAAATAACTGTAAAATGCGATAAAAATTTCTGTATAGAAAACCTGGTGGAAGAAAAAACGGAACTCCTGCATCACTGTAAAAGTAAATTAGATTATATATATATATATATATATATATATATATATATACTAGCAGACCCGGCCACGCGTTGCTGTGACTAAGTTATACGTTGAATTATACGGCTGTAAACTATTTAGTACAGTTAAATTATTATTTACGAACAAAGACGAAAACGTTGTAGCCGATGTAAAAACCCACAGGGTTGAGATTTGAAACTTAGGTCAAAATTTGGAAGCGATTGAAAAAAATTTTCGTAGTGTTGATATTAAGCACAAATTAATTTTATTGTAGGGTCCTATAAATTTTAATGGAGAAGTGATACATATTATTTCTAATGCTACTTTGGATAAAATTGCTAAAATGACTAATATATAAATTAAATTCTATTAAAATTCTATTAAAATAAAGGTATAAAAGAAACAGACGATTTTAAAATCAATTTTTATGGAGGAGTGAAATATAATATATGCTATAATGGATAATTTTACTATTAAATGACCTCATCATTTTAAATATTTTAAAGAGGGCAACAGCTGTAGTTATAAAAGGGAAAACAATAAGGCTAAACCAGAAAAATAAGTAAATTTGATAAATATTTTAAAACTTTAAAATTGGAAATCTTATGAAATATTGGACATTTAAAGTAAATACATGTATCATTTTAAATACAAAAAGATTTTGGAAAAGTTTAGTGTATTTTAACGAAGTGATGAGAAGTTTTTGAGTATGTTAAAATTTTAATAGTAAATTCAAGTCAATAAAGATGGGAAACATTGAGGATTAAGATAAGAATAATTAAAAGATAAAAAAAAAAAAAAAAAAAAAAAAAAAAAACTTTTTATATACCATGCTTTTAAATTTTAATATACTAATAATATACAAATTAAAAGGAAAATGATAAATATTCTATCATAGTTTGAAGTCAAATTTGTTTTCAAATGTCTAAATAAAATATCTGATGTAAGATACTAATATTTTGCAGCGGAATAGATTTCATTTCTGTCATCCTTGGCGAAAAAAAAAGAATATCGCCAAATTATCTGGCGAAAATATTTAATTCCTTTCAAAAATCATGGTTATTTTAACAACTTATATTAAAAGAGTAATGAATAATATGAAACAATATTTCGTACAATACATATTACATGTCATACATACGTACAATGAATAATACATATTACATTTCGTACAATGCATACATCTGGCATGTATATTTTCGTGTTACGCTTTTGATCGCCAAATAATAATAATAATAATAAAAAAAGCCAAGGGCGACAGAGTTTAAAAATTTTAAATTAAAATTTTGTCAATTTGACAGCAAAATAATTCAATCTAACACCCGCGATAACTAATACATATCTATACCCAAATATAAGGATTAAAATCGGGAAATAAATTTCCTCGATTTTTAATAATTTCTTACAAAAAATCCAGTGGGCAATTAACATAGGAAATCTTTTTCTTGGCTGCACAGACGGTCAGTGAGTCACACTTCGCTTGCGTATAGAACTCATAGATATAGTATAGCATATATAGAATAGAGTGATCATTGGGGAGAAAAAAGTTATTCCTTTTCATTTGGGAAAAGACGACGTTTTTACCAAAATATGGCCGTCTTTCCCCGAGTGAATACACACGGGAATACATACTAATATTTTAGCAAATAAAATTTATGAATAATTTATTTGCTAAAGGGGAATGGAAGACTCCAGATACAGTTTCAAATTCATATTTCTTTCTTTCTTTTCTTTTTCTTTTCTTTTTTTTTTTTTTTTTTTTTTTCAATACCACTTAATGGCTGTTTCCAAAGCTTTTATTTTTTATCTTTTTTCGGCATCAAAAATCTTTCTACGATAACATGGGGATGAGAGATCTATATATATTACTATATCTATGATAGAACTACATTAGCACTTTATCAATGTGTATAAAATCTTTAAATTGATTATGACGTCAATTTTCGTGAGATGCATAATTTAACTTTTTATAATTTTTTAACGTTCACGTTTGATTAAATGTATTTATTTTTATGTCGAAAGAAAATGAACTCGTATTTTTTTTTTTTTTTTTTGGCAACAATTAAATTAATGGAACTCACAGATATTTTGGAGCAACTTTAATAAAGGTCTATAATTAACAAATAATTGCAATAAAACAATATTGTGACAATAAATTGAGATAAAAACTATCCTATCTCTCAAGTTGGATCAAACTGCACACAGTGTGCAAAATTTCATCAAAATCAGTTCCTTATTTTAGGAGTTTACCCCGGACAAACATCGTGACACGTAATTTATATATATATACAGATTAAAATTAAATTATAAAGTTTTGATCAATGAAGCACAAATAAGTAAAAAACAGGATTAATTTCACTGTATTATCTTCATTATAATATGAATTCAATTTACACTTCAGTCTAAGTAACACGTGGCCGGCTATGCTAACACCAAAAATTTAAAAAGTGGAAATAATTGAATTATACGAAATTTATTAATAGGTTAAAAAGTTGAAGATTCTTTGTGTAGATGGCAGCACCAAATATATTTCAGCTTTCATTTCAACCCAGTCGAAAGGTATCGACATCTGTTAGAATCATTTGGAGTTAACAGATAATTGTGACTGTCAAATAATAACAGACAAATAATTAGCAATAAATTAAAATTGCGACTATAATTTGAGATTTAAACTATCCTATCTCTCAAGTTGGATCGAACTGCACATGGTGTGCGAATTTTATTATAATCGGTTAAGTGGTTTAGGAGTCCATTGAGGACAAACATTGTGACACGAGATTTATATATATTAAGATATAAAGAATGCAATGATTTCACAACATAAACTATTATATGTATATGGCCTCGTGAAATTACATTTAAGAATAACTTTTAGTGGGCTTCTAATATCCAAATATTTTCATTAATCTAGTTTATTTAATCATTCGTAAAAAATAACCATTCAAATTTCCTTGCAGTAACTAGTACCATAAAAATGTACCAAATTTTTCTATTAGGAATAATTATATATATTATTTTTAAATAGTTTGTAAAACAATTTCTTGTAATTTTCATTAAAATCAACAAAATGCTTCTGGGACATAATAAGTTTTCCACTCTTTTGTAATATTGTTTGCGTAAGATATATGTATGCATTGAATTGATGTTTAGCAATTATTTAAAATTTTCTAGAAAATCGAAATATAATTATATCGAATATAATTTTATTTAATACTATTGGATAATATTTTGAAACAATGTACATAAGATTTTTTCACGTAAGCTATATACTTTCCGGATTAAAAAGAATATTTACTATACTAATTTTCCTGCTCTTCCTGAAGGGTTGGTAGAATGTTTATCTTATAAATGATGTTATGGGGGGAAAACATACAAAAGTGTGAGCTATCCATCTGACATCTTACAGCTATTCCGAAAGTTGCAAAAATATTTTCTTTGAGGCAAAGTTACTAATGTATTTGGCGTGAATACATCTTCACATACTTTTTTTATGTTTGAAACCTTGATAATTTTCGAATGTATGAAAATTATGGTATATAAATTACTAAAGAGTTAAGATTTAGTTAAATAAATTAATATGTTTAAATATTTTAAGTCTAGAACAAAACTCATTTTTTAACTCTTCTTTACGCCAAAAATACGCTGATCACGTTAAATAATATTCCTGACGTACTATTACTTCTTGGATTTAAAAAAAAAAAAAAAAAAAAAAAAAAAAAAAAAAGCTATAGATAAAAATACGAGTAATAATTTAATGTTTGAGAATTTTCTGAATGTGAAAACGGAATTGAATATATATATATATTATAATTTGAATAATTTAATTCCATTAAAACACTCAGCAAATGAAAGATAGATGAAAATACCAACATATGAAATTTTAAATGAGATGTATTTCGAATAAAATTATTGTCCCGATGATAATTTAATTTAATTACACTGAGTAGTAAAAACATGTAAAAGTACTTACGCAGAAGAGAAATGACACAGATAACTCATAAGCCTAATGATGATAGAAATTGCATAAACCATTAATCCAATAGAAACATTCATCAAATAATAGAAATGGAAAGAGATAAATTAACCAAAAGGATCTGTTAAAAGAAAAGAGAATTCATGAAATGAAAAATATAATTTTAAATGCTGAAAACCAGAAATGATGACACATCAGGAAACTTGCATCTCTGTCAGCATTATGCAAGATTTCCGATTGCTGTATAGCTAATTCAAGCAATATACAACTCAAGTTTCTATCTTGCAACAAAACAAAGTATAAAAGGAAATTAGATTAATCAGTAACACAAACAGAATTGAAAAATGGAATAAGTAATTTTGATAACTCCACATGTAATCGATTCCAAACAGAAATAGTAAAAATAAACAGGTTGCCAAAACGAACAAACTGAAAAGAAATGATTAAAAGCAAAGAAACGATTAATCGAACTAGTTGGTTCTGAAATGAAATAAATGAAAACATTAAGTGATAGTTATTAATCTTTTAAATTTAAAAGCTAAAAACACTATTAAAAAGATGATATTTAACAGGGTTATTTAATTATAAGAATCTTATCTATTTTCAGTTTAGATTAAACGTTCAACGTAACGTGAGATAGCGCCATCTTACGTGAAAAAAGTGTGTACTTATTAAGTAATTATAGAAAATGTACGATTTGACTTCCAATTTTTACTTTAGTTTAATTTGTATTCTTCAGCAATCTTATCAAAAGGCCAACAAGTGATGATTAAGAAATTATGATTATGTTCATTTGTGAAATATTGATTTAATTTTAAATATTATTAATTTAGAATTGATTAAAATTAATGAAAACACCAAATTTGATTATGCATAGAATGAAATCTTATGTTTGAATAATTAAACAAACATAATGCATGAAGAGTTGAAACTTAAATAATATCAACCAGAAAAAGAGGATGTAACCTGCAATTGCGATAATATAATGCTTCCTTTTTTTTATAATTAAATTCATCAACCCCCCCCCCCCCCCAACCAACCAGCCATACACAAATTTTTATGAGAAATTGGTAAGGCGTTTGTCGTATGAAACTGATGTCTACAAATAATCCAAAAAAAAAATTTTTTTTCCCCTCCCTTATTGTTTTATTAAAAACATTAATAATATATTCAACACAAATAAATACATAAATAAATAAATAAAATAAATAAGTAAAATAAAATAAAATAAAATAAAGTAAAATTTGTTTGATTTAATGCTGTATTCTCGAAGTGGAAATGTTCTTCTTGCAAAAATAAGCGATAAGAAATGAAAAAATATAATTGTATTTAAAATTACAAATTTGGATTAGAAAAAGCTATATTATTTGTAATAATTGTGAATAATTGATTTAAAAAAAAATCAATATTTAAAATTTCAGGATTCAATTCTACGCATTTTGAAAAAGAAGCTTTATTTAAATATTGTTTCGAATAAAAAAATATAAAAGAGTGTTTTTTTTTTTTTTTTTTTTTTGTTCTTTTTTTTTAATAACGAAATAATTATCAATAATGTTTATCTTCAATGAAAACTTATTCAGACAAATTATATTATTAGGCACATTTACTCATAAGTAAATATATCAGGGTTGCCCTCAAATAGAAGAATATATCCCTCAAATAGAAGAATGAAATTCTCTGACTTTTCCAGGTTTTCCAGACGTGTTCCAAGAAAATTCCAGTCTAGCCATATATTGTGCATTGGCTGCGTTAAGGGCAAAATAATTATGGTACCACTTAAAAACACAAAAGTTATATTACTTTGACCTAATGAGAGATTGCCCTCCAAGGGTTGGCCTTCTAAGAGGTCTTGCTTGAAAAAATGGCAGAAGCTAAGAAAAAAACATGAAAAATGACTCTACGTTGGAGGAAAAATTAGTTTTTCTTTTTTGGTAGTCGTCGTATGAAATTTCCTGACTTTTCCAGATTCTGGCTAAAATATTGAAATTACCTGACTTTCATGGCCAATTTTCAAATTTCCTGACTATTCCAGGTTCTCCAGGTAGCGTGGCAACCCTGATGTATATATATATATATATATATAGAGAGAGAGAGAAAGAGAGAGAGGGAGAGAGAGAGATGTAGATATATATTACGCGTGTATAGAGCGCATGCGTGTATAACGCGCACCCTGTACTTTAGAAGAAAAAAATGGCGATATTTTTTATCTCGTATATAACGCGCACCATAAATTTGACATGCAATGAATTTTCCAGATTGAGAGCCAACCGCAATGGGGATCAAATAAATCAACAACCAAAACTTATTGTTCCAATGTCATTCTTTAAACGATGTCTTTCAGTTCTATTCTGTAATACTTAATCCTAAGAACTAAAGACACCTAACATAATTGATTATCCCATAGTTGTCAACATTTTAATTTATTTCGGAGCATTTTCAGCCCCGCCAATATTACGCACCACATTATTTAGGGAATATTTTTCTTCAATATATAACTCTGAGAAAATAATAATAAATTACCCTTTAACAGTAGTAGCGGCAATAAGAATTGCCAGTTTTTGTCATTTTATAGCCTTGTTGTATAAAAGAATTACAATGAGTGAAATAAAGATGCTACGTACTCCTAGTAAGTAAGGTTTTTTTCAGTTTTTTTCTTCTTTAAATACATGATTTAATTCATCCATACTATGTTAAGTGATTACATGCAGCAGTAAAATATATTTCGTGTATAACGCGCACCTGGAGTTTTTGTCTTTTTTTTTTTTTCTTTTTTTTTAAGAGCGCGTTATACATGCGTAAATATGATATATATATGTGTGTGTGTGTGTGTGTGTGTAAACTTCTAAAAACCTTTTATTTAACAAAACTTTCTAATGCAATAGAAACCCTTTCTTTTAATCATCCAAATTTAATAACATTTGTATTAATATTACATTATCAAGAACAAATCTCTCTCAGGAAGAAAAAAAAATAAAATTAAGACATGCTAGAATAACAGAGTGCAAAATCCTTTTAATGTTAACAAAATTGTCTTTTTTTATGAACATGCAAGTAACCATAAAATTAATATGCTTCATCTTTTTATTTTGTGGATGGGAAATCTCCTTTAGTTGTTATTGGATTTACCACAAAAAAGAATAACCTGCCTTCTTAATTTTCCTTCTTTTACAAAAAAAGATAAGAGTTTATCTTGGTAATAAAATATCAGTAAGTGTCGTGGAATGTCAAACTGATATTACCGACATTTTATTTTTCTGCGCTACATGAAAAAAGATTTTAAGAAAAAATATACAATATATAGAAGATAGGAATAAGCTATTTGAATCTGAAAAAAAGATTTATGAATGAAATCCTTAACTTATAAATATGAAATGTGTAAAAGATTGTTAATGTACATAATATCCGAGTATTGATAGATGCTTTACAAAATTATTTTTAAAAAAATCGAGAAAAAGTATGAAGAAAATTTGATTGCTAATTTGAAGTATAGTTTCAGATGTTAATAGATTACAGCATGTGATCTTTAGGTAGCTTGTAGTACATTTAATGGATACTTGATTACATTCCATCTATTTGAAACATCCGAAGTACTATAGAATGAATACGAGCTGTTATCCCCTGCTTGAGTTTCTGTACATAATGATAAGCAATTTTAAAGACGGAATCTTATCCGTAATCCCACACGAAAAGCCCAAGGGGGTTAAATCTAGCGATGGAGGAGGCCACAGAATTTAATCTCCTGAACCTATCCACCTGTTGGGGTAAATTTTTATATTCTTGGTATCTTAGTTAACAGGAATCTATCGAGAAGTATAAAATTATAAGAAGAAAATTGTATCACTTTCGTTAGTTGGGTGCCATTCAAATACCCGTTTCGTATTTATATTTTATTTTCAATTTAATTTTGCAAAGTGTATAACAATTCATCGACAAACTTTATTTTTTGACGCAATAATTAGGATCTTGAAACAAATCTGTAAGAGAGTGTGTTATGTAGATCTGAAATCCATATTCTTTAAAACAATAAATAGGATCCCAAAACAAATCTCAAAAGAGTGTGTTACGTAGATTATCAATCAACATTGATAGACACAATAATTAGGATCGCAAAACAAATTTGTAAGATCTGGAATGAATATGGTTTGGCATAATAATTAGAATATTAAAAAAGAAAAAAAAAATCTGTACGACAGTGTGTTACATAGATCTGGAATGAATATTCTTTGACACAATAATTAGGTTCTTAAAATAAATAATAAGAGAGCATGTTACATGGACCTGGAATCAATGAGTGTTCTTCATTTATAAAGTTTAGATAACTAAAATATATTTCTTATGTCTAACACTCAATTATTAAACAAGTTTACTACGGATATAGCAGACATTTAAATTTACCAAAACCCACAAGAAGGTCTATTTTTCATTTCCAGAAAAATCATAATGTGACATTGACTGATACATGAACTATAAATATTATTATATCCTTAACATATGTTTGATTTCTTTCAATATACACTTATTAGAAATTTAAAATTAATGTATGCATAAATATTGTATATTGCAGAATAGAAATTGTTAACGGTTTCATTATTTTTAAATGTTCGTGCAAATTCCATGATGTTCAATTTCGTTTATTTATTTCGTTAATTATGAATATTTTTCTTATGCAGTATACAGGATCAGCAAATGTATAAAGTTCATTTATAATGCTCTGTTCTCATTAGTAACGTTCATTTATATTACTCTTTAATGATGCTCTACGATCCTTTCTGTTGCCAGTAGTTGTTTCTTCTGTTATTAAAATAAATTTAAATTTAAATTGTTATAAGTGAAACGAAAAAAACGAGCTTAGATTTGTATTTAATTTGTGTAATAAGAAATTTTGTTTAATAATAATAATAATGATAATAATAATAACAAAAGAAAAAAAAAGTGTAAATTTGCAGCGAGTTTGAATTCAACAATTACTATATATGGTCGAAAAATTAAATAAAGCCAGTACAAATTTTAATTATCGTAACAATAAATTTTAAATGCAATAAATAATAATGTATAAATAAATAAATAAATAATAAACTAAATAAATAAATAAATTATGTAATAATTATAATAAATAAATGTGTAATCAGTTGCGTATATTGTAACAGTTTTAACAGCATGAAATAGAAAATTTAAATAAAGCCAGAATTTTGTTTTATACGGTAAAATTAACCTATGTTTATTATAGTGTATTTTCATAATTTTGATGGGACTGTTATTATTATTAAAAGAGTATAAAATTCATAAGAACTATAATTAATATTTTAAACCGAATATAACAGAATGGAGTCATCTAAATAAATTCTATTAATGGTCTTTATCAACTTCGCCAATCGAAACATTTTTGTCATAAAATCAACTCCACAAATGTTATTTAATTATATAATTAAGCATTTATTATATAATTCAATAATTCTGAAATATATATCAGCAATTCTGATTATAATAACAGGAGACTTGGCGTTGGAATATTAAAACCTGAATAAATTACTACGTCAGAAACGCCAAAGAAAAATATTGGAAATGCATACAGCTGTTTCGGCTGCCTTAAGCGTGCCGTCTTCAGTGGAAAAAGGATGCAAAAAGGATTTCCTTTTTGCACTGAAGACGGCACGCTTAAGGCTGCCGAAACAGCTGTATGCCTTTGGCGTTTCTGACGTAGTAATTTATTCAGGTTTTATTTCTGATTATAATCTGATTATGATCTGAAATTACAATTCTCTATAATTTTTATAAACAATTCCAATAAAGAACCAAAAATTATTATAACTGTTTTAAAATAATGTAATTAAAATATCGCCATAATCTAAAAAAAAATTTTACCTGTAAAATTCGCATAAATAAGCATCAAAATGGCCTTTTAACTGTTTAGATATCGTATGAGGCGCCCTAGAGGAGCGTGCATGGGAGGAAAACTCTCATTCAATCAATCTCATAGTAGAAACATTTAAATACAAGCTCTTTTAATTTCATGGGCTAGTGAAAATTTTTTATTTGCTTGGAAGTTCGCCAATCTCCAATTTTGTTCTTCCTCTCAACCAAGCGGATAAAATAAATTGTTCGTTTTTTGTTCGATGCGTAAATATTCGCTATTTTATAGACTGGAGTTTCTGTTAAATATACAAATTTTGGGAATAATTACACGTTATTAAGAAAATTATTTTATTTTTATCTTGTTCTGAATGTAGAAAATTATATCTAAATATATTGTTAAAAAACGTAACTATACATTTTATAGGAATATAGTTAGATAATAAAGCTTGAAATATATTAATTTTCAAAATCTATTTTAAACTGTTTGTAAGGTCAAAAAAAAGTGCTTTACTAAAGAATATTTTTAATTTAATTTTGCGCACTTTACAAAGTTCAATATTAAATTTAATAATTGAGCAGGATTATACTACTATTGTACAAATTGGCCCAATATTATTTTGCGCCACATGAATGCTAGTTTAAATTGACATAGGAAAGATTCTTTTAAAACATGTGTAAGTAAATATTTGAAGATGTTATGCAATAAGTTACAGGTTAACTGTAAGTTTTAATAATGTAAATATATTTCTGCAGAAAAGCCGATTTATAATTTCTGAAGTAAAGTTATCGAAAGAAAGTAATGTTTTCCCAGTTTAAAATATATAATAATATCCTACTGGTTTATAAAATAGTTAACCATATCTTTTGAAAAGAACAATTGTATAAGTATGAAGCAAAAATCTTTTTCGATTTACGTAAAAAATATTAATCAATCATATTTAATCAATCATATAGTAAAATCATCTAACTTTCTATTAATTTCATGAAAATAAAAATAATTTACTTGTTTCGAGAAATGGTAAATTTCATTTCTTTTTTCTTTCTTGCTTTCTAAAATTATATATATATATATAAATTGCACTGTTTGTATAAATCTTTTTTTTTTTTTTTTTTTTTTTTTTTTCTGCATTGTAAATGAATTAGTCAAAAATTTAATCGTAAATGAATTGTATAGATTAAATTATATTTTATAGTATTTAAAATAGGTTTTAAATCATTAAGAATGCATATTTAAAATTTAAAATATTTTTATTGGCACTAAAATCGAGCAACTCTGATTAATTTAAAATGAAGAATGAAACATTCAGAACTATTGAAATCAAACAAACGAAAATCTTCTAAAAAGTATACATTTAGCTTTAAACAAAAACAACAATGAATAATAATAATAATAATAATAATAGATGTGTTAAAAAAAAATGGTAAAAAATAAAAACCAATTAATACCCGAAATGTTTCAAGAATAAATATTGCTTTGAAAAAAAAAAAAAAAGAAAGAAAGAAAGAAAGAAAAGAAAAAAAAGATGTTTAACTATTACTATGAATTGAAACTTTTTAACTTAAAGATATCAGCTGAAAAAATAAAATAAAATAAAATAAAATAGCTTGTTTACTTTCACGAGTTCCTTATAGGCGGATTTTTCACAATATTACTTTGTGTGATTAAATAATTATACATTTTTTATTAAAATAAATGGTCTGTAAACAATTACAGCTAAAAATTCGTAACATTTTTAATTTAAAGCGGGAACAAATATTTCTTCTTACTTTTAAAAACATATGTGTTATGAGAAATTATTTATTAAAGTAACATTGTTTCATAGATAATTCTCAGTATTTGGTACTGTTAAATATTTTTTTTACACACAATTAATCATTCTTAAATGACAAAAAAAAAAAAAAAAATCTCTTTTTTTTTTTTTTTTTTTTTTTTTTTTTTTTTTTGTATGTGTGTGTGTTTCTTTCTTTCTTTAATAAAACAAAATTATTATTTTTATTTTAAATTCTAAGTCTTTTGAAATAAATATAACATTACGTATACAATAATTCATTATTTAATCCTTGCTCGCTTTTTTGATTATTTATAAACCACTCTTTGTTCTAAATAATCACAACTTCGTATTTATTAAAAATATAAATATAAACAATATATATATTTTTTTTATAATTTTTCTTCATGTGTACAATTTTGTATATATAATTCACTTAAAAATTGTTACTAAGTACACACAGTTGATTTGTAATATTAGCATAAAATGCTTAAACTAAGGAGACAGCAATCTCTGGTAATTATAGAAATATTTAATTCATGTCATTTCAATTGTATGCGTTAGAGAAGCTTTTTGTTTATCTGGGAAGATGCCAGAATCCATTATTTCTCTCTCAACAAAAGCAGATAAAATAAATAACTCGTTTTTCGTTTTGCGTGAGAATCTTTGCAATTTGAAATACGAAAATTTCGCTTAAATATACGGGTTTATGAGGGAATTATACACTATTAAAGAAATTACTCTTGTCTTGCTTACAACTTTCCTGCATGCAATGTATTATGTTTGGGTGCATTGTTTAAAGCAAAGCATATTTCAAAGAACAATATATATATATATATATATATATATATATACATATATAATTTGAATAATTTAATTCCTTTGCAACACTCAGCAAATGAAAGATAGATGAAAATACCAACATATGAAATTTTAAATGAGATGTATTTCGAATAAAATTTTTGTCACGATGGTAATTTAATTTGATTACACTGATTAGTAAGAACACCATGAAGGTGGATAATATGACTTATTAAATTATTAAAATTGTATATTAACAACCAAGTAAAAATATTTTTCTAGTTTACAGTTTATCTCAAATTTTCTCAATAAGGTAAAAAAAAAAAAAAAAAAAAAAAAAGTAAAAGAAAAAAGAAGAAGAAAAGATTTAAATATATATATATATATATATTAGAGAGAGAGAGTAATGTAAAAATCGCAACAAACACGTATTACGTTTAAAAAGTTACTTTTCTCTCCAGAATTTAGTTATTTTGGTTTATTTATTTTATTATCGTATACTATTAAGTGAGCAATATTTGTATATAGATATATGTATATTTCACTGTTCTCGAAAGCGGTGGCTCGGGCAGTCACGTGATTTAATACAAAGGTGCCCTCCGTAGGGTCATTGTGCGCACCGAAGTCAGATTTTCGAATTTTTGATTACTTTTCTTTTAATTAATAAAAATATGAAAATAAAACTTCCCATTTCTATAATGACGCAGAGTGGAGAATCTTAGGAGAGATTTGATTGGTTTATTTGATTTTCATTTAATTGCGTGTATTTTACATTGAACTACAGCTACGTTATGAGGAATTACAAGAGATTTGAATGGTTTATTTGATTTTCATTGATTTGAGTGTATTTTACGTTGAACTAGAGCTACGTTATGAGGAGTTACGAGAGATTTGTTTGGTTTGTTTGATTTTCATTGGTTTGAGCTAATTTTACGTTGAACTAGAGGTATGGTATGAGGAATTACGAGAGATTTGATTGGTTTATTTGATTTTCATTGATTTGAGTGGAATTAACGTTGAACTAGAGCTACGTTATGAGGAATTACGAAAGATTTGATTGGTTTATTTGATTTTAATTGATTTGAGCGTATTTTACGTTGAACTAGAGCTACGTTTAGATTTTATTTAAAAATATTTGAATTTTTAATATTTTAATATTATGCGACTTCTACAGAGAACAAATTACGACTGGCGCCGAAGGCGCCCGAGAGCATGTTTTTTGGTAGAAATTTTCGTGGGTCTCTGGCCAGCTAGGTAGTGAAGCCAGCTAGTATATATATATTATATGCATATATATACATAAAATTTTTAACAAACTCATTCGAATTTTCTTAATTTAAATTATTACAAAGACTATAGGTAAAATATTTTAGCAAAAACACTTATACAACTTAAATAAATAAATAAAAATTTTATAAATAAAAAAGATAAATAGTAAACGGGACTTTAAAATAAAAGTGTTAGTGTTGGCTATTAGTTAATTTTTGCATATTGTAGCAAAATGCATCAGAATACTGATGTTAAATTGGTGGGTACATGAATAACATTTTGTCCGCCGCATACGTTGAAATTTTGTATATCAAACTAAAAGAACTGTCAAGAGTTTTTCAATATTTGATGTTTATTTACAAAATTTTTATTGATTATACACATAATTTGATACCATTTCGAAGTCGAATTAAATTTTTATAATAATACTAACTTTATTGTTATGTAAAATAATTACTGAAAACAAAAAAAAAAAAAAAAAAAAAAAAAAAAAAAGAAAAGAAAAAGAAAAAGAAAAAAAAGTTATTAATTTTTTAAATAAGAGTGTAAGAATAATTTAGGCTATGTCTTATTTTCTTTCTTAATTCAATTTACTTCAAATGCTGAATTTTTTCTTATTTTATTTATTTATTTATTTATATTTAGTTTTTCATTATTAAAGCACGAAAATTTTCGAACATATCGCTGAAGAGGTTAACATTCTTTTATAATTTGTCAGCTATAAAATATTTGTAATGATTTATTTAGTACTGGATAGTGTATATGGAAAATTCCGAATTTTAAGCGGACTGTTACAAGGCTTATTTCTATACTAGCAATAACATAGGTTTTGAAATTACAGTTTATAATACATATAATTAAAATGCTTGTTATGGATATAATGTACATTATATGGAACTTGATTATAATACCTACGGTAATTATACTAACAACAAAATGTTAATGTTTATACGTGCGGGGATTTCTTAAGCGGCATTATAGAGGAATAAAAGGATATTTCCTATTACCACGACAAACCGTAAGTCACAAAAATTACTTACCTCTTGTGTCTCCCAGATTCTTGTTGGATACGCTGTAATTTACTGAAATATGACAGAGAGGATAAACTCTAACCCTCCCCCGAAGCCCATATTAATGATCTTCAATGAACACGTGCTGCTCATGTTTCATTAATGAGCATACACACCAAGTAAGAGTGGAATTCCAAAACCCCGCTCAACGTGAAATCTCCAGTGTGCACTTCATTACGTGCGGCGGAGTGCTTTTATTCGCACCCGGCTACCACGCACAAGGTCAAGGCATTCCTGTGAAATGAGGTACCCTTGGGGACTCTCAACACTTCTCCTGGGGCGAATATTAAGAAATCCATAGTAAAGGATTAAATGTAAGACAACAGTGGTAATGCTGAATTTCGATGGTTTATAGAATTAATTGATGCATTCTGGATATTGTGAAATTGAACGTAGAATCAATTTTAACTATTTCGCAATTTCAGATAATAATGATAATAATAATAATAATAATAATAATAAAACATAAATATGCACTCTCTCTCTCTTTTTTTTTTTTTTTTCGAAATTTCATAATAATTCAAAATACATTACAACTTCCAAATTTTGCTAATGTATTTAGAAAAAAAAAAAAAAAAAACCTATAAACTTAAAATTTAAAAATATTAAATTATTACTAAGAACTAACGCCTTTTTCAAGCTATATGTAAATAACGATTTCTAATAGTATTTCGTAATTTTAATCTAAAATAAAGTCATTAAATTATTAATATTCTATAGATTTTTTTAAACACGTGGACGAATATCAAGCATGTATTGGTAGATGATTCATGCAAAGTAACATTGGTATAGCTAACTTTGGATGGTCTGCAATTTATTATATATATATATATATATATATATATATATATATATGAATAAATTATCAAATGAATGTATTGAAATAACCCCCCCCCCCAAAAAAAAAAAAAAAAAAAAAAAAAAAAAGTCTTCATTCAGGACTATAGAAGAGATCTATATATCTATATATATACTAGCAGACCCGGCCACGCGTTGCTGTGGCTATGTTATACGTTGAATTATAATGTAGTAAAATATTCAATATATTAAAATTATTATTTACGAATAAAGACCATCCTTGATAACATCCTTGATCTTAGCAGACTTAGCCCGCTTCGCTGGTCCCTATTTTTAAATGATTCACTATAATTAAAGAATTCTCAAAATTGCATTAATTTTTAACATGTGAAAAAAAAAGAGAAAAAAAAAATCTGATCGGGAAAAATGTTCGACACTCATAATGAATCCATATATTATCGAAAGGAAAATGATATAAAATACAAAAAAATCTTCTCTCATTGGTGGAATAATCTGTTCGGACCCCCACTGCCTGCGGCAGTGTATACCTGCGCAAACCATGCGCACCGTTTCTTCATCCACCGTTCCCGCCCTTCTTAATAACTCTATACTTTCGAAAATATCCGCAATCGATTTATCGGGCCTTAAAACTTAATAATACTAATTTTCAAAGTTCTAACTCTTATTTCTATTATTTTGCCCCTTTGCCCTCCCCCCTCCCACTATTCTAAATAATTTTACAAATTCGAAAATATCTACAGTTTATTTGTAGGTGTCAAAAACCTGTATGCACCAATTTGAACGATCTAACTATATTTTTATTTTTTGCCCCTCTGCCCCCCTTCCCGCCCCTCCTAATAAATTTACAAATTCGAAAATATCCGCAATCGATTTGTTGGTATCAAAAATTCTATGCACCAATTTTGAATGATCTAACTCCATTTTTATATTTTGCTCCTCTGCCCCCCCCCCCTTTCCCGCTCCTCTTAATAATTTTACAAATTCGAAAATATCTGCAATCGATTTGTACGTATCAAAAACTTTTATGTACCAATTTTTAGCGATGTAACTCTATTTTTATTTTTTTGCCCCTCCGCCCCCTTACCCGCCCCTCCTAATAACTTTACACTTTCGAAAATATCCTCATTCGATTTGCAGGCCTCTAAAACCTCTCTATACCAATTTTGAACAGTCTATCTGCATTTCTATTTTTTTTTTTGGTTGTTGTTGTTTGTTTGTTTGTTTGTGAAATCACGTTTTGGCCCCTCCCCCCCCTTTTGGGAGGCGAATTTAAAAACTATCCTATCTCTCAAGTTGGACCAAATTGCACACAGTGTCCAAATTTCATTAAAATCGGCTCATTAGTTTAGGAGTTCATCGCGGACAAACATAATAAATTTTATATATAAAGATATATATATATATATATATTAAATTATAAAGTTTTGATCAATGAAGCACAAATAAGTAAAAAACAGGATTAATTTCACTGTATTATCTTCATTATAATATGAATTCAATTTACACTTCAGTCTAAGTAACACGTGGCCGGCTATGCTAACACCAAAAATTTAAAAAGTGGAAATAATTGAATTATACGAAATTTATTAATAGGTTAAAAAGTTGAAGATTCTTTGTGTAGATGGCAGCACCAAATATATTTCAGCTTTCATTTCAACCCAGTCGAAAGGTATCGACATCTGTTAGAATCATTTGGAGTTAACAGATAATTGTGACTGTCAAATAATAACAGACAAATAATTAGCAATAAATTAAAATTGCGACTATAATTTGAGATTTAAACTATCCTATCTCTCAAGTTGGATCGAACTGCACATGGTGTGCGAATTTTATTATAATCGGTTAAGTGGTTTAGGAGTCCATTGAGGACAAACATTGTGACACGAGATTTATATATATTAAGATATCTCCGATATATCTCTGTCTATAGTCCTGGTCTTCATCAGGGAAGCCTCCTCCGAGTAGGGGTGAAAGAGAAGTTTCATCCCTATACGGATGGGGACACCCTGATGAAGACCTCTGTGTTTTTGGGGGTTTTATTTCATTTCATTCATTTGTTATTATATTTAAGCTTTACATTTCCTTTTGCAGCATTTTTGCGCATTGGTTTGTAATTCCCCTGTTGGTTTTTCTAATCTTTAAACTTCTGTTTTATTTTTATATAATATACATATCCGTTTCAAAAGTTTCCTATACATATAATATATATTAACAAAATTTTATATTAGTTCGAAATATAGTAGCTTTTATCTAATGTATTTTTAAAATAATTTTAAATATCTGTACATAGCATTGAAATTAATTATCAGGTTTAAGGAGTATCATTTTTATGAATACATTTTTTGATAGGTTTTTCCTGTGGCGAATGTTAAGAAAGACATCGTAAAGGATAAACTGTAAGACAACATTTCGATGGTTTACAGAATTTATTCATATATTGTATAGATATTATGAAACCATATGTAAAATCAATTTTAACTGCCTGTTTCGCAATTTCTGATAGTAGGAAAAATAATGATGTAAATATTTATATGTATAATAAATATGTATTTTTTCCCCTATGAAATATCCTCTTATTAGTTTAAAATAGTTTACAGCTTTCAAATTTAAGTAATGTATTCTAAAAAATAAATAAATATAAATAATTATTATTAATACTCGTATTGAATTTTTATTAAGTAATAATGGCCTTTTTTGATGTGTATAACCGAAGCTACTTGAAAATAGTGATCTTTAATAATATTATTTCAAAGGTTTTCTTATAGTGTAATACAAAAGTAACGTATTTTATATAATATTATTATTATATAAAATATACTATATTTGTGGGGGCATAAATCAATATATCCATAGTAAATGATTAAATGTAAAACAAAAATGGCATTCTTAATTTTGGATAGACTGCAAAATTAATTGGTGTCTTCTGCATATTGTGAAATCAAGTCTATCGATTTTAAACACTTGTATCACAATTTTGAATGATACAGAAAACAAAAAAATGCACTTTATTCCTACAAAATTTCTTTCTTTCTTTCTTTCTTTTTTTTTTAATACGTTAAAGCATTTAGTTTTACCTAATACATCTAAAAAATAATTTTAACTATCTCTTCTTAATATTGAATTATAATTAAGTATTAGCATAGTAGCATATTTCGCAACATCAGACGATAGAACTAAAAAAATAAGCAAATAAACATTTTCTTTTATGGGTTTTTTTTTTTTTTCTTTGTGGAATTTATTCAAACTATATTAGAGTTTCGATTTTGCCTAATGAATAAAAATAATTGTATTTCTATTTTCTTAATATTGAACGTTTATTAAGTATTAATATTTATTCCATTTTAATTTATTAGTAAAACTATTTATGAATAATATTCTTTGATAAACTTTAATAAGCTTAAAAAAATATTAATAAATTAAATTTTATGTGAGTACATATATACAATAATAAATATTATTTTAAATTCTTATCAATGTTTGAAATAATGCATGGCACATTTTAATTGTTTAGTTGTATTTGTAACAATTACATTTATTATCTATTTCAAAATATTGGAAAAAATACAAATTTTAACGGTATAATAAAAATCAAATATTTTAAATTATTAATTTCTTAGATATTTTATAACCAGTTTTATAATATATTTATAATATTTATTATTACTACAACAGTAAAAAATAAATACTAAGTAGTTTAATTGGAATTTTTTAAACATTACAAAACAACCGTAATAATGTTGTATGCCTACAGAATTAACTGATGAATTCATGCATTCCAGATGATACAAAATGAAATGTATAATCAATTTCTACTACCTATTTTGCAATTTTAAATAATCAAAATAAATAAATAGATAAATAAAAATATGCATTTATTTTTTGTTTCTTTTCGAAATTTCCTTTTAATTCAAGATATTTTAAAGATTTCACTTTTACCTAATATATTCTAAAAAATAAATAATTTTAATTCTCTCTCTCTCTCTCTCTCTCTGATTTTTTTTTTTTTTTTTTTTTTTTTTTTTTAATATTAAGTTTTTAATAAATTGTTGGCTTAAAAAGATATTTTACAATTTTTAGTAATAATAGTAATAATAATAATAATAATAATTCGCAAAATGCATACTATAAGATAGTGCCGTTTTCGAAATGTAAGGAAAAATATATGCCGACAAAGATTTAAAATTATTTATTTATTTATTTATTTATTTATTTTAAGCAGAAATGTACAATAATAATTATCAAAGATATACAAAATTATTTTAAGATATTTGCTATAAATTGATAAGAAATTTACTTGCATTTATTATAACAATTTGGAACGTGTAACCTTGAATATACTGAAATACATGTGCATAAATATGTAAATAAAGTGTAACATCATTTTACATTTTATTTCTCAACATAATATCCAGTTCATATAACTGAAATATTATGACATCAATATTTAATTCCTTTTATTTAGTTGGCTTCTTTGTAAACAAAGGTTATGTCTGTTTATTCACATTCAACTTTTTACTTTATTTTTATTAAAATCACACAATCAACTGTGGAAGATTACTCACTCAGACAACCTTGTGAGTAATGCTGACCGAGGTGTCGGCCTGGATAGCGCAATTGGTAGAGCCTTGACCTTGTAAGTCAAAGATCCGGGGTTCGACTCCCGGTCCAGGCATTATTTTCACTCAGTCGGAAAAATAAAATTTCAATAAATATGATTTTTACTTAATATTCTGCAACAACAATAAAATTTAAATTTTTTACAAACGGCATTAGAGAGAATATTTAATGTTCTTTTACAAAACCCAAATATTAAATTTTAAAAGGAATGTGAATTTTTTTTATAGGATATGACATTAATTATTAAAAACCTCCTTCGATATTTGAAATAGAAACATAATTTAAAAGAAATATTTAAAACAAAAGAAATGCTATAAATATTTTTAAACGTACACTTTAAAAGAAATTATTTACCAAAAGTTATTAAAAATAATTTGCAATATTGTAGACTGAATTTAGAATTGTATTTGTTTAAAATTAAAAAAATAAGAGGAAAGAAATTGTGTTTGATGAACAACATAATAACTATTATACTTATGTAGAGTTGCACCGAATCGTACTTTTTTTTTTTTTTTTTTTTTAACCGAATACTTAAATTTCAGTTTAAAATATTTTTTATACTCAGAATAGCTTAAATATTTTAAATATTTATTGCATGTAAAATGAATACAGTGTGCATTAAAAAATATCAACAAAAAATGTAGGCATTTAGCATTGAAAGATGAATTTTACAGTCAAAATCGAAATAAACTAAAATAATTTTTAAATAATTGCTTTCTTTTCCTTGTAAATTTTTGAGATTCCATAAATAGACTAAAAGAGGCCAAATACATTAAATAAGAATGCAACCGTAGGTGGTTGCAACTATTTCTACGATTTAATGCTTTTTCGTGATCTGTGATAACATTTATACTCAAAAAACGTGTTAGTTTAACGAATTATTAATAAATTTATACATTTTCTAAATTCCATTTTTGAGCTTCAGTTGAATTAGTAAATTTTTTTTCTACCATACTCATTCCTCTATGATCCTTGGATTTTGAAATATGAACATCATTTATGCCTCCTCTTAGAATTGAACTGAGATTCTTTTCTTAAAAATGAAATTGTTAGTTTCTTTTTAGGCAGTCAGGTTTCTTTTTAAGTATCCAATGACTTTAGTTTTATTTTTCTTCTTAATGGTGCAACAACTCATTTAATTTTGTAACTAACAAGTGATTCAATTTTTTAATAAGCTTATGGCTTAGAAATAAAATAATGTATGCTAAAATATTAAAAAATAAATAAATAAATAAATAAAACCTTGAAATAAAATATGACGTAAAAGTAACAAAATATACAGCTTTATTTTATTTTATTTTATGTATTTATTTGTAATTAGTAGGTGGAGATATTTACTAAAATTATACAGTATTATTTCCTTTATTATTATTATTATTATTATTATTATTATTATTATTATTGGTATTTGGTATTATTTTTTCTGGAAAAGAAAAAAAAAAAAAAAAAAACGAATCAACCAAGGACAAGTCTTTGAAAGCTCCTTCGAACTAAGTTATTATCAAAGTAAACGATAGACTTCAAAGAAAAATACCTTAAAGTATACATACAGATATAAATGCCAAAAAGATATTCCTATGTAAAAAATTCAATAATTAGATGGAAAATACTAATGAGATTTTTCGATACAAAGATGAAGTTGTTTTCAATGTCAGCTGTAGAGATCTTAAGAACTAATTTGTAGTTCCTGAAGTTAACTATAAAAAATGTTCCATAAAGATTTTTGATAATTTAGATTTGTTTTTGTTAACCAAGTAAAGTTGTTTAAGCAGTTAATTGTTGAAAGAATTTTAAATTAAGACTCCATAGAGGAATCATCTACTTTCAGTCTGTATGGGAATCACTTGCGTAAGACTTTTTTACAAAATAATATTAATAATAAAAATATAAGATATTTAAAATAGTATTTAAAAATCATCACGTCTCGAAAATTTCTATTACATTTTAATTACACTAAAAATCGAGACAATTATGATATAGCATTAAAATATACAATTAAAATATAAAAATAAATACAACATAAATTTATACGTTTAGAGCCTTATTTTAGGCTCCTCATCAGTAAAAACATCATGAAACTAAACGTTGAGAAGAACGGATAGATTTCTTCTACAGCGTATTCAGCAGGGACTGCGCATGCTTCATTAAGGGCAAAAAAAAAAAAAAAAAAAAAAAAAAAAAAGTCTTTATAATAGAAAACTTCTGACATTGTTTTTCTTATTTGTTGCATTTCCTAAAAGTAAAATGGCAAAAAATAACATAAATATTTAGGAATTTACTAAAAAATATGGTAATATTTCGTTTTTCTCTTTTTATCGAGTTACACATTAGTATGTATATTATCGACACTTTTTTCTTCGTTTTTATTTATATCAAATTGACTTTCCGTCGATTGAAGAATAAAATAGTATAATATGCAAAAATAATGTTTTCGATAGATTTTCTTACTTTTAAATATAATATATGTTTTCTGTTTTTCCTTATTATTATTATTATTTTTTTTTAATAGAAAAATGAAATATAAAAATTATTCAGTTTGATTCTCGGTATGCCTAAAAATAAATGTATATAACTTGAAAGTTAGAAACTGTATTACACGCGAAGTTTCCTGAACATTTCCAGTTTAGAATCTATTATTATTGAGTCAACGCAGCAGTATGTATTAGTTCCACTACATTACATTTCGTGTTTTATCCAAAGTTTGTGAAACAAACAATCGACCTCTAGGCATTATGAAAACATAAGCAATCTGTTGGCAGTAAACCTCTTTCTCACGTGACGCACATACGGTTCTGTTTCGTGACTGGACTATATTGTAGCATTATTTGTATCGGTATTAAAAGGCATTATTATGTCTTCCAATTGGTCAGTGCAACGTTCTAGACTTAAACACCAGAACAATTTCTTTTTATATATGAAACATTTATTTACTTTATAGTTCCGATAAAACTGCAGCAAGTTTTCTGATATTTTTTACATAGAAATATGTTCTGATAATTTTTTGGAAAAACAATCTATATTTATTAAATATAGATAGAGATATTATGGTATTTTAGAGAGAACGTGTTGAAAACCTGAATAATATGTTGGTCAATAGTACATAGAAAAATTGTTTCATTGGAAAATACTTTTTAAAAAGATTGAAATACAGTTATAAATTAGGGTGACTGATGTAGTAAAACAACAGCATACGATCTGAAAAAGAAAAAAACATCAACCCTATTTCCTAAATTTAGACGTTAGATATTGGCACTGACTGGGAATTTTCCTGAAGATGAGAAAAAGTGCACCTCCAAAAACATTCAATTCCAAACCTTCACCAAAATCATTATACCAATTACCGAGTAAACCCAATTTCTGCCTGATGCAACTATTCACAACTAAAATAAACTTTCCGGTAATTTTATTTTGACACATCTAATGGATTTGATATGGAAGCATCAGGTTGCGTTCTGTACAAATCACTAAGTATATTATAAAATCATAAGCTCGTATATTTTATACTATTTAATAGAGTGGGTGAACTATTATTATTATTATTATTACTATTAATACAAGGTCACTATAATTGAACCCTCGTTCTAAACAACATTCTGTATTCAAAACGGACATGCAAATTGCTCTTATTTGGTCAATTACTGAAATACGGCCAGGGTATCAAAAAGATTTGTTTAGTTCAACAGCTGACCACTACGCTGTGATTTGTTTGGAAAAAATTACAAATTTATTAAATCAAATGATCCAATAATAATAATAATAATAATAATAATAATAATAAAAAAAATTACAAATTGTTTATGCATTCCGTATGACTTGTTTTCTTTTTTATATTTTACTTATTCCATATAAAGCGCCATCTAATAGATATTCTAAAACTTTCTTATTTTTAATTCCTTGAGCGCATGTCACGAATAGTCCTTATAATACGTTTAGTTCGGCTCGTTCGTTTTAGCTGCAAGTTGATTGTTGATGTTTATATAAGTAATTTAATCACTTTGTACGTCTAAATGCATATCGTATATAATTCGTCATACAAATTAAAGCTTTAAAACACAAATGATGAACAGAGTAGAACGAAATTTTAGTAGTAAAACAGTAGTTTAGGCTGT
Source organism: Salticus scenicus (assembly GCA_963930645.1). NCBI lineage: Eukaryota > Metazoa > Arthropoda > Arachnida > Araneae > Salticidae > Salticus > Salticus scenicus. The sequence goes on from OZ005653.1 coordinate 80,951,095, forward strand.
AGAAACCCACATTTTTTACATAAAAAAAAGAAGAAAAAAAAAACTTATTTGTTGTGAAGTATCCTAAAACAATGCACCGCAGATATAATGTACAGATTTATTTTTAGCCGATTTTAGAAAATCTACATCACTTCATTACATATATTTGCAGCATTGTAAAATAATTTATGTAATAAAAGCTTGTAGAAATTTATGTTGAGTATCTTGTTTTTATATGAAATACAAAAATGTATCTTGTTTAATAGCTAAATCTTTGAATAAATTCGACAAAATTATGTGACTACTATGAAACTGTTTTGAATTTAATATTAAATGGATATTATGCTAAAAGTTATAAGCGTTTTATCGAATGTATATAATAATATATATTCTATTTGTACGATCCAAATATTTAATAACGGATAATTAATTTCGAAAAAAAATTGTCATGGAAAATTTTTATTTGTCTTGATTTTTATGTTGTTGGAATTTTCCCAGTTTTTCTCGAAATGGCTAATTTATGAAATTAATTTGCTTAGAAAGAGTTCTTAATAGCGAATCTTTCAATTTAAAAGTTAAAATCACTTAAAATTAGAATTCATTGTATCAAATATACTAAGAGCACAAAAAGTTAAAGATTGTTCAGATTTTGCAAAATTAGAATATTTTAATAAAGTTAAAATGTGACAAATATGAAAAGCATAATGGGATTTTTTTTAAATATATGACTGGTTAGTTTTTATTCTCCACAAGAACCATTATCAAGTTGTTCTCTTTCTCAAGGAAAAAAAAAAAAAAATTATGAAAATGCCATTTTATTTTTTTAATGGTATATGGAATTGATCATTTTGAAAAATCTTTGAATAATATGAATTTTTGTATTGAATACTTCCTCACTAATTAGGTTGAGGACAACTAGTTTTGATGTCACACTAGAGCTATTCAGTTTGCAATTTGTGACGTTGTGGATCTAATGCTGTGATATGATATCACAATTTTGCCCACCTCGGAGGGGATGTGTTTCCCATTTCGGTAACCCTTAAAAGTATTAAATGGAAAAAGTATTAATTCACGGAACCTCATTAAATAGGAAAAAATGAAAATTGTGATAAAAGAATTTTTTTGACGTAAGACTAATTATTCAAAAACAAAGTAATGCATATTATTAACGACAATTTTTCCCCTACGAAATAAAATATTTAATTAAAATTTTCTTTTTGATTTTATAAAAATTATTCAATCGTGTCATTTGTCATTTTCAGTTTTTGAAAATTAGGAAAAAATTGCAGGTTATTTATTTAAAAACAAAGTGAATGCCTATTTCGAAAGACAGTTTTTTTCCCTAAAAAAAATTAATATTGATTTAAAATTTTCTTATTAATTTCATTAAAAGTTAATCATTTGTGTTACTTGTCGTTTTCTCTTTTTTAGAAATCACAAAAAAATCACAGATTATAATATAAATTAACATTTGCATTTTTTTTCCCCAGAAAAGTTATTTATTAAAAGTCAATAATATTCTTAGGCAATCACAAAGGTATAGTATATTTAATTTAATTTATACTTAATGATGTATCTTTAGATATATACAGACAGTTTTTATTTAGTATGTTTAATTTTTCTTTTTCCTAATATGAATAGGAATAATTCCTTTATTACTATCGCTCACAGTAATCATTTATATTATAGAAACCATTCATAGGGAAGGTTATATTTCAGCTTCTTTATAGTATAAGTGCATCAAATTTGATATAGGAAATGTTTAACATAGTTTTTTTTTTTTTTTTTCTAATTAACTTTGGGTGCATATCGGCTGATATATGGTTTTGCTCCATTGTATTTATCCCATTTTTGGGGAGGTTATATTTTGGCTTCTATGGCGTATGAATACGCCAAACTTATTATATAATACGACTATTACAAAATGCTACGCTGACTGAATGTAGGTTAATATTCGCCAAAAGGTGAATCTGCTGTTATACTTTATTTACGGGCAGGTTATATTGCAGCTTTATTCTGTATATAAAAACAAACATTTATACACTGCTCGACGTTGAAAATGCAACACCAAGAAGGAATGATAATAACGGAATGAAATTTTTTGGACACATACATTATAGTAGGAAGAACAATTGATTAAAATTTCAGGAAATTTGGAGTAATATGTACTGAGAAAACAGTACATAAAGCAGCGACATCTGTGAGCAATAACAGCACATATCTGCCTAGGCATTGAATCAATCGGCGATTGGATGAGATGTACGGGTAGAGCACTTCATGAAACTTCAACACGATGCCACAATGCATCGATCGAAGTTACTGGTGAGTGGTGAGGGGCCAGTCGCTTTTCAATGATTAAACAGTCATTATCATTTGTGCGAGATCAGGAGAACGCGATAGCCAGAGCAACAGTCGAACACATTCTGTATCAAAGAAGGTCCGTACAATACAAACAACTTGTGGTCGTGCATTATCTTTCTTAAATTTTGCGCTACGGAGGCCTCGAATACAAGGCAGAGGGGCGGGCCTTAACTCATTAGAAATTTGGCCGCTGTTCAGAGTGTCAGGAATACGAACATGAAGTAATCGAGACGTGTATCCAATGGGAACCCATAACATCATTGCAAATGATGGACAGTATGATGATGTCGAATCCCAGCTGGCAATGTGCATTATTCATAATGCCGTTAAATACGGATAAGGCAATCTTGATGCTGTAAACAGAATTGTGATTTGTCTGAAAAGTGACTTCACGCCATTCCTGCGTTCAGGTTCATCGTTGATCACACATTAATGGCGCCCATATCAGTGATGCAGTTTTGAAGGTAATCAGAATTTGGCTAGCCGCATACTGAGTCACCACCTGGATTGATGGTATGTTGTACTATTGGATACACGTTCCGGTCACCTCTTGTTTTCATTCCCGGCACTCTGAATACCAGCCATTACATTTCTGAGAAGTTAAGGCCCATAGCTCTGTCCTATGTTCAAGGCTTCTGAAGCGCAACATTTAAGCAAGATAATGCACGACCGCAAGTTGTCCATATTGTCTGGACGTTCATTTATGCCGAATGTGTTCGACTGTTGATCTGGCCATCGCGTTCTCCTGATCTCGCACGAATGAAAATGACTGTTTAATCGTTGAAAAGCGACTGGCGCCCCACCACTCATAAGTAACTTCGATCGATGAATTGTGGTATCGTGTTAAAACTCCATGAAGTGCTCTACCCGTACATGTCATCCAATCGCTGTTCGATTCAATGCCTAGGCAGATATGTGCTATTATTGCCCACACAGGTCGCTACTTTATGTACTCTTTTCTCAGTACATATTACTCCAAATTTCCTGAAATTTCAATCAATTGTTCTTCTTACTATAATGTATGTGTCCAACAAATTTCATTCCGTTATTATCATTCCTTCTTCGTGTTGCATTTTCAATGGCGAGCAGTGTATTTAAAATGGGTTTTATGGAAAACCATACTGTGTCAGTTAAGGCCCATATTGGCCTAAATGTCGCGTTGTTATAGAATTATTTAAAGTTTCCTAATTACTATAATAGAGATATTTTCCGAATATAAACCGACACGTGTATATGCCTAATGCATTTTTTTAATAAAAATATAAACCAAAATTAAAAAGCTCGTATAAAAGACAACAGACTTTAAAAGTTACATTAAGTATTTCAGAATAATTTTATGGATAACGGTGAGAACGGCATTGTATATGAAGGACTTTTAAGTACGAAAAGTAAACAAATTGAAGAAGATATTATGGATCCAGGCATCTCAATGACCGAACATGATTTTGAGGACCGAATGAAAAACTTAGATTCTCATACTAACATTTGAATGCTTATATGACTTTCTTTTTTCTTTACAGAAAAGCTTCATTCAATCCTGTGAAAAGTAAGGTAAAATATAAAAGTATTTTTCTTTTTCTTTAGTTATAGCAATTCATTAATTATCTATTGCTTTATATTATTATTTGTGATGTACATTTTGGTCCATTTCTATTAGCCGTATGCAAGTTGAACCATTATCAGATTTTTCGTTTTCACAACTAAGCACAAGTCAACAATGTAAACAGTTTCAAAAATAAAACACTAATTTTCATAAAACTTATTACTCATTTCATTATTATTATTTTTTCATGAACTTAATAAATGTAAACTAAAAAAATAAGAATATATATTTGGGGATTTATTGCTTGCTAACAGAAAGCACATTTATTTACTTATTTATTTATGTTTTTTTTTTTTTTTTTTTTTTTCGAGTATAATAGATTCGTATATAAGCTGTTCCCTCTAATTTAGGCTTAGAAAATATTCAATACATTCTCTGCTTAAAAATGCAAATTTACGGTAGAAGAAATTTTTCTGATGGTTAGAGTCTACTTGTTTAAATAGTACTTATACACGAATACTAAATTTGTATTGATAAATATTTTAACAAATTAAATTTACATTTTAGAAACGAATACCAATCACTTGTTGCATTATAAAGGGTTTTCCAATAGGGATGATACAATTTTAAATGGTTAGAATGGCAACACTGTGTATTATTTTTTGACATTTCTTGCGTTATTTGTGTTTAGTATGCTATGTCATTTAATCATACAAAGATACACGCATGAACAACGTTTCGAAATTATTAAATTGTTTTATAAAAATCAGTGTTCATATGTGAATACTGAGAGAAATTTGAGAAGAATTCATGGACAACATTATTCAGTTAATCGACTCGACCGATTGTGATTTTTTTCTTTGGGGATATGTTAAGTCACAAGTTTATGCTGGTAATCCAATAACAATTGAGCAATTAAAAACCAATATTGAACGTGTTATTCGTGAAATAACACCAAATTTATGTGAAAGAGTGATGGAAAATTGTGTTAACAGAATGCGGTATGTACAGAGAAGTCGTGGTGCTCACATGAATGATATTATTTTCATACTAATGGCATAATGTAAGCTTTCAAATAAATAAAAATTTGTGTCTCACTGAATAATTTATGGGTTTTTTTTTCCTTAATTGTATCATTCTTAATGGAAAACCCTTTACGATGAAAAATGTATACATTGTATTACACAGAAAAATAACGCGTAACAAGAAAAAACAAAGAAAATTCCGAACTAAATTTAGTTCAGAATTTTCTTTGTCATTATCCATGGTTGTTCGTTTCAGTGCTTTTAAAATTCGTGAATCTAATCAATAGAATGAGGATAATCAGCGACATCCTTTACTCCTCGTTGCCCTCCGTCAATTAATGCAACTGACGAGAGAGGGAAGATAGAAAGTTTATAATATTAATTATTAACAAGCCATGCTTTACACAGATTTTAATGAGGTGTGTATCACTAGGTATTCTCCCCAATTTTAACGATATGGTACTTAATTAATTCGGAAGATGAGACAAGAAAGATACTGGAATTTGCATTCGAGGACTCATATTATTATTTGCAGATGTTATCATGATTTGTTATTAAGGTTGCTTTAGAAATCAGTTTGTACAACCGAAGTATTATACTTTGAAGAATAGTTTTTTACAATAGAATTTATAATTTTTAATCTGATAAGCTAATTTGATTAATTTTCAGTAGAAAAGTGAAGCTGTCATATGAAACTAGGGAGACGTTTAAGCATGACGGACAAATATTAGTAATCTGAAGATGTGTAATTAATGATCTAGAGTTATTTCATTTCGTTTAATATTGGGAGTAATATGTCACATCTACGCGTTATCTAGTGTAACATAATTGATTGTCAGAAGTGTGTATGTAACTACCTAAGAGGTGAGAAGTGTAATATAATGAAATCGTCAACAGAACACCTTTCTCAAACTTTATTAAAGCTCATGTTGGTTTCCTGTACCTGGATGATTAAGAATTGTTCTCTGCTATATGTTGCGTGCATTACAATGTAGTTTCAAAGACAAACATTATTATTTGCAGAAAATGGCACAGTTGATTTTGTAAGTTATTTTAAAAGTTACTTTTAACTATTTAAGTATTACACCTCAACAAACAAGGTTGCAATAGGAAAGATAATTTTAATGTGTTAAGATGATGTGATTGATTTTCTGTAGAAAATGGAAAATGTTACATGAAGCTAAGCATGAGTATGGTGAACAAATGTTAGTAAACTGAAAATGCATAATTATTGATCTAATTCATGATGCTATTTCATTGCGTTTAATTTCCATATTTACGCGTTATCTAGTGTAACATAACTAATTGTAAGAGGCGTGTGTGTAACTATCTTGCAGATGAGAAGAATAACATAATGAACAACCTGGCTCAAATGTTATTGAAGCTCATGTTGGTTTCCTCTGTCGGGATGACTCAAAATTTCCTTTTGCTACACATAGTGTGTATTGCAATCTACATTTGAGGACAAACATCATTAATTTTAGGGAGTTTTCATGATTGGTTATCAGAGTTGTTTCAAAAACTTGTCTAAGCCATGTATTATATTTTCAAGAATGAGGTTGCAATTAATTTTCTGATTGATTTTCTGCAGCAAACTTTGAATGACTCATCTAGCGTCATTTGGAATGCAATAAATAAATATTTTCAAGGTAAAGATGTATAATTATTGATATAGTATTAATTATATTGCATGTGGTATTGGAAATAATTTGTCACTTGTACATGCTATCTTGTATAACATAATTCATTGTGAGAAATGCGTAGGCAAGTTTCTACAATGCAAGAAGAGAAACAAACATAAAATATTGAATGGAGCAATATGACTCAATAGTTATTAAAGCTTTTACTGATTTCCTTAATCTGGATGATTTACAATTACTTTATGTTGCATGTTGCATGTAATAGCAAGTGCATTTGAGCACAAGTGTTGTTATTTGAAGGAGTTATGGTTATGATGGTCATTTAGTAAAGTTGTTTCAAAATTCTTCTCGAACAATGTCAATAATAATATTCAAAGAATAAGTTCTACAAGAGAAATGATAATTTTAAATTTGCTAAGATAGATGCTAATCTGATAGATTTTCTATAGAAAATTCTAAATATTTAATAAAGCTGAGTACAGTATATAAAAAATAATTCTCAGCAAGTTGAAGACACAAAAGTGTAGAACGAAAATTAGTTTTATTTCCTTTAATATTGGAATAATTTGTCCCATCCCAGCTAAAAATATCTGCAGAAAAACTATAAAAAAATTCCGACAATCTGAAGTATTTGTAACAAGAATCATAAAATCTGCAGAATAATTGCAGTTTTTAAGCAAAAAAATTGAAGGTATTTTTTTTTCCTCCCTTAAACTTATTAATGTTCCAAATACCTTCAGATTATCTGCAGTTTTTCTTCAGTTTTTATAGTTTTTTTTTTTTTTTTTTTTTTTTTTTTTTTTTAAGATGGGATATAAGCATTATATAACATAACAATATAACATAATTTAATTTCCAAAGGTGAATAGATAGCAGATAGAATAAGAAGAGAATCTTAATTAAATCTTCAACAGAAGCAATCTAACAAAATCTGAAGTTCTTGTTACTTTATTCTAACTGAATGAATGATAACTGCTTTTTGCTAAATATTGTATGTATTGAAACTTATTAATGAAGAACAAGTATTTTCAGAAATTATCATAGCTGGTTAACCACAATATTTAAAAAAATGTATATAAATAAATAAATAAAATAAAATAAAAAATGTTTAAACTACCCAGCAAGTATTATAGTTAAAAACTTACTATAGATAGGAAAACATTTTATCTGGTAAGATAGTCTAATTGAACATAGGCAAAAGTTTAGAAAAAGACATATGAAGGAAAAAGGGAAGGACGTATTATAACGACTATCATAAATAAAAATCAGGCAAACGTAACACGTTATCTCTTGCGACTTAATTGATTGTTAGAAGTTGGTAAGAAAGTAGGTAAGATGTAGGTAAGATGTTGGTAAGATGTAGGTGAGATGTTGGTAAGAAAGTAGGTAAGAGTCGTATAATGAAATCTTCAACAAATGAGCCAGACTCTATCTTTACTAAGTACATATATTGCATTCCCGAACATTGGGTAAAAGTTTCATTTTAAATTATTTATTAAGAATTGTGGTAAATGGTAAAAAGGTGAGAATTTTATAATGATAATACATATATTTCTACATTCTCTAGTTCTCTTCTCCGTATATGATTCGTATACCATCTTCGAATTCTTAAAATTAAATTTTTGCAATATACACACGATTTCAGGTCTAGTGAATTCAAGAATAAAGTCTTTAGCGGCTGGTCGATGCGTGTGTATATTATCACAATGACTCAAAAACAATTATTAATAAGAAGTTGAAACTCGTCATTCTAAATATGTATCATTTCGCTTCTTCATAATTTGCATCGAAACCGGACAAATATTTTGTGTAGAGAGACATGTAAAATTATTGAAGTTCATCAAGTTTATATGCGAAATTTCTCCTTGACACATTTTAATGCCTTTAGACTGTTCTAAACATAACGAAATAAATATGCAATTTTTTTGTAGATAAAAGTTGTTGTATATAGAATATGATCTTTCACTTACAAGGAAACAAAAATGAATTTTGTTTCCTCCCTATTATTATTATTTATTTATTTATTTACATTTTTATTTTCTTTATTATTATTATTATTATTAATGAGAAGAACTAAAATTTAGTTAGTTCTACATGTGATATATACAGTCGAACCTCGTTAACGTGAATCTCAAGGGGGATGAAAAATTTGTTCATGTTACACTGCTCTGCAAAAAAAAAAAAAAAAAAAAAAAATCGAGATCTGATGCCATTTTTGCTGATTCTTATGTAAAATGACCTATTGAATCCGAATATGACTCCCATTTTGCCTAGTCAGTCACCGTTTTCTAGATACACCGCCCTCTCCCTCAATTTCTTTCCTAGTTTGATAATTTTATGACCATGAATTTGATTTAAATAGTGAAAAATAATTAATTTAACACCTAAAAACAAAAAATATATAAAGTTTAAAAAATAGCATTAATAACACATAAAATGTATATATATATAAGATATGTAATGCATAATTCCAATAACAAATCATCCCCCCCCCCCAAAAAAAAAAAAAAAAAAAAAAACCTTGTTGCAAATGCTCATGTTTTAGAATTTTGCAGCTCTGTAGCCCCTCAGAAGATGTTTAACGGTTAAAATAATGCTCCCCTCTCCTAAAAATCAAATATTATAGTCATAAAATCACCATAAAATGATAAAAATAGGGGGCCATTCCTAAAAAACTGGTGGGCGATAGGGTAAAATGGGCGTCATATTCGGATTCAGGAGGTCATTTTACATAAGAACATGCCGAAATGGTGTCAGAGGCAATTTTCATGCCGAACAGTGTTATCAATAATTCATGCTATCAGTAACTAATATACATATAACTAAACTAATCTACATTTTGACTCAGATTATGGAAACAGTTCATGTTAAAAGTAATTCACGTTAACAGTGTTCATTTTAACGAGGTTCGACTGTGTATATTTTAATTTTCTCTATATTTGATAGGGATTTTTATTTAAGTTGTGCAATATATTCGGCTAATAAGAACGAAATTTTGTTGTCTCTGCATATGCCATGCGCACTTAAAAACTATTTAATGAAAATGCTCACATTTCATTAGATATTTTATATTTTATATTCTGATTTCCGTATGCTGTGTCCACTCCAGTATGTCAAGTTTCTTATAACGGCTTTCCATGAGGTTTAATACCCTACATGTTATAACTAAAAAAAAAAAAAAGCAATTTTATAAAGAAACTTTATATGTTGATGAATACGTGGTAGTTTCCTAAAAAATGAAAACTGAAAGAAAAAAAAAAAATAAAATAAAAATGTTTTATCAGTACATGCTGCAGCCATAACGCATTTCAAGAATTACTTTTTATAGAGTGATTTCGAACATTTTGTTTTTTCTTTCGTTTTTTAATAGCCCTTCTTTTTTTATTTCAAAGAAAAAATTTCGTTGAAATATATCAGATCCAATATGCTCTTTACAAACTTGAATTTTTACGATAATTCGTCCGGAACATGTTCAGATATTTGACAAAACGATTTAAATATAGTATGCGGTCATTGGTTGAAAAGTAGTGTGAATTGAACTGTTTTTATTATCAATTAAAATTATTCAAACACAGTATAACTCTTGTTTTCTGCCTGAGAGTGTAATAACATAGCTACATTAATCTACATTCACGTAGGGTAAGAGAAAGTAAAGTGAGTGCAACGCCATATTATTTATTTTAATTTTGTTTCTTAATCTTGTATTTCTTAATCTTGTATTTATTTTAATATTGTTTCTTTCAGTTTCTCGTTTTAGAGCGTTTTTAAATTTATAAGCTTCATAAAATAAGTTTTCTTTATTTTCTATTTTTTTTTTTTTTTTTTTTTTTTTTTTTTGAATAAAATTTAAAATTAAGAGATATATATGAGAGCATAATTGCATAAATATTGAAATTATATATATAAGCACATTTTTTTAACTTATTAATTTATTTTTGACACATTGTTTCATATTTCTGACAATAACTTTTTTACATACATAAATATTCTACAATAATAAATAGCTTAATAACACCATGTACATATGACAAATTTAAAAGTTTTTTTTTTTTTTTTTTTTTCGCTTGCATCGTTGAGATAGGATTTTCAAAACTAAATATAAATTAAATTATCGCATTGGAATTATCTGGTCATATTTATTTATTAAAAAAGAAGGAGGGGACAACAATACAAATATTAAATTAGATTAAATTCATGAATACGAAATCCCATTGGAATTCAATAATCTTGCTCATTCATTTTGTAAAAAAATATTTATGTGTTAATATTTCTGTCATGTAATTATCAGTAAGCCTTTAAAAAACATTCATCCACAAAATAAAAAAAGGCACGATAATGCTTTTAAAACCATTGTCAAAACAGAACTAATGGAAAACATACTTACCTACAACATTTCATCAATTTTGAAATCTCAATAGTAATGTCCTAATGTATAATTAAACAATACTTGTATATTCATAAAATAAAAGTCTCGCTGTAATTCATTTAATATTTTTCAGTGATTACATGAATGAGGAAACTTTTAAACAAGAAATTTTTTATATCGAAGAAAGTCATTTGATGTCCCGAGATCGAAGCGTCACGTTCGTAAAACAAACATGCAGTCGTGAGATTTATTGCCCTTCGACCATTTTAAGAGATCTGACACGAACTTTTAATACACGAAAAATATATTTCGTCATGAAGATACTTTAGTTAACAATAATTGACCATCATTCACAATCAATCAAAGTCATAGTGAATATCTTAAAATTATTACATGAATTATAGTTAGGGTTAGTGCAAGTGCAAGTATGGCGACAAAGTGACAATTGTCACTAAATCATTAACAAATGTCGTCAAAATCACACCCATATAAGACAAATTTAATATAAAATATTTTTATGGAACTAATTTCCATTATATATATATATATATATATATATAATCGAAACAAATATATTGTGATATTTAGAAAACGACAGTGAAAAATTCGTTTAAAATTCGATATTCATGCATTTGCCTTCACACAGCACTCGCACTTAAAATTTTATTCACTCATAAAGGGTTGTACTTCATTACTTGGACACAAAATCATTGTTAAGTGGTTTTTGAACTTTACTTTTCTTTTTCTTCATCTCTTGTGCATTTTTACTGTTAGTTTTTAAAACCTACCTTGCCTCATTCATTTGTTTAAATCAATTACTAAAATTAAACTTTTTCTAAATTTTGCAGCATTCAGTATTAAAAAACATAAACATATAAAATCGCTACTCTAAAAAAGGTAGCACAGTCGGTAGTGGTGCCGCTTTCTGGAGTACTATGTCCCGGGTACGAATCCAGGAAAAGCATGAATAATGTTACTTATTTGCGCAATACGTATATGTAAATGTTCTTGTAATAAATCTTGTAAACCCTTGTAGTCTGTATTATTCGAGATATAAGTGGCCGTAGAGACAAGCAAAAATCTCAGTGCTCATGAATGAAAAAAAAAAAAAAAAAAGTGGGTATATATTACTAGTTTTCTTTCTTTGCATTTGTGTACTATTTTATATTTTTCGACCACTGTAAAATTTAAGACCTTTTTATTTTGCACGTAAAATAATAATTTCGTTTGGAACAGCAAATATATATATATTGTAAATTTTACAAACTTTTATGAGTAACAAAAGCACTCTCACACCCGTACACATAAGAATATATATTAAAATAAATAATAACTGAAAACAGATTCGATGCACAAATACAACGCTTATTAACAGCATTCATCGTAAACGGTATGTTTGTTGTGTATTCAACTAAATTATTTGCCAAATCACCTTCACATGACGTGTATTTTCCTTTTCTGCCTTTAATGATATAGAAATTCGAAAAACACACCTGAGTCCAAGCACTTGTTTCTCTCCCGACTGCCTCATGTTAATGCTCTTTTGAATTTTTCATCTCCCCTCATATTATTCGGTCGCTTAAAGCTCCACGCCGTAATAAACTCCTGTTTTGAAATATCCAACATCGATATCAGAGTACATGTGCATGAACGAGCGGGGGGAGCGAAATGAAAAACTGATCGTTGAGTAAATGGTATCACGTACTGTTGAACCGGAAAAGTGGATATCCGACAAATATTTTGTAGTGGAAATTTTTCCGGTTTAGCTATGCGTATAGGTCTTGAATTTCCTCTTTCATATGTTAAAATATAAGTTACGATGGCTTTTTTTTTTTTTTTTTTTTTTCTTTTTAAACATGCCATTTAAGATTTAAAAAAGAGTGGACAGCGTATTTTAAAGCATTGCTTTCAATATAAATTTGATTACCTGTCTCGTGCAGTACTGTGATTTCAATTTTTTTCCCCTTATCAATCATTTATAATGAAATTATTCAGCATATACTGTTCGAGTGACAATATTTAAATAAAAAAGCATAATAAAATACAAACGTCTTTTGCTCTTTTATAATCTAAATGTTATTTATAAAATTTTTATGCTTTAGTTTTTCCTTACAAATTACATTATTAAAATATATACATATTGGAAAAAGCAGCAAAATATTTTTTTTTTTTTTTTTAACTATATTTTTAAATGCTGCATTAAAAAAATTATGAAATTGAAATAAACTACTCAGTGAAATAGTACATTTAACAAACATATTAGTCACCGTTTAAACAAAGTTACCTTAGTTACATTTTTAAGAACTTCATTTTTATAAAGCTGATTTTACATAATAAGTAACAAATATCGCATTTTTTTTTTTCTTTTTCTTATTTTAATCGGAATGCGACAGTTCTAAATATATTATACAAGTAGCACAATTTAAAGGTTCATGAGTTCTTAAGTCTTAAAAAAAAATCGATTAAAAATATTAAAAATACATGATTTATTTAAAACACGGCGCGGAAAATAGCATTAAGATGTTAGCTGATATTTCCGACTGAAGAGCTGTTACATAATAAGTAATATATTTTTGCTTTCCAATCACTATAGTGAGAAAATGATTATAATCATGTCAAAAATCCGAGTTTGAGATTTTGGTGTTTCTACACATTTTGGGGTCCCCTGAATTCATATTTACTATATTTAACGACGATGTTGTGTGTATGAATGTGTATCTATGTGTTATTTATGTATGTGCGTATGTATGTGAGTGAACCCGATATCGTATAAACGCTTTGTTCTAATGACCTGAAAGTTGGTACTTATGTTATATGTCACAATAGCACGAACCCTATTGATTTTAGCGAATCTAGTACTTATAGTTCTATTTACAGGGACACAAAGAAATATTCTTTATTATTATGGTCTATGAGCCAAATTTTATTAAAGTGCGAATGCGTCTAAATGCCTTAGCTGAAAATTTATTTACATGCTACATGTCACCGTTGCACGATGTTCATAAATTTTGGTGAATGTAGCGCGTATAATTACAGGGACACAACGAAAAATTCTTTATCATTATACCCTATAAGCTCAAATTATTTAAATTGCGATTGCGTCTAAACTCCTTATTCGAAAAAACTGAAAATTCCTTGTTACAAGTCATAGTCGCACAAAACTTACAGGTTTTGGTGAATCTAACACTTATACACTTTTAAACAGGAACACACACAAAAAAAATAATAATAAATAAATAAATCATTGTGGTTTACAGGCTGAAGTTATTTAAAATGCGATAGCGTCTAAATGCCTCTTCTGAATGATCTGAAAATTTATATGCATGCTACAGATAACCATCGCACGGACTTTATAGATTTTGGTCAGTCTATCACTTATAGATTTTTACAATTACACAACAAAAATTTATCATTATGATCTATGGGCTCAAATTATTTGAAGCGCAATAACGTTAAATTAAACAACATACTATATGAAGGAAAGTATTCATACACCCTATTATAATTTTCTCTTACTTAATTTATTTATACAAGCTTTATTTACTTAATGTTCAGAAAATCAAGTGGAGTTACTCCAGATTTTTTATTCTTGCCCCCACTTATAACTATCAATACTGTTGTAACTTTACTCAGATATGTATGTATATTATGTTATAGACCAACTAAAAAAAAAAAAAAAACAGAAATACTGGAAAATACTTTTATTATTATTATTATTATTATTATTATTATTATCACAAATTAGTTGGAAATTTTCAGAATATTATAGCACAATCTTTTTTCTTCATATTTTAAATTATGCTATTTTTTCCTGATATGTTCTTGTTTTAAATTCAATTGTGTATATATACGTATATATGCATATATGTATGTATTTGTATACAATCGTTGTATTTGACTTTTTTTTTTTTTTTTTTTTTTTTGTATTATCTATCTTGACTTAATATTTGCTCTATGACAGTAGAATAACCCTGTATATATATATATATATATATACATATTGATTAATTACATAAAGATAAGCTCTTGTTCAGTTTAACAGCAACTTTACTTTATTTATTTTTTTAAACTAAGATAACATTATTGACTAGTAAAAAATAAACAAATATTATCTGTTTCATATATTTTCTCTTACTTTTTCCATGTAATTAATTAAATGCATTAACAGGTTTTAAAACTATATTTCATTAAATATAGTGCAGTTTTATGATACATTTTTATATAATAACTAGTGATTTATTTCAAAACAAACTCAGTTATAATCATTATTTTTAAATAGTTATGTAATACAAAATTTTATAAACTATAACATAAAAATGTTTATAAAAATTCTTAAATGTTAATAACGTTACAAATCAAAAATGATGTTTTATTTATTACTTCAGCTACATCCTTTACATAATATCATTTGCAAATATTTTGTTAACATAAAATAACTATGTAATCTTCGTTTAAGTTCTGCGAATCGTAAAAAAGTTTGGACTAAATTTACGAAGCTTTTATTTGAATAAATATCTAAGGATATTTTTAAATATTTTAATGAAATTAATATGTTCGTTGATAAAATTAATGTTAACAGATTATATTTAATATTTTTTAAATGACAAAGCCATAATTTTCCAGAAATAAAAACTTATTTTTATGAAAGTGAAAAATCTATATCATAATAATAATTAAAAAATAAAAATAAAAATAAAATAAAATAAAGCATTATGAAATACGAATAAAACTAAAATTCGATTTAACGCAAATTTTTCGTAATCTTGAAAGTTTTTTTTTTTTTTTAATCGGCTTTTTATTTAAAATAAATGTGTCAAGTTTATTTTCGAAATAAATATTATGAGGGTATTTAAGATGATTCTGATGAATTAAACTATGCAAGATTTTCATTATGGATGTCCGAACTTTATCTGAATATTATTATTTATTTCAGCTACATGTTTTCTTACTAAAAATTCGTTCAATGCATTTTTTAATTGAATAAAACTTGTTTTATTATATGATCGTTGGAAAGTTCAAACTTAATAAGAAGAAAAGTAGTCAAAAAAAAAAAAAAAAAAAAAAAAAAAAGAGAGAGAGAGAGAGAGAGAGAGAGAGAGAGAGAGAAATGTATATCCGAAAATGGTCTGTAAATAACGCTCAAAATTTAAATTTAGCAATAAAATTATTAGCAATAAAATCATTAGCAATAAAATTTATATATATATATATATATATATATATATATATACTAAAATACACATATCTAAAATATAGAAAAAAAATATCATAAAAAAAAAAAAAAAAAAAAAAAAAAAGGAAACGATAAACTAACTCAACAAAAATCTTAACAGAAAAATATAAAAGTAATTAAAAAAAAATTGAGGAAGAATAGGAGGCAGGCGGCAAGACTTGTGACTTGCTTGTGGTTTTAAACTAGTTTTATGCCGGCAGCACTCCCCCAAGCCTGTCAAGACTAGCAAAAAACAACAAACTACTCTGAAACCATACTTTAAACACTACTTGCCATTCTAAAGCTCAAACTCCAACAACTTCGGTAATTGACATCACTTCACTTCGGTATTTTTTATTTTTTATAAAACCCTTGAGCAAAAATTTAATAAACTTAACCGGATAACCTTGATCAATAGCTTGCTTGTAAACACGTAACATATCATTAATTTTATCGGAAGCCTCAGAAATTAGTTTATGTACACGTCTAATTCCATTTAAAAAAAAATATTTCTGAAGACTGATAAATGTAAATTTGAAAAAAAAAAAAAAATGTTAAAGCTTTATTGTATCAAAATTAAAGTGATCTCTTTTATCATAAATTCTAGAAATTATTTTTTTGTTATCTTTCATTTTTAGATTAATATCTGAATAGTCGACATTAATGGAATTACTGGAAGAAATTTTTAATTTTAAAGAGTCTGGATAAAAGGGGAAATTTACCTTTTCCTCAATAGCATTAAGTTTAACAAGCAATGAATCTTTAATATACCTGAAACTTTTTATATTGTCATTTAAAATTAGGTTCTTTTCATACAGATACAGTCGGCAGCAAAAGTATCCGAGCACTAGCCAATAATTCCGATATAAAAAAAGTACACTTAAAACTGTTTTGTTAAATAATCCTTGTCGAATCATGTTCTTAGACTGACTAAGAGCATAACTCGACAAGGATTTATTTAACAAAGCAGTATTAAGTGTACTTTTTTTTAGGCAGGGATTATTGCTAGTTCTCGGATACTTTTGCTACCAATTGTATAAATGAATGTCAGCTAAGACTGAACAACAGCCCCCCCCCCCTCCCCCCTGAACACACACATTGGGATATCGTGAATTTGTCTGTAAATATTATCACCATCGTATATGTAATTTTCTTGAACAACAAAATGAAATAAAGAAAAAACTAATCTTTATCAAAATCCAATGTATTGCACGTCTCAAAAAAACTCTTAACTTTGTTTATTAGATCTGATAAATCAATACCGTACTAAATCACATATATATATATTAACTAAATCATATAAACTAAAGAACGACTATTAACAGTTTGCACCATAAACGAAACGATAATCAAACTGTACAATGAACTTAAAAAATATAAAACGTAAACTGAAACTAAAATTAAGAAAATGTAACACAAGAATTACACACACACACACACACTATACACACATACACACATATATATATATATAGTAATATAATATTATCAGTGCAAAAATTTGAAATTTAAAGATGATTTAATTTCAGTATTCAAACAATTATTCTGATCAAAAACGAAGACCACCCAAATCAAACCAAAAAAGAAATAAAGTAAAATCTAAATGAATTATGGCAAATTGGAATGAGAAAAAACCATTATTTGCATTCTAACGTTTTCAGGGGCCTGGTAGAATGCAAATATATGCTAAAAAGTGGATGTTTTTCTGTCACAAAGAAAGAAAAAGCTAAGAATTTCATTGTTCACAGTCCCGAAACACCCATAGTAAAACCAGAAAAAACGAAGATCAAAATAAAATACCTAACTAAAAATAATAATCCAATAACCATTTACATACGTAGATCAAAATAAACTCACCACTACAAATAATAATCCAAAATTACTTAAAAAATTATAATTGAAAAAGAGGCAACTCAAAGTTATGAAAAAGAGACACATGTAAAAATTTAACAAGCAGATATAGGTTAAAAGCACAGTTAGTCAGTTCAAAATAGCAGTGAACATGGAGTAAAATAAAGACTTCACACACACGCACGCACACACACACACACACACACACACACACATATATATATATATATTAAAATTTCACTTTATTCATTGTGCGCGAATTAAATTAGTCTTTTCTCTAAAAAGAGATATATTACATTTATGTGACAATAAATATTCGCCGAAAACATAGTCCTGAAATCTGTAATATATAAGGATCGAATGATAAAATTTATCGCATTACTATGACGAGTAATAAAAGAATTGCGTAGTTTTGGTCATTGTTGCGATGTTTTTGGCCTATTCTGCGAAAAACGTTAGAAAACTTTCCTAAAATTATAACCTTAGAGTTGCAAATAAGATTGAGTGGGTTCAACGTTGAACTACAGCTGTGCATTAAACAGTTGGCTGCAGTATTTAATTCGTCCATAGGCGTGGTCTAGACTAGACACAGTTCTCGCAGTTTTAATCCACTTCGGAGAAAATGGCTACAAAAGAATTAAAAATAGATATCAGAATAATTGAACTTAACTTACCCAGTTTTTTTTATATAAATCGCACAAAACTTAAAACCGATTATACTAGGCGTTAGCAGGCCGATTTCGTTAATCGTTTACAGAATAAAAGTTCTATCGTAAAAGCTACATATAAGCTTGCCGAGGGATTGTCTAAGACAACTAATAATAAGCTGAGTTTCAGACTGCGTAAGTAAACCAAGAATTTATTTTAGGGTTAAACATAGAGAATCGGGGACTATATTGCAAAACAGTTCAGAGGAGTTAATTATCTCAGAAATTACAGAAAGATTTTTATTGTTTTACTTAGTTAACCCGTTAGTAGTCGCTAGTTGGTCGATTTGCCGCCCATCCTTCAATTTTGCCAGATTTTTTTATTCAATAGCCACCAAAAAGTTTTAGAAGTGGCATTTGATATATATAAAACACGAATAAAATCGAAGAAACGTTGATCACATCACTTTTTAAAATTATTGGTGCGAGTTAAATAAAAAGTGCGAAACCTGTAATCGGTGGCGCTGTCTATAGCGACTACTAACGGGTTAACTAAGTCTAAAAACGTCAAATCTCCTTATTTGTCAAAATAAAAAGACAGTTTAAACGTAATTATATTGCATTACTCATGGGCATGAGGAACATTTAAAATCTTTTCGATAATTGGATCGTGTGCTTGTCAAACATCTCTCATATTCTCCCTATAATATTACTTTTCATATTGTAAAAGAATACTTAATTTATGAGTATTTCAGTAGAAAATAAGGCGGATATCAACAAAGATAGAATAAAATATTATTAAAATAAGAAAAGAAAAGAACTTACTAAAAAAAATAAATAATAATAATAATTGCATATAAAAATAAGGATTCAATTTAAACTGATTCCATCATTTTTAGCAATTTGATCAATAAATGTTAAAATGAAAGACTATAAAATATTTTGTATGAAACAATCAATAAACTTTTAAATTGATATGGAATTCTTAATTATATTCCTTTTTGTCGTTTTTGTGGTATTTATATGAATTTCAATGTTTGTGATTAGGCATATGAATTATAGTCAGTCACAATAAAAAACTAATATGTTCTTCTTTGACATAATAAATTCCAAAACCTTACCGAATACTTTAGTAATAACATTGCTCTGCAAAAAAAAAAAAAAAAAAAAAAAATAATAATAATAATAATAATAATAATAAAATAAATTAAATTAAAATAAAATAAAATATATATAAATAAATAAATAAAATAAAATAAAATAAATAATAATAATAATAAAATTAGAAATTCTAACTAATAAACTTTTATTAAATTATTTATTTTAATTTATAATTGTTGCCAAAAAATTACGTGTTAATTTACTTTTCGGCATATAATAAAATATATTTTCACGTGAATAGCAATAAAAAACTTTTTCGATAGTGTTTTTTTCGATACTTATTATTATTCACTTTCTTTTTTTTTTCTTTCCAAAAAAAAAAAAAAAAAAAAAAAGAGAGAGAGAGAGAGATTTTGATAAAATTTTGGCAAAAGTATAATGTTGTTCAAGACGGAGAACTGTTTTTTTTTTTTTTTTTTTTTTAATTATAACATTGCTTCAAATTATTCAATTAAAATTTAGATAAAATTGAGATTTCGATAAATGTCGAACTATCGAAAAATCCCGGATTGAGACTAATAGTCCTAAGTCCTAAAAAAAAAAAATAATAATGAAAAAAAATAATAATAACTTTCTAAAACAGCGATTTAAAACTGTAAAAGACTTTATGAAACGTTAGTCATTTTAGAAATTTTACCCTAAGAATACAAGGAGAAAAAAATTAAAAGGAATATTAAAATACAAAGAAATATTTGATTGAAATAATAAAGAAATATAAAAATTTCCGATTGAAAGTGAGAAATATTTATTTAAAATACACATCTTTCTCCTTTATCGTGGAAAAAAAAATAGCTAAAATATTTTCTAGAAAAATGACTAAAAATATTTTAGTGACACTGAATAAAATAAACAACAGTTACAGAAGAAATGAAAACATGAAGATTAGATAAAGAGTGTATAAGCAATTTTATAGCTGATCTCATTTCTCTTTCTAGAGTATTTGCTTCCTCTACGTTTCATCTCTAAACAACTCTTATAATTTAATAACTGCTTTTATACACATAGACAGTTGCAGCGAGGATATTTACAGAAATTATTGTTGAATTTTCGAAAGTCTGTAACATTTCTCTAAACAAATAAATTTTTCATTTTCGCTTAAAATTCGTTGTTATATGTTACGTGTATTTTACAGATTACAAACAGTTTGTGTACAGTGAATCGAAAAACATAAAGAAACTTTTGAAATGAAGATCGCCTGATGAACATAAATGTAAACATCTGCAATGAAATTTATAATGCTATTTTAATATTTCTTTAGTAGAAAATTGTTTTTGCAAAGCTTTAAAAAACAATAGTAAAATCCTGTTTCTAAATGAGAAAAATTCTATTGAAAATTCATTAAATTTATCATTCTAATAATCTAACAGAATTTACAGTGTAAACAGATGTGGTGTAAATAATACATTGAAAGTAAAAGTAATTTAAAACGTAGAAAACTACGGTTATATTTCTGCACCCCGTAGGTAAATGACATCATGTCTATTTTGTGATACCACCAGAGTTACCACCCTGTCTTTGACATTCTATAAAGAAATAATTTTGTCATGAATAAAGAAATTGGACATGGTTTTATTTTCCACTGCATTATCTCTTCATAGTAACTGGGAATTAGTGCTTAATGACTCTGTATAAATCAAAAAAATGCACATGTACCGTGCTAACTCTTTTCACAAAATGTACATGATGACCTTTTCATCTATGGTACAGATTTTCAAACATCAAATTATCTAATAGAATGGACAACACAAAATTCCAAATAAATAAAAAATCTGGTGTGAACTAACCACACGACTTCCATTACCACTATTACACGTATTATATGCATTTTTTTGGAGATGCGATCAGAACAGATAATGTGATCAGAAGACATAAAATTGAGCTAACGAAGTAGAAAACTAAAATATTTACGGTAAGAGAAACTTAATAAACGTGTAAAGACATAGAATACAAAGTTTACATAGCGAGTTAAAAAATAAGAAAAAAAAATCGTAGAGTTATTTTTTGAAACAACAATTTCCGAGATCTAAAACTAACCATCCTATACAGGGTGATTGTTAACTTTCCTGTAATAACCATGTAATACACGAGAAAGGATATCTAATGTGGATTTATGTAGCAATTTTCAAGAAAATTTTTAGAGCCGTTTCTGAGATCCCAACTTTTACAAAAACTTTGTGTACTCAATTATTGGCCAGAAAATAATAATTACATACGAAAGAATATTTAAAAGGGAGTTAATATGGCGAGTTTGAAAAAAAAATCGTACAGCTGTTTTTAAAGGAACGTACTTGTGAGACCTGAAATTGAGCTATTTATACAGGACGTCTATCAATTTTCCTGAACTAACCAACTATATCATTCGAAAGGACATCTAACACAGTGTTTATATAGCAACTTTGAAGAATATCAACAGAACCGTTTTTGAGATATGGACTTACGGTGCCACTTCTGGTTTCCTATGTCCCAATTCTGGTTTTGCAATTTTCACCAAAATTTGGAAAATTCATGTGTACGCCAGACTTGTCTCAATTCTGAAGTTTCGTCGTTCTATCTTTATTAGTTTGGGAAATATGATAGCCAGAAGATTCCCCACACACATACATACATACACACTGACTAATTGCCAAAAACTACTTTTTCCGACACAGAAGACCTTAACATGTGTAAATGAGGGGAAAAATCGATATTCAATTTTTGGACCGAATACATTTTAGTTCCATTACCTACGGTAGTCGGGTAATGGAAGTAAAATGTATTAATATAAACAAAAAATGGTACATTTATAAATATTTATAATTTTTTCAAATATAAATCATGGATAGCTTGATTTAAGAGCATACGAATGAAATAGTAAATAACATTATAAACATCAAATAAATTACTTAGAAGTTCAAAATGATATAGAGTTTAAAAAATCTTCAACAGAACTACACAATTCTGTTAGAAAGGTTGACTATTTATAAAATAGTTGCATTTAAATAATGATCATGTGCTTAAACATACTGAATGGGCTTTCATTAGAAAATTAAATTTAAAATACGAAATCGATAAAGGGATTTGTAAGTGTCTGCAGCATATTAAAAAAAAAAAAAAAAAAAAAAAAAAAAAAACACGAATAAAATAGTAAATAATATTATAAACATCAAATAAATTATTTAGAAGTGCAAAATTATACAGTTTCAAAAACCTTAAACAGAACTGTACAATTCTAGTAAAAATGTAGATAATCTGTAAATGGTTGCATTTTAACTAATGATCGTGTATTTAAACTTAATAAATGGGTTTTAATTAGAAAATAAAATTCAAAATACGAAATCGATAAAAGGATATGAAAGTCTCTAAAGCCAAAAAAAAAAAAAAAAAAAAAAAAAAAAAAGCGAGAAAAGTAAAAGAGAAACAGAGAAGAAATTATTAGCAATGCAAATGAGGAACAGGAAAAACGTTTTCTGAAGTGTGAACTATGCTTGAAAAAAAAAGTAAATAAATACAAAAAAAAAAAAATCTCGAAAAGTTATAAAATGTTTTGCATAAGAAATAACACAAAATGGTTGAATTAACTATGCTGTTAACTAAGCATAAGCGGAATAATTGAATGGATTTTTAACATAAATTACTCATTCTTTATATAATCATATATTAATCCTGTTGCATATGTAAAGGATTGCTTCTTTTGTTAACAACTGATGACATAAAATAAAAGTTTTATAAAAAAGGCAAGAAAAATTAAACTGTACGATGTTGTTCAGAATAACCCTGATATTAATATGCTCTTATTTACATGTGTAAGATATATTATTTAAAATTCTTAACTTTATTTCTCTTTCGAATACTTATGACTAATTTTATTTTTAGACATAAAATATACTACTATATAAAAAATTCTTCTATAATATGCTATAATATAATATAATATAATATAATATAATATATATATATATGTATATATATATCTAGAAAACTATTGAAATGAATTTTTATATAAATAAAAGTTTAAAGACTAGAAAAACCAAAAGGAGAATTAGAAACCACTGCGCAAAATTGCAGCAAAAGGAAATGCAAAACTTAAATGTAGAAATATATAAACAAATGAATGAAATTAAACCCCAAAAAGCACTGAGATCTTCATAGAAAAATATTGATGAAATAATTCATCGGTTTTTTCCAGTTTTCTATTTAAATATAAATTCTAGTTTTTGCCTTCGATTTATTATTAAAATGAATCCAGCATCTCTTTTTAACGTATATTACTTCAGTCAAATGAAATTTATAATTAATAAAGTCATAATTTAACTATTTAAATGCTTTTTAAATGTCTAAAAAAATTATTTTTACCCAGGATATCATTTGAAATACGTAACAAAAGGAAATACAGAAACTGTATTCTGCGTAAAATTTTCTTTATGTTTTGCGGTAAAATTTCAATAACAAATATAAAACATCCATAATATTTATTTAAGAAGAAAAAGCCACCACATTTAAAGAAATACTATATAACAAGATGTAAATTTGAAATGAGCTTCCTTCCGGAAGAAAAGAAACGTTTTTATACTATTGATTACTGTTTATTTCTTATTGGCCAAATCATGTGGGTTAGAAAAATACTGGGAAATGAAGTTACACAGTTCATCGACTGGGGTTAAAGGTATTTCCAGTTTGTTAGGTGGAATTCTTTCCTTTATATTTGGAATTGTTTATCTTCGTCAATTTATCTTTCACCTAGTCTCAAAGTTTTATATAAATATATTTTGGAATACATAAAAAAGAGCTTTATATTGAGTAAAATGATTTGTACATTTTCTTTTGATACATTCAAATTATTACATACAAAACAAGCTAAATAAGCATTAAATGATTACTTGAAAAAAAAAAAAAAAAAAAAAAGATAATTTTTATTAACAGGTCTCATTTTAACAAAAATAGCAACTACATTACATACTATTATTATTTATTCTTTTTTCTTTTACAGTTTGCTTTAAATTAACATTAAATAACTCACACTGATTCCTATATGTATACAATACATATCAGTTAATGTGTAATGTGTATGCTTTAATATCTATATGTAGAACGTCTTTCTCTACGTTTTCACATTTTTGTACCGAAGATATTCTATGTAAAGAATTTTTTCAATTGCAATGAGATCCAATTATGAGATAGTATTCCTAAACGTTTCTGGATAGTAGACTGGATATAATAATATCGCCCTGGGGCTGCTTAGTGCTGTTTTTACGGAAATATACGCATGTGTGTGTGTACTTATATTTATGTGTATGATTTGATTAAAACTTAATCGCCATTACGGATTTATGTGTTTTTTTAACAGGAATACAATTTTTTTTTTTTTTTTTAAATCTATGCAACTATTAACTGTTCAGGAACTTGAGAGGAGTTAATCCAGCATATATAAATGCATATTTTTTAACTTGAATTAAAACTAAGATTGTTCATGGATGTTTTCTATTTTATAGCTTACATAAAAATAAATGCTTTACATGAAAGAATATCATATATTATATTTCGCTCTATCAAGTTGTTTCAAATTAGCTTAAATTATTTTTGGATATTTTTACGATGATGTATCTATTTATGTATACATGTATGTATACGTGTGAATAAACACGATAGCGTTTAAACTCTGCTTTAGATTTAGCTCATATACGATAACCATTTTATAAGTCACATTCGTACAAATTGTACATATTTTCATGCGTAAAGGAACTGTAGCTTTTTTACAGATATACAAAGAAGAATTCTTAACCATTGCGACATAAGCATTAAAATTACTTGAAATGTCGGTTTAGTAACTTTACACTGATTAAGACTTATATAAAGTAATGTATGTTAAATTACCTTGCTGAAGTGAGATCATTATGGATCATTATTATTATATCTGTTACAAATTTTAGTATTAAAACAGAAAAAAAAAACCTGTCATATGCCTTCTTTATAAACTACTTTTGGCCATTATATGGAATGGTATGCATTGCACATAAAATTCTTTTAGAGAGAAGAAACGGAGAATTTACACGTATTAATCCTGTGAGGCCTATTTGTCCGAAGTGCATTAAATAATATAATAAGCATGCAATAGAGAACTGCCATTGAAAAATAGTAAGTTAATAACTTATAGTAAACACCATAAAATGCACACAAAATAAACCAACAATCGTTTCATGTTGAAATAAAACTCCACCTTACCTCAGGCGAACAAAGTAGCCACGTGTGCTGCGAAACAATACGGTTTTGTGCTTTGCTTTTGCCGATTTTTTTTTTTCAGTACGCTTACTTATTCTGTTCGTCTGACGAAGGGTTATGTTTTCTTTCGACACCAAACAATTGTTACAAGTTTTTTGCATTTTATAATTTTTTTACTCATTACATTAAATAATACAAATAAATAAAATTGATTTATGTTTTATAATTTATCTGCAGCATGGTCACTAGTGCTAATTGTATGTTCATCATTTATAATTTTCTACAGGGAACAATGCTGATGCTTTACTGTCCTTTAAATAAAAAGTATGGATTTGAGAATAAATGCAAACAGGCTACTATAATTTTCTGTTATATTTATACTTTGCATTCTTTTCTAATTTATATTAGCTCTTAGAAGACTGTTAACAACCGAAAATTTCGAATATCAAGTGAAATCACTCCAATTATTTTTTAATACAGATTTTTCTAATAAAGTCACCAGAAATATCACTATTTAAATCATTATAACTTTCTTTAGTATTCATATGACTTTTCAAAATTAATTCATTTCTGTTTAATTGATATTTAGGCTATTTTTATAGATAGTATTTTTTTCCCCGGATGGAATGAAACAAGTTTTCTGGAGCAACATAAATATTTTGTAAATGAAAACAAGTCCTTCTGGCTTTGTGAGAAAAGTAAGTTGATTTCTTTTTTTTAGCAAGTAGCCGACATTTTCAAACAAAGTATCGCATAAAGTTCATTAATAAATTTGGTTGAGGACTTAATATAGGGTTTGTACATACGGAGTTATAAGCATATCGACTCAAAAATATGTTTTTTCAAATGTAAATTTGAAATTTTCTGTGGCCGACACTTGGGAAATTATGACGGTGATAAACTTGGTTGAGAACTTGATATGGGCTTTCTACATACTGAGTTTGAAGAATATGAATTTATAAATATGTTACGTGTTGGAAATAAGATTGTGTACTAAGATGGTCAGCAAAATTATGAAACTCCGTCATCGTGAAACAAGATACAGCAAAAAGTCATTAATAAACTTGGAAAATTTTAGATGAACTATGTATACGTGGAAATTTAAGGAAATCGGGTTTAAAATGCGTTTCTTGCGATGTGAATTTGACGTTTCGAAGTGGTGTCCTTCGAAGCAAAATGACAGATGCTCAGAGACTTTATCCAAGATATTATCGTATTATTGTAAGATATTTTATCCAACATTGATTACATTTAATTCATTATTTTGGAAGTTATGATGATGAAAATTTTATCAGGGTATGTATAAAATGTATCGGGAGAAGTTTATGTGTTAAAACTATTTTTACTTCAGATATTGCTACAATACCTCAAAAGACTTCAAAGAAAGTACATCCCTTGACTGTCAACACACCGTTGCCAGAGATTTTACCAATACTCGAAGTCTCCTTTGTAGGCAGATTCCAGAACGTCTTTAAGGGTGCACGTACAAGCCTATTTGAAGGCACTTAGGATGCCATGGTTGTGGCCTTTGAGGGATTCACCTTTGAGAATAAGAAAAAGTCTGCTGGTGCCAAGTCGAAATTGTAAGAGAGTTGTGAAATCGTCGCGACGCCGTTTATCGTTAGGTTGTCGGTAATCTTGGAACGGGTGTGGCTAGGTGCATTCTCGTTATGCAGTTTCCCCTGCAACCATGCGCATACTTAACCGATGGTCTTAATTCAGCAATTTACAGAGAAGTTGCACGTTGTCATTGGTTCTTGAAATCGTCGGCCGTCCAGCGCGTAGCTCGTTCTCTACACTCTTTCGGTCATTTTTGAATGATATGCAATTGAATGATATGGTCATTTTGAAAGCTGTAATTTTTGACAGGCTTTCATCCTTAGACACTTTTTGAATCATGACCAGCATCTCTATATCAAATTTCCCATGTGCAACACAAAATTTGTGGAGTACCGCAGTATAGTTGTTCGTTTCATTTTGCGCTTGCATCAAGCCACTCAACAGGCATCCACTAGAAACACAATCTAGCCTCAATGAATGCTCGCGGGGCCCGTCTTAAATGTCATGTCCTTGAATTCACTGAATATGCGCGGTGCGAGTGCGCTGTACCGTAAAGTTTTAGTCAGGAAATAATTTTTCCTGTCATTTTTTATACATACGCTGCATATATATAGAGCGATATAAATAAACTAAATGTTGCAATAGGTCGATTTCTAAGTAGATCGATCTAAAAATAAAAGAGGAAGAACATTGTTTATATCAAATGTAAAAATACAACGCTGTCATCTAAATCGTTTTTCGGTGTTTTCTATAGTTTACTTAAAATCTGAAAAAGAAAAGCAAAAGCTAGGCTCTCTTTGAAATCTTTGAACAGACGACTTCTTATTTTTCAAAAATGCTTGTAACACTTCATAACTATAAAACCACCAGTCTAATATTTAGATGATGCACTGTGGAAAAAATTCAGGAATGTTAAGAAAAATTTCAGACAGTTTACTAAATGTGTCCCGGTAATGTTCCTAGAATGTATTAGTAATCAGCAAATACATCATTATTCTAAATGGAATTAAGTGACTTTGCTGAATTCCCCACCACCTATTTGTTCTCATACATTGCTACTACAATGCATACTATATTAAATTTAAGAGATATGCATTTGGCTAATCATTAGGCACGTTCACAATCTTAAATGCACCACATTGTAAGCTACCCTCTCTCTGTTTCAATGCGTTTAATTTTATCTAATTGTTGATTAATTTAATACGATTGATTTTAGATTTTAGATTCATACAACTGCATAATATTTTCAATACAATGATCTCCATAATAAAAATTTATGTGGAAAATTGCCTTATTATGCTCTGTTAAGAATGCATTAAATTTTGAATAAGTTTTCAAGTTAAAATATTCGCAGCACGTGATGTTCATGCCAGTATCATAAATGATATTTTAAAAGTAGTCCGACATCTTTTCATTGAAAATATTTTTCTTAATTCTTTGTCAATCAAGTGCTAGCTTATTAGGCCACATAGAATATGTATAAAAAAGGGATATTTTGAGAAATATAGTAATAGAAAATAAAAGGTCAGAAAGAAGAAAGTTGGTAAAGTAAATAACGCCCATCCCAGTTTGGAAATTATTTTACAAAGAAATTTGAAAAATAATCTTAATTTCATAAAAAAATTCATAAAATGGAGAAGTTCGCAGTATAGAGGTTTGATTTTATATTAAATACTTCGTTTTAACATGTCATTCATATGTTAATAATTTTCATTTTGTATTAACTCTATTCTGTAACTTATTTTTATCTAGCAATACTTACTAGATCCTACCTCTCTCTCTCTCTCTGTTTATATATATATGTATATATATATATATATTTAAGGCTGAAAAATTTGCTCATTATTTCCAAGCGTTAAAAATTATTCATCCGTACATAATTATCGGTTAAAAATATACTGTGCGCCCTATTTATTTTCTATCCAGTATCATTCCCAGTGTATTTGCCCAAATAGCTGTCATATCTTTTTAATGCCTCATTTAAAATAATTACTTATCATACGGGTGAATAAAAAGATCGATTCCAAAATAGTGATGTCAACTGAGTGGTAATTTGACATGCTTAGAATACAAAAGGATCCGAAATAATTAACGATGTTTTTTATTAGTAATGCACAGTTCATACAACAATAACTTTGGCGCACTAACGATACTAAAAAATATTAAACAAATGTATAATGATACCCGGAGATAAATGACTAAAATACTATCATGCATATGAAAGAAGCGCATACTGCAAATTTTAATGAGACGAGGCTTTTAATTGAAGTTCGAAATTACTAGAAAGAGTTGTATGCTTCTCAGCTTTTGAAATTCGAATTAAGTTTTATGATATCTAGATAAAGGTCATAAAGTTCAAGACAAAAAAAAATATTTATAATTTTATAAGTACTTTATAAGCAGCACCATTGATTGAATTAAAATAAAGCTGCAATTGTTCATATTGTTATGTATTAAATTTTCATTAATAGAGTAATAGTATAGTTATACATATATTTGCATGCCATATTAACATCAAATACGCAGTCTAAATTATATTTATATCACACACACACACACACACACACACACACACATATATATATATATATATATATATATATATTCGTACATATTACACATATTACACACATGACTTTTTTTATTAATGTAAAAATTAAGTCTATGGTGGTAATGTTCTTCTTATAATTTTTTTTCCAGAAAAATGATTAATTTCAATAAAATATACTTCAATTACTTCAGTACAATATAATATATCTAAAAAACATATTGAATAATTTTTTGAATAAAAATTTTGAATTTGGGGTGTTTAAAAAATTTAATTTGTAGAGCAAATTAGTAGTTTATCTTTATGATCGTAAGAAAACATTTATTATCTATATATAATATTACTCTAACGTAGACCAGTTGCGATTAAATTTTGTCGAAACAAAACAATAGTGATGTGATGAATAAAGTACGCGAAGATAAAAAGTAATATTTATAAGTGGACAATATTTACGCACGCGACTCAGCTCAATGATCTAATAAGAAAAAATGACGACATTTTAAACCTAGCAATATTTAAAGATATATTCAGATTATTACTTACTATCATAAATTGATAAAAAGAAAAAAAAATCATAAAAAGTGTAATCAAAGTTGGAATTAGTTTTTTTTTTTTTTTTTTTTTTAACAAAAAATTATGCAAAAATAAATGTTTAATTATAGCTAATTGGAAAAACAATTCTTTTTTTTTTTTTTTTTTTTTTTTTAAATAGTCTATTTCTGATATAGGTAACTCTTTCAGCGCTAACCGACAAAATCCGTCGTTTTATAAAAAGCTGATTCTTAAAATATGTAATTAATTCTCCACGAATATCCAGAATTTCTGCTTTTCTTACGTCTCATTTCCGAAATATGCCGTATATTTGCGGTCGATTTGCTAAATATCAGAAATTTGTCCTGTTTCTCTTAATTTATGTTTAATTCCCTAACAAAGAAAACTTTCGCGCAGTCGGTTAGTGAGATTCATTCCTTCAAAGGTAACAAAAGAAAAAAAAATGGCAAGTTGTTTTATTGATTTTTTAATCGCTTCATTATTTCTTTTAGTCGCCATGTGGAGATTGACGAGTTGATGTTTTCAACTCTATAGTTATGCGTGGTTGCAGTTACATTACAAAGAGGTCCGTAGCCCTGTGGCAGAATTTAGGCGACACAGCGACATTGTGGCAGAAAAGAAGTTGTCACTTGCAGAAAGATTTGCCCATAAGAATGAAAGCTATTTCTAAATTTCTATAGAAAATAGAAAGTCATGTCTTGTATTTAAGAATTCTTCAACAGTCTACTAATAATATTGGTCTTTATAGTTACATGTACGTATTATGTGTAAATAAGAAAATATGTCACTATATATTTTTTTCTTGCTTTTGCCTCCAAGGCAGTAGCACGTGTTTTTTTTTTTTTTTTTTTTTTTTTTTTTGCACCTGATGAAGAAAGGCTATGTCCTTTCGAAACCGGTTGTGCTGACTTAAATTTTATGGTGTGTGAAGAAGTTTTAATTTCTTTCTATTGATTGTATGCCAATATTGTCTTGCAGTAAAGGTTTGCACGAACAAGACTTGTCGCAGAAAGCATAAAAAATGTCTGTCATAGGGGTCCATAGTTACTCTGTGAAAAAAGTTGAAATACTTGGAAATAAATGTAAAACAAATTAGCAATTTATTAACTGGAAGAGATTATGCTTAAGATGAGAAATTTTTCAGACATATTTTGAATGAAATTTGTCAATAGATAAATGGCTGTATAAAGGGAACATGAAGGAAATTAGTAGTCTTCGAGTGAATAAAAAGAATGATATAAAACTCTTTTGTGTATAAACTGCTTTAAAATTGTTTATTCTGTTCAAAATAAATTGCCTTAATTTAAAATTTCAAGTTAGACAGAAATGGTTTGAAATATTTGGATAGACAAGTACAAAAAAAAAAAAAAAAAAAGCAATTGTTTTAAGACATGATTTTCATTATAATGACATTTAAAAAATATAAATAAAATAACTTACCTATAAACCAAATCATATGCTTTCACCTGAAAAATACAATGAAAACTCGTATTAATATTTATTATACTTTTATACAAAATTATGGCATCATAACATATTTTATTTTCATTGAAAATAGAAATTAAAAATTAAAAAATTTTGTTTCAATATAAATGTTTTAAAAAATATGTCATTACATTAGTTTCAATTGTAGCCATAATGAAAGTAAATTTATATAAAGTTGGTGCTGAAAGCAGCAATAATTTTTTTTTTTTTTTTTTTTTTTTTTTTTTTTTTTTTTACAAAAACATAAATTAACTATTGGTGAATTATTAGGAATGACAGTGAAATGTTATAACAAAACTTAAACACTCTTACAAATTTTAACAGAAGACTACTGGTTGGTTGGTTGGTTGGGTTTTACGTCGCACTAGTGCTGAGCAACGGGCATTTGGCGACGGTCTGGGGCTCATCCCTAGAGGTGGTCCGAAACTACTGGTAATTATTTATCTTACGTCTTATGTAAAATTATACAGAAAAATACACGGAGATGTTTATATATATATATATATATATATATATATATATATATATATTATAAAGGCGTTTAAATGACTAATATTAATTAAAATGGTTATTAACGACAATATATTTGTGACTTAGAATGACTTTTTCTAAAGTAGAAACATTCATTTTCAATTCTTATTAAAAAATAGCAGGCTTCGCCCGCTTCGCTGGACCCTATTTTTAAATGAATCACTATAATTACTGAATTCTCAAAATTGCATTAATTTTTATCCCGTGAAAAAAAAAAAAAGCGAAACAAAATCTGATTAGGAAAAATGTTGCACCGGGTTCTCACTGCCTTCGGAAAAAATTCCCAAAATGCTCTAACTCTTATTTCTGTTATTTTCCCCCTTCGACCCCCTCCCGTCTATCCTAATAATTTTACAAATTCGAAAATATCCGCAATCGATTTGTAAATATCAAAAACCTCTATGCACCAGTTTTGAACGATCTATCTCTATTTTTTTTTTTTTTTTATGCCCAGCACTCTCCCCCCCTTCCCAATAATTTTAAAAATTCGAAAATATCTGCAATCGATTTGTAAGTATCGAAAACCTCTATGTACCAATTTTGAATGATCTAACTCTATTTTATTTTATTTTTGCCCCTCCGCCCCCCCTCCCGTCCCTCCTAATAACGTTACACTTTCGAAAATATCCCCTTTCGACTTGCAGGCCTCTAAAACCAATCTGTACCAATTTTGAACGGCCTAACTGCATTTCTATTTGTTTTTTCCCATAGCCCCCCCCCCCTTACCGCCCCATCCCCCTTCCCGCACCTCCTAATAATTTTACAAATTCGAAAATATCCGCAATCGATTTGTAAGTATCGAAAACCTCTATATACCAAATTTGAACGATCTAACTGTATATATTTTTTTTTGCCCCCCCCCTCCCCCCCCCCCAACTCCCATCCTAATAACTTTACACTTTCGAAAATATCCCCATTCGACATGCAGGCTATTGAAACCTATCTGTACCAATTTTGAAAGGCCTAACTGTATTTCTAATTGTTTTTGCCCCTGCTGCCCCACCTGGGGGCTGAATTTTTAAAATTCCAGAAATTGGTTTTTAGATATTTGTATTAGCTATATTTTATAGCAAAAATTTCACGTATATCTGTTTTTTTTTTTTTTTTTTTTTTTTTTTTTTTGTTTGTTTGTTTGTTTTTTTGTTTGAGATATATAGGATTATGCGAAATCGCGTTTTACGCATGTGAAGTCCCGTT
Organism: Salticus scenicus; assembly: GCA_963930645.1. Taxonomy (NCBI): domain Eukaryota; kingdom Metazoa; phylum Arthropoda; class Arachnida; order Araneae; family Salticidae; genus Salticus; species Salticus scenicus. The sequence goes on from OZ005653.1 coordinate 80,984,948, forward strand.
CTGCCCCCCCCCCCCTTGGAGACCGAATTTCGAAAATTCCAGAAATTGGTTTTTAGACATTTATATTAGCTATATTTTAAAGCAAAAATTTTACGGATATCTGTTTTTTTTATTTGAAATATGAAGGATTTTTTTAATTCACGTTTTGTCCCCCTCCCCCCCTCCTTGGGGGGCGAATTTTTCATTTTTTTTTTTTTTCCTAAACCATCCTTGACCTGTAAGGAAAAAAACAGAAAAAGAATGATCGAAATCGGTCAAGCCGTTTACAATTTTATAAAGGACATACAGACAAACATTCATTTGTATATATAGATAGATTAAATAATAAAAATAGATAAAAATACTGAATAATGACTGAAAATTTTGATTATTTACTTTTAATTAAGAATTATTGTAAAATTACAGAGACTCCAAATAAATATTTTAGTAAATTTACAGAATTATTTTACAGTGCATAGAATTAGTAAATAAAAGAAAAAATGTTAATCTAAGCCAAAAAGTTCAATAAATGCAGTATCAACTGTAGAAGCAGGTGGGAATGCTGCGATTTTTTATGTATTTATTTTATGTAATCTTAACAAGTTTCAGAAGATATGCCAAGCTAGTATACTCCAGAATATATTTAAAATTAAAATAAATAAATAACATAAAATAAGTAAATAAATAAAAAAGATTGCGTAACTTTAAATTTTAACATAAAAAAGATTTAAATTCATTAAAATACTTTAATGGATAATTATTTAATTGAGAAATAGGCAAAATTTATGTTTACAGTTTAAAAAGAAATTGTAATCTTAAAATGTTTATTGGTAACATGTATTTTTAATCTTAAAAAAATATATTTTTAAAAAAATATTTATTTATTTTAAATTAAAACTTTTTTTAACTGACATGCTAGCCAGAACATACTCCCACCAGTAATGGATCTTTAACACCATTTCTCATTTAATTTTCTCTTTTAAAATTATTTAAAGTTTTAATTTCTTCTACAGATTGCTTTTAAGAAAAACTGACTTATTGCTTATGTTAAAGTTATATAAAATTTCATTTAATAACATATCATTCATATTTTAAGATCATATGTTTGTTTGTTAAAATGGAAAAGAAGAAAAGGAAACAAAACAAATTGTTTATTATTTATAAGGACAGTTTATTAAAACGAGAAAAAAGTCGAAAAGGAAGAAAAAAGCACAGTTACAAATGTGGAACAAACAAGGAAATTTCAACTGATATCGGTTAGAAAATACAAGAAAAAGTTACGAAAAAGCGGAAAGGGTGTGTGATTGTGTCTGCAAAAGAGAAGAGAATGTCACAAGCATTTGTGAACAGGAGTTTGCTATAGTAGTCAGGATTTTTTATGATTTACGAACAGATTGATAGTGTCTGGCAGAATATTTTAACTCCTTAGACGCTACTCAGTGTGTGTGTGCGTTTGTGTATGTGTGTGGAGGGCTGGGATAACAGATCGTAATATTCATAAATTTGCGAACCATCTAATCGCTGAAAGTAGCTAGTTATTAAATTTGTGGTATTCTATTTTTCCGTTCTGTTTATGGAAAATCAAAATCCACAGTTTCAATGTGTAAATGTAAAATCAAATATCTGATTTTTATTTATTTTATTTATTTATTTATTATTATTTTTTTTTTTTTTTAAGCATTTATTGAAGTTTACCATCTGAACATTTTATTCTTGGTAAAAATTCACCGTAAATGTTTACAAAAACGTAGAATAACAATAATAGTATAGTTTTCAGATATGTATAACGTATGTATTACGTTTTGATAATGATTAAATGAGGCAATAATTAGTGTTTATGTAAAGTTTTCATTCTAATTGCCCATTTTAAATTAATATGGATAACATTGCAAGCAACACTGACAAATATATGCTAATAATTATAATTTAAACGCGTAAATTCATTACTTTATTCATTATTTTGACCCATTTAACCCTTTCACTACCAATATTTTTTCTGTGAAAAAATAAGTATGAAATAAATTATCTGAATCAGCTTCATTTAATAGACGGTATATTTCCTCAACTAACCGTTCTACTTCCCTATTCAAGGTAGTTGCAGGTCTAAAAGAAAAAAAAAAAAAAAAAAAAAAAAAAGAAAACCTCCAGAAAAAAGTCTCATAGTATATGTTAAAATCGCCTTGGGACATATATGTCCCAGTGGTAGTGAAAGGGTTAAAAAATATTGATATATTTCTTCTTCTTCTTTTTTTTTTTTTTTTTTTTTTTTTTTTTTTTCCGAAATAGAGCAAACATTCATTAATAATGTATTACATAAAATTTCACATATATCAAAAACTTGAAAATAGAAAAATCAAATATAAAAATATGAAACATGACAATGTTAGAAAATTAGAGTTCATAAATGTATTTTCACTCACGTATATCATTTGTCAAAAATATAAATAAATAACTGTTACTTCTCTTTTGATTTATTATGGGAAATCAAAATGTAATTAATGAATTTTACTTTTTCAATTTCATTATTATTTTTTTACATATTTAAAGTGCAGAAATATGTTAAACTTTTTTTTTTTTTTTTTTTTTAAAGATCTGATGATAAATGAACTTATATATATATTTAAATACCAGACTATTTTAAAGAATTTTTTTTTTAAGGTAAAGGAGGGGGGGGGGATTAAACTCTCTATAAAAAACTAGTTTATAAATAAGCGTATTTATCAATGTGAACATAAAATGATAAATAATGATAATTTAAATTTCATTAATTATCCAATAATTAAAAATGTCTAACAAATATCACATTAATTTTATTCAAGTAAAAAAGAATTGATTATTATGTTGAAAACAAATTATATTTCATTAATCATGTAAACAAAGAAAGGTTGTTGTACATTAAATGTTTAATAAAGTTTTTTTTTTTCTTTTTTACTGTATGGGGAAAAAATGTTACAATGTATTTTATTTGTTTATATAAATGTCCCTTATCGAAATGCTCCATGCTAAATGTATGCTATTTTAAAGCTCTATTTTTTTTTACTGGGTATTTTTAAATGTAAATGAACACATCTGTGCATTGAATTTTTCATATCTCAATTACAGCATCATTTACAAATAAAAAATTTGAAATCTTCATGAATTTTTATCACATGGCTGAATTTAAGATTTTGTAGTACAGGTAATAATTTCTTGATTTCAAGACTAATGTTTAAACTTAAAAACCTTTCTTCTTCAGGTCACCTTTCTTCTGCAGGTGCAAAAAAAAAAAAAAAAAAAAAAAAAAAAACATGCTACTGATTTGGAGGTAAAAGCAAATGATGGAAAAAATTGCATTTTAAGCCGTCCAAATTGAAAACCGTGCAAGCATTGAAACATAGTGACGAGTTGTAATGTCTAAATTACTGCCTTTACAAGGATGAAGCACTGCAAAACGATCATTTTGTCAATCAACTCGTATTTAGTTATGAAGCAACCTTTCATTTAAGTGGCAAAGTAAACCGCAATAACGTGCGAATTTGGGAAACGGAAAATCCCCATGCCTCCCCAAAAGTGAACTTTTTTTTTTTTTTTTTTTTTTTTTTTTTTTTTTTTGTGCAATTTTTTCATTTAAATTTTATGGACTGTTCTTTTTTGCTAAAAAATCAGTGACTGGTATTACCTACCTTGATATGTTAGAAATTTGACTTTTTCCACAGTTGAAGGAAGCTATCGCAAATTTCTTTTTTTCGGTGCACTGCCCCATTGGCATTTGGAGGTTCGTAAATTTCTAAACAGAGAACTACCACATCGTTGGATTGGTCGCAGTGCAGCTGATGATATGGTCCTACACAGCTACCCTCCTAGGTCACCTGACTTAACCCGCTGTTCCTTTGGGGATATGTTAAAGATCTGGTGTTTGTGCCACCGTTGCCTGCAACTTTGCCCGAACTTAAACATTGCATTTCTGATGCTGTACAAACAATTAACAGTGAAACATTACAATGTGTTTCGCACGAATTGATATATCGCAATGATATTGTACGGCTGACTAAAGGAAGTCACATTGAACACTTGTAAAAACAAAATTTAACACTTTATCTTTACAATGATACATTAATAATCGTTTTCTGTTTATTCATCTGGGAAATATTAAATTTTGTAATCGGGTCATTCATTCCTGATATTTATTAGTTACTAAGTGCGAATAGCCATACACCCTGAGTTTTAAAAGTATTAAAATTTTAGTTTGTTTTCATAATAGTCCTCTCTTTAATTATACCTTTCACAGCAGCTATATGGAACGGGAGGAAGAATGGGTAGAAGGTTTACCCTCATATTAGCGATTTCCCCCCCCCCCTCGTCAAGTTTAATGATAAGAGTCCTTAACCTTATATAAAAGTTCCATTTCATTTACAGGTAAATAAATTATCAATTTTTAGTCTTTAAACGATATTTTAAAATTTATATCTGTATTTTAAAGAACAAATTTTAAAATTTCAGCCAGTGAACCTGAAAAAATAAACAAATAAATAATTAAAGCTAAATGCCATGCTAAATGAATACTTTAAATTATTAACCTTTTAGGGAAAAAAAAGGAAAGGTGAATCATCATGAAGCACCTACATTCGTGGAGTATGATTCGTTCAGCATTATTTAAGTAATTCGCCGCCGCTGTCTCAATATAATGAAAATCACGCAACTGAATATCTTTTCATTTCTCAGGCAAACTCAAGGGACCTGACTCTTAAGCAATATTTATGATTAGAATTCTTTTCATTTAACCGAGGTAATTCCGTGTTTGAGTTATACATAAAGAAATTAAACCTAATTTCATACTGTCCTTTTAGGTACACAAGAAAGACAAAGTTAAGAAACTGTCTCAGTGTACTTTAACAAACTTACTAGCATAGGAATATTTGTGAAACGAAATGCGAAGTTAAGCTCACGTAAAGTAATTTCCCCTTTATTATTAGACACAGGAATTTTAAGAATAATATTTATTATTAATCTTTGACTTATGTATGATATATCTTTGTTTGCAAGATTTGAGAAATTTGCTCTTTAAACGGCGTTTTTACTGCGTGTACGTTAGTGGTAATTAGTTGTAACTGGAAAAACCAGTTATGTTAAATTTTCTAAGAAAGAAATAAGATGAACTGAAAATTATGTTTATTTTTATTTTTTAAGCACAGAGAAAAATACATAATTATGAAAAGTATTAAACTTAAAAGAAAAAAAAAAAATTGCTGCTAACGTTTCATACTATTTTTAGAGCAATAAATTCAAACGTAAAATTTAAATTGAAAATTATTTCATACAGTTTTGGGCTATTTATTTTTTATTACATTCAACAATATAATAAAATTACTAGAAGAATGTCTGAAAGAGTAATAAATTTTGGAGATTGTAAAGTTGCGTATATTTTGCCCTTCGAAAGAGTTCACCCCTTGAAAACGATTGTCACTGCTATACTTGTGAAGTAAACTCTTCACTTATTGGCAAGAAAAATAAGTTTTGCATATAGAATATGAATGTAAATTTATATTTCTTTCTTTCTTTTTTTTCTTTTTTTTAAGATTTTTACTTTGTCAAACTTAACATTTATCCCGGGAATTTTGTTGCTGAGGCAAGTATAAACAGGGCGTTTACTATTGTAACTTAAACTATAACATTTATATCTATTAATCTATATATTTTTTTGCTTTGCCTTTTCAGCTTTATCATTTAATTTTTAATGAAATTTAATATCTTAATCTTTTTTTAAGGGTTCTTTTTCTCCAGGACTTTTTGTGATGTTAAAATGTACGAAAAAGCCCTACGAAAAAATTCGCAGCTCTGTAACGAGTTGAGATATTTAAAAAATTCGAAAAGTTCCAAAAGGTTTCCTGATGGTTTTCACTATTTAAAAACTTGACATACCTTTTAATGTACTGTAATGGTTTAGTAAGACGAGATTCCACTTATACCAAACTATGAGCAAGAGGTACCACGAAACAGATAATTTTCAACAATTTTTTGCCTTTAAGTACCACATTGTTCAATTACAAAAGGCTCATAATTTTGAAAGGCCAATTAATTGCAGTTTATATCTACAAATTTTCAGAAGTGCTTGTATAACAGCAACAGTCAAATTAAAACTTCATAAAAACAGTGTTTCATTTACCCACTTCACACTATATGTAATTATAATATATTATTATTTGTAAGCTTTCAAGTACGAGGGGTTTCAAAAAGTAAGGTAACAAGCCCTTTATAGAGTAAACGTTTATTCAGGAAGCAAAAAAATATATACAGTGTAGGTAGGCATAGGTACATATTACTTCTCAACATAATCACCATAATTATCGAGACATCTATTCTATCGGTACACCAAACCGTCTAAACCAGCATCGAAGCAATCAGCGTCAAGGTTGTGCAACCACATCAAGACGGTTTGCTTCCCACGTGCTTCTTTAAAGGTCCATAGAAATGGAAATTACTTGGTATGAGGTCTGGGCTGTAAGAAGAAACCAATACCTCCCAGCGAAAACGCTGTAACAAATCGCGATCATAACACGGTGAGCGAACAAGCTATTTCAGGTAATAAAACGGGAAGAGGGCGCCGCAGGCGCTACCAAGCGGCAATTTACTGTAGTTAAATTTTTCAATAAAGCTATTTTCACTATACGCCAATAAGCTGTTGTAGGCACTGAAACGTGAGAATATAAACTGGTTATTTTTTTTGTTTTAAATAAACATTAACTACTAGTGGATTTGCAGATCAGGAGCCTGAACGTTCCCTGAAACCCCTCTGTGTCTTTCTTTCTATGCCTATCTGTATATATATATATATATGTATTACTAATATGTATTACTAATATATGTATTACTTGTATTAATACCCTGTAATTCATAAATACCAGTAGCATAATTTCATGCAGCAATGCATGTGCTGCTATTGCGGCACATACAAATTCTTCCCATAGAAGAAAAACTTTGGTGTGCCCTTGTACATGAACTACAAATATAATACACACCTAAAATTATACAGCTATTTCTGCATTGTTAATAAACATATGTACCAAACTGCAAGTCAACAGACTGATTTTTGTGGCTGCTATCGGGAGACATACATACATACAGACATACAGACAGAACCGAAAAACTTTTTGAGTCTCCACATGGAAGCCTCCACTGAAGTTTTGACAATAAGATTATAAAAAAATATAAATAAAATAAATAAACTGCACCTTAGAATTCACGAAAAGAGCTTGGCTGATACTTTTTTTGATCCAAAATTATAAAACGGGTCTCTCAAAGAATTTGAAATTAGCTTTTTACTGATCTCAATAATAATTTTTTTTTTCTTTTAATTAAAACTTCCTGTGGTTAGTTATTTAAAACTCCAGCATTCTGAAATTTATTGATTTTTGTAAAAAAATTACTACAGCTTTAAATGACATCTTTGGTTTTTCATGGATTAATTAAAGGGGGGGGGGAGGGTGTAAAAATAAATGGTATCACTTTTTAAAAATAAATATGTAATTATGCAAAATTTGAAGAAAGCCAAAAGATGAATAATTTAAGACGCTTCCCGAAAATTATGTTCTAGCTAGCACATTTATCCAAAATTTTAAATTAAGCATCTCAAATTATATGAAATACTCTTTTTACTGCCCACCCCCTCTTTTTTTTAGATGATAATTTATTGGAAATCATCCGCATGAAAGTAATCTACTCACGTCCCTCTGACGGATATTGACGAATTTTAAAAAGCCAATTCTGAAATAAACTGACAACACGAATGGGAAAATCTTTCCCAAGAGTCATCACAAACACCGTTAACAAAAGCATCACGCACGCAGCTATTCATTTATTTGTGGGCGTTCTTTAATTCGTTTTCGATTTTTTTAATCAATACTGAAAATTGGTATCCGTTCATTACGCATTTAGATGCGTTTTTTTTTTTTTTTTTTTTTTTTTTTAAAGTTAACATAAGGTGGTAATTTGACGTGCGTCACTTCTGATGAAGCTAAAAAAAGATATAATATCAATTCATTAGTTTTAAAATTACGTATTTTTAATTCATTTAAAAGAAAGAAGAAAAATACATTATGTGCATCAGATTTTTAGGGAAGAAATAAATGATGTAAAATATTTGATGCTAAGTGTATCTGTATTTATAGCAAATATTTAAATAATAATAATAATATTTTATTAAACATAACTTAAAGAGTAATATTTAAATATTTATCGATTAAAAAAAAATATACTCTCATTACAATTCATTTTTTACAGTAACATACGGTCTACAATATCATACTGTAGTATCTGTACTACAATTTAAATAGTTTTATATATATATATATATATTTTTTTTTCTTCTATATAAATAAAAAGGAGGTATTGAATAAGTAAAAATTTCTGCCTTCCTGTTTTCGATGAATTTACACAGTTTAAGTTGTTTTAAATGCAATGCCAACATTTTTTGAAACTGTATGGCTATGTCTGTAAGTCTGTATGCGTAAGTGTTGGTAAAATTTTGTAGACGCTATACCTCAGGTACTAACGAACATAATTTAACTAAACAGGATATTTGGTTGCACTTTCACTTACATTAGTGCTAATTAGTTTTTTGATATATCGCCCAATAAACACACTACTTATTTCTCTCTAAATGGAAAGCTATGTCTCACCTTCTATTTTGTATAACTTTAGCAAACTTAATGTGCAATGTCAATATTATGTAAAATTGCATCGATTAAATTTAAGTGCATATTGATCGACAGGTTGATATGCGGCAATTTAATCCCGTTTATTGGAAGGAAATATTATATCAACTTCTATCATATTTAAATGCACCAAACTTTATACTTAAGGTGGATATTATATAAAAATATATTAATTAAATTAGTTGCATATCGGACGATAACTGGCACGGTCATGCTGTAATATTTTCTGTTTACTGCAAAGAAGCAATTTACCTTTTATGCTAAGTAAATGCATCGAACATGGTATGTGATGTACCCATCGTTAAATTTATGCTGACACAGTCTGTGTACATAACCGTCATCAGGTAGCGCTTCGCAATTTTCCATTTAGCTATATTTTGCCACATTTTGTTAAAATTTAACCAAATTATATGTAAAAACTGTTAACTGTGTGGAGCTAATTTTATTTAAGTTTTCTTCATGTTACATGTGTGCATGATTTAACTTTTGTGCATGTAAACGTAAATCAGTAGGTGACACAGTTATATAGAATGATATTGAAGAAAGTATTTATAATTTTCACATTTGTAGGAGAAATCGGTCAATTTTTTAACTAAGCATGTAACATGTCATGCAACTGTATTCTTTTTAAATATGTCACCTGTTTCTCTTAAAGAAGCATAATTCATGTTTTTATAATTTCAAAACTTTCTGATATAGGAAAATTCATTAATAAAGCAGTATTGAATGTATGTTTTTATATTAACAAAAAAATAGGAAATTACAAAACTTAGCGCATACGTTATAAATATGAGATATATTAAATGAAAGTAAAATTGTATGAGACGAGAGATTACACACACACACACACACACACACATATATATATATATATATATATTAATTCTCTTTGGAAAAAAATGAGAAACATGAATAAAAAATCTAATTTTAACTCGATTAGCTTTTTAATTTTACTGATATTGCTTCAGCAGAAAGTAAAGACGCATCATAGCTATATATTATACTAAATAAATTATATCTTGAGTTTTTTTTTTTAGTCCTAAAGTCTGACGATATTTAACTTTTACTTTTTATATAACCCCTATACTTTCATAAGTTATTATTATTATTATTGTTATTATTATTTTTTTTTAATGTCAAATTAACTCAGAGTTATAAGTAAAAAAAAAAAAAAAAAAAAAAATCTTTCTTTTACATTGTTGTAGCAATAGTTAAAATATCATCTTAGATATTACATTTTATTTCTTTCATTTTTTTTTTATTACTTTTCAAATTTTAAAACATTCCGTTTATAAATATTATTGAATTAATATAATTTCCTCACACACCAAACATATTCGTTATTTACAGAGATAACTTGAATATAATTTGAATAATATAATAGTAGCTGAAACTCGTCGAATTCGACGGTCACTTTATTGACCGAAATATTTCAAAAATCGTCGCATCATTAATTAAATGTATTTCAAGTTAAAGCATCTAATATAATTTATGATATTTCACTTAAAAAAGAGAAATTAGGAAAAATGCTTATAAATAGAAATGAACCTTAAATTTGTATGATTTTATATCTTTAACTCGATTTTGTTTGAATTTCTATTTTTAAACAAAAGCAGCGCGAAAAAAAAAAAATAATTAGCTGTAACAAAAAAGTTACCTCGAACCGAACGAAACTCTGCATTGTGACCCCGGTGTCTGCAGCAGCGCATACACGGGCCACTAATAACATGAAAAAAATCCCAAAAATTAACCTGGAACTGAACGAACCCGCCCGGTGTTGAACGAACCCGCCCATGATAATAACCTTGAATGAAACTTATTTTTCTACGATTTTATATCTTTAATTCGATTTTGTTTGAATTTCTATTTTTAAATAAAAGCATCGCAAAAAAAAATAATAATAATAATAAATAATAATCAGATGTAACAAAAAACATTACCTCGAACCGAACGAAACTTTGACTTGTGAACGCGGTGCCTGCGGCAGCGCATACGCGGGCCGCTAATAACATAAGAAAATTCCCCAAAATTAACCTGGAACTGAACGAACCCTCCCGGTGTTGTCCGGGCCCATGATAATAACCTTAAATTAACGTTAAATTTGTATGATTTTATATCTTTAACTCCATTTTGTTTGAATTTCTATTTTTAAATGAAAGCATCGCGAAAACAATAATCATCTGTAACAAAAAAATTACCTCAAACCGAACGGAGTTTGGGCTCGTGACCCCGGTGCCTGCGGCAGCGTATATGCAGGCTGCTAATAATATGAAAAAATTCTTAAAAATTAACCTTGAACCGAACGAATGTCTGACTAGTGTTTCTGCTGCCTGTGGCTTCGGCACCGTATAGCAGGCATGCTATGCACGTGCTGCAAAATCCACTTTCCTCCACCAGGGAACACAGTATGTTGTATGCGAACATCACCAATCGCCTTGAATTTCCAAGACCTTTCAAATAAGGTATCACGTGGTGGTGTCAACTGCAAAATCCTTTAGTTGCATTTTCCAACGCCAGAGGGAAACAGTGTTTTCTGTACGAACTTCACCAACGGTCGGGAAATACCAAGACCCTTAAAATAAGGTGCAACATGATAGGGTCTACAACAAAATCACCGTTCCATTTTTCACCACGGGGGGGGGGGGGCGCACTATATTTTATACAAACATCCCCAATCGACATAAAATTTCAAGACCTTTAAAATGAGGTGCTACATGTGTGGGTCTAGAACGGATTTCCCTCTCAAACTAACCCTTTCCCCTCCCCCAAATCTATTTTCCCCGTTTAAAATCGAAAATTCCAAATTCTCAGAAAGTGATTTTTTAGTATTCGAGTCTAGTCCCCCCATGTATAATTTCTTCACCATGAAGTAATTTGGAGCTGAGTTAAGCTCGAAAACGTGTATTTAACCCCTGCCCCCCACGTACCGTAATACACCGTTCAGTTAAATACACCGTTCGACTTTTTTTATTTTTCTCTTTTGATGACACATCTACAGACCAAGATCTTTTTTTAGACACCTCAACTAAATTTTTACACCTAGCCGTTCTCTCAATTTAGTGAAGACAGACAAAACACGTTTCAAATTAATATATAGATTTAGAGAATCATATTCTTTAACTTTAACTGCGGAATTTAACAATTTTGGTTCCAGCAATTTTATGATTTGTTTCCTACACTGTAAAAAGTTTCTGTAAATTTACTGGGACGGTTGTCGAAAGATTCTGTAAATATACAATAGATCTCCAATAAAAATAAATAACAGATTCTCATGCTTTCATCTATATTCTTATTTATTTATTTTTTCATCTTCTGTTATTTTTCAATAACAAATAAGAGTAAATTTTCTACTTCAGATAAGATAAAATTATTAATATGCTCCCACTAAATTAATTAAAATAATGTTTCACATTAAAATGCATGTATAAGATAGATTTTTTAACATCTCCGTTTACTTTTTACTAAATTTTACATACGATTTAAGATTAATAATATGGATAATTGTATATAAAGGCTCTTTCTATGGGAAAAATATCAATTTAATTCATACCAGTAAATTTATTAAAAGCTCCATGATTGATTGGTCTAAGCTTTAAGTCGTTAATTTATAAATTAATTAAAATATTTATTATTATTAATTATCATTTTTTTATCGAAATCTTGAGACAGTTAAGAAAATTTTTGAATAAAGAAATTTTTTACAATAAATACAAAATGTACATTGTATTATTTAATACTACATTTGCGTAAATCTTATGAATGTTTCACACTAGATTCATGCAACACATTTCAGAACTAAGAATTTCTACGTATAACTTTCAGAAAATCAATTCTGCTTTTTATTAATCTTTTGTATATCAATTACTACTTATCACAAGAAATGAGATGAAAATATTTCACATAATAGAAATTTTATTAAGTGAAATGAGGAAATCTTTAAAAGTTATTGTAAGTGACTACGCATCTTAAAATGGATAAAGGGTGTGTTTCTAACAATCTAGAAATATCCTATTCAATAGAAAACGTATATAACAACGGTTGCTTGTATATCAAACTAACATTTGCATTTTATATTATTGTTAGTTTTATTTTCTATGAATCAAATTATTATATTTCTTACAAAATAAATAGATAATGCACGATTTAAATACAAAAGTAAACAAATGTACTTTTACAGATAATTTAAAATTATTGTAAATGAAGCATGCTTGCTTTTTAAATGAACCCTTCACAAAGTATATTTATATATTCATATATAGGTGTATAGATAGATAGATAGATATACATATAACTTATAATGGCTATATAAAACTCATGTTGCTTTAAGTAAATGAAAAAAAGGGGCAAGTTTTCTCTTTAAGAAAAAAAAAAATCAAAACAAAGAAGAAATCATTAAACAGGAAAAATGCTTCCGATTACGGAATACTGTCGTTAAAACTGCCCAATATATATATGTACAGGGTGTAAGATGTTATCCTTAAATATTCTTTATAATACCAATAAATCAAGAGAACATGGTTCTAAGGATCTTTGAAAACCTTATAAATCTATAACTATGTGCGTGTGTAAATAAATAAATAAATAATACGCATCTTAAAATGGATAAAGGGTGTGTTTCTAACAATCTAAAAATATCCTATTCATTGGAAAACGTATATAAGAACGGTTACCTGTATATCAAACTAAGATATAATATTATATTATACTATTATATTTTATCAAGACAAACTATTATATTCTATCAAGAATATAATTTGTCCAGGCAGGTAAAAATGGTAATTTAGCATAGTTGTTTCCAAAATTTTAATCTTAAGAACATGATTATAATATATATATAACATGTACTTGTATGTGTATGAGTGTGTTAGGCTTGTTTAAAATGATTTCATTAAATCTCCAACATTTAAAATTTCTAAACTGTACTTGCAAGGAGTGAGTATATAGAAATATTTATTTCATTAAAAAAATATATACTTTTGCTACAGGTTTCATTTTTTCAATTGCTGAAAAAAAAAAAAAAAAGTAAATAAGTATTTTTTATCTGGAATCATAAAATAATTGTTTCAAATTAATTAATATTTTACCATTTTTAAATAATAGTCTTAGTGGAAAGCCTGATAACAATAATTTAAAATGGTTTCCATATCTCGAAAATTACATTCACTTTTTATATATTTTCAAAAGAACAATGATTTTAACAGCAATATAAATGCAATGTAATAAGTAAAATAGTTGTTACATGTTTCAGTTTTTTATTAGTTATAGTTTAATTTTTTAAGTAAAATAAATAAATAAATAAATAAGGAATAAAATAAAAATACACTTAAGTTTACATTATAATAATACATTACCAAACGTGTGTTTATATATATGTAATAAATCCGCATTTTGGCGTAAGTTTAATTCCTTAAGTTACTTAACAAAATAATTTTATGCATTGTTGTTTGACTCCTTAATAATTTATTGGCAGCGTGATCTACTTACATCATAGCAAATCACGCCAGTGGGAATAATATTTTCTTACCGCAAGTTGAAAAAATATGCAATGCTGCTGGCAAATAACACTTGGAATGTTAGTGGCATCACAATAATTTCACCGGCAAATAACAAACGGCTTGCAAGTGGTACCATGTTGGTTTTACCTGACATGAAAGTGTTACTACTAGTATTAGTTTTAATGCATTGATGAAGTACGTCATATAATCTAATTAATGATTCTCAGATAAAATAGACAATTTTTTGCAACACAATTATATGAACTAATAATATATTTTAAAAATTTATCACAAATTCAATCAATTTAATAAATGCTCAGAAAGTAAAAACTTTATTTAGCGATTCTGATTTCTTGAAAACTTCAAATAATCTTGCCGTGTAAGCTATATAACTTTTAAACTAACTAAATAAGTGAAAAGTCCTTTACTTTAAAAATATTAATAATAATAATTCAGGAGATTACTGCAATCCTTATCCTTTCAGAAAAAATTTCGGCATTACATGTATCTAATTTAATGGAAAATTTCAATCACCAACTGTTAGTTAAAAGATATAATTTACTGCAACTAAAATAAAAGATGACTTTTTGAAAACAGAAATCATTCCAGCAAATTACCTAAATTATAACTGATTCAGTAAAAACATATGAAGGAAGTAATAGAGTATAATTCAATATATCTTCTTCGATAATATATGAAAAATAAATCAATCAGATATAATACCTAATTAATGGAGAAAATAAATATAATTTTTACTTAGATAAAAATTATCTTTTCCTAAAATTAAATAACTATAAACATCGAAATTTACCACAATTTTAACCAATTCGATAAATGCAGCAGAAGGTAATAAAACCAGCAAATCAACCTCCCCATTTTGTCCAAAAATGTTATTTCCCAAAGAACAGAGCAACAAGAAAAAATGCATTATTTGATCGCTACTCGAAAGCAGTAAAAGGAATGTTTATGAGAAAACATAAACGGCTATATTGGTGGGTAATTGGTGAAAATCTGATAAGAGAAAATGTTCTTTCAAGAATATAATTCTTCCAAACAAGTGAAAATGATAATTTGGTATCGTTGTTTCCAATGTTTTAATTTTAAGGACATGTTCATAATATAAAGATTAAAGTTATAGTTTTTAAAGTATTTTTTCCTCACACTGTGCTAATTATAGAGAAAAATAAATAAGGAATACTTGTTTATCAGCTTTGGAATTTAGTTCTCATTTGACATTCTAATAACAGCACATTTCCTTATATCATACATTTGAATTTTTACTAAATAACAAAAAATAATTTATTCCATTAAAATAGTCAAAAAATATAATTATCATTATAATATTTCCATTGCTGTTGCTGCTATTATCCGGAAATTGTAATAAACAATTAGGTGAATGAAACAATTAATAAATTTAAAGTAAAAAAAAAAAGAAAAAAAACTCATAATAGAAAGAAAACAAAAGATGGAAGGAGGAAATTTAATAAACACATATGTAATAATACCCAGATCCTACATAATTTTGTTAATTCCCTATACTCAAAATAAATATTTAATTAGATAATAGACGTATAAAAGATATGGGCGGATAATATGAGATAATCGTTAATGACTCCTTTGTACTATGTTATCTTGCTGGAAGGTAAATTAGGTGTTTGGCGAATGTAAACGCTTTGTGCATATTAAAATGAATAATAGAAATAGTAATTAGCGTAATTATTGAACTGCAAGGTATTAATGACCTCCCAGGCTGTGAATGTTGTCAAAATTATTGTATCATGTATTACTAGAAATAACAAAGCGATAAAGTTCTTTTCTGATTTAGTTTAAGAGATTTAATTTGTATAAAAATATTAATAACAATGAAAATATGATTGTGTAACCTAATAAAAAATTGAGGAAAATATGGCTTTTTAATATAAAAATACGTTTTAGTTTATCACAATGTTGGATTTCAAAAGTTTACAAAACATGATATACAACAATTGCCTCATATGTTGCCTCATAATTTTTTTTGATTTTTTTATAATAAGTTATGAGCTATCAAGTTAATTTTGAATTATGTGAAACTTGAAGGCTAAATAATTTTTTAAAATAAATAAATGCATAAAATAAGAGATTATATATATATATGTCTATATATATTTCAATTGCCTTGTTGTATTTTATAATATCAAAGTTTAATTAAAGTTTACTTTCTTGCTAGCGTAAAAGAATAAATAATGCAGAAATATAATTGATAAAATAATGATCTAATAAAAAATAAAAGGAATGTAAAGGAGATAAACTAGTAATATTCGCAATTTTATAATTTTAGGTTTTTACTTTATTCATATATAAATTATAATATATTCATTTGGAACATATAACTTGTTCAAGTATAAAAATAACTATTAGCCATATAACCTAAAATTTAATACAAAGCGAGAATATGAATTAAGAGAAAAAAATTAAAACTAAAAGTTTTTTTTCTTTGTTCATATTCATTATCCTTTTTAACAAATTAGAAAGTAAAGTTTATCTCCTAGCATTTTATTTTCCAAGTAAAACTTAACCTATGTAGCCTTAACAGATTTTGAGTAGCGCGTATTCCAACATGTATGTGTTTCATGTAGTCTAACATTTTCTACATTCATGCAAATATAACGTGGCTAATTTTACAAAAATTATATTAAACTATTTTTCCTGTAGCAGCAGTGCTATTACAAATACATCGGACTTTACAGATACAGCTCCAATGAATACTTCCCAGCGCATTTGTGTTTTGTTATGAGAAACAATAATGCTGATATTTCACAAAATTAAAAAAAAAAAAAAAGTCCTTTGACCAACTAGTTGAAAATTTTCGAAGCGAAGAATGTCAATGATAAATTTATTGATACTACACTGTAAAAAAATTCTGTAAAGAAAAAAAAAAATCTGTTTATTAAAACTACAGAAATTTAGCGTAAAATCACATTTGATCTATCAAAAGAAGTATTTTTTTTCTGTAACAACACGAAATCTGTAGTCATTCTACAGACTTGGATGGATGTCATAAGAGGAGATGGCATGTCCGAAAAAACATGAAGATAAAAGCGTAACCTCAGAAGTCATTAAGTAACACAGTTATATGAAAAAAAAAATATGCATTGTATGTAAATTATGTAATATAGATCAGTCGGAAGTCATTGTAACAGTAGGTCTCAAAGCTGTCAAATAAATAAAACTAACACAGTGCAGGTTAATGTTTTGGTAGACTCAATATAAATCCTGCGGTCGCCATCTTGAGTAGACAACAGTCAACTACATTTGGCCTGCATGCTGATACGACGTTTGCCAAACGCTTCTTATAACATTCTTCCAAGGTTACACATTTTATATGGTGGTTACACTATTTTCTGTTTTACACCCAGTAAACTTGGTATCAAAACAGGAATCGGAAGTACTGAGTAAAAGCACAGACTGTGCTTCTACGGCTGCGAGGTAACATCGTCGCATACTATATAGTGGACTCTGGTTCGATCCTGGCTGGTAGAACTGAAGAATTCTACACTGTAAAAAATTTTGTGTAAGAATACACAATATTAGTGAGGCAACTTTCTTTCCACAGCCATGTTGAGAAATGTTATCAACTATAGCTGTGTAATAGCATGCCTCTGTGGCATGTTACGCAATTACAACTGGTAACATTTCTATGCATGTTTGTGGCAAGTAAGTTCTGTAAGAATACACAACATTATTGAGGCAGCTTACTTGCCACAACCATGTTACCAGTTGTAAATGCGTAACATACCAGATGTTACACAGCTATAGTTGATAACATTTCTCAACATGGTTGTGGAAAGTGTGTTGCCTCTATAATGTCGTGTATTCTTATACAATTTTTTTTTACACTGTACTGAATGTGAAGTTATTAACTGTGTGCCCTATGGAAAATATCAGTTGTGTACAAATACTTTCAGTGTTTTCTAAAGTGAAATTTTTATCAATGTATTTTTTGCAAAGCACATGGAAAAATTTGCAAAGCACATGGAGTTTTCTGTAATATAAGATACTTCTTTTATAGTTTAAATTCTGAAAGTACAGGAACGAGAAAAATAAAAAATTATATTGTTCCTAATCTTTTAAGCTGTTAGATGAATGTTAAATTTATAAAAACGCACTTTGCAACTTGTTCATTTTTATTTTTATAATTGCAGTTATTTTATGAATCAACTTTTCAAAATTAGTATTTTAAAGCTAGGAATAAAATGCACGTTAGATTACTTTAGAAAAAGCACTATGATATATTTTTTGGTCATTAAATAGTCATTTTGGTTGTCCTTGCTTATTGAAATCATTTATTTTGCACTCTTCATGAGGAACATAAATTTGATTGAAAATCTTCAAAGCAAAAACTAATTAATTAATAAACTAATAACCGAAGAAAATCATTACATAGTTGACAATTTCATTTACTTTTTAACTGAAACATCATAAGTTTATATTTGTTTTGTATATAAAGTTAGTGAAAATACGTTAAATTTAAAAATATAAATCAAGCAAAGAATATACGAAATCTAAAAATTACTTTAAAAAGAGAAAAGTTTTACAATAATTTATAGATTCAAATTTAACTATGGAAATATTTTTAAACAAACACGTTTTGAATGGAAAGATAAAATAAATTTTATTTTAAAATGTATCTTACAAAATTAAAATGCATGTGCTGTTATGTAATATGTTTCAAGTAGGAAAATGTTCAATGGGAGCAATGCAAATTAGAATTCACTGCTGAACAGTTTCTTATTCGAAATCTAAAATTTTATACGATATTAAATTTAAAGTTGAAATATATATGTATGAATAATCAAAATTTTACTAATTTAGTTAATATTTCGATTTATTAACTATTCTCAAATCCTTTAATGCCGATGTTCATCAAGTCATGGGAGAATCGGAGTATTTAATGTACAATGTGTGTTTAATGTAATGTTTAATTATTTTTCTTTTTTTTCAATTCCTTAGATAAGGTTTATACAAAATAATATTAATTACTTCATAGGAAACAGTGAAATTAATGCGATAAATTTGCGAATAATAGCTTTAGTAATAAATTTTTAATATTCGAAAATTGAAACATTTTACGCATTTTGTTTAAATTTGAAATTTTTAAAATTCACTGCCAATTCCAAAGGTTATAAATGCAACAAACTGAAACTTTATCGATATGAATGCAGAAAATGAAAATAAAATTCTCTTAACGTTTAACAAAACAATTGAGATTCCATGGCAGTTCCGCTAAATGCCTTTTTAAGCGATAACAACCACACGGATTAAACGTTATATATAAATATACTGCTTACAAATTACTACAAAATAAATGAAGATAAGATTAATATAATTGTGTTCAATGTACGGAATATAGTATTAATTAATTTAAATAATATATAAAACAATTAATATATTCTGAAGAAAAAAAGGTTAGCTAAAGTTAAAAATAAATAATTAATTAACTGCCGTGTGTTTAAATTTCTAAATTAGTAAAAATGATATACTTATTAAATAAGATTAGGCATTATAATATTTTGTTGATTTTAATTTAAATAAAATATTTAATTTAATTAAATTAAAATAATAATAATAATAATCTCCATCTAATGTTATTGATCAACCACCTGATGATTATATAATTTGCTATTCTAATTATGTGTATCTGCATGTAAGATGTTTGGATTCAATATCTTATATCATTTGTTCATATCGATAGCTAAAATATTACTCCACAAAACGATTTAAAAGTTTGAGACATTATGTTGGATTATATAGTGACATAAGATCTCAATAAAGTCAGACTGTAATATCAATAAACTAAACAAGACCTTCCGGCTTATTCGGAAGGGTAGGTTGATTTATTTTTCCTTATCAAGTAGTCGTCATTTTGTTTGAAAATGGCGGCTACAAATTATTAACGCATTTGGTAGAAATATTGATGTACGCTATGCACATATGAATTTTTGAGCAAATCGGTTCATAAATACCTTTTTATGTGAATTTGAAATTTTCAAGTGGCCGGCGCTTGGAAGCAAAATGGTGAGATAAGTTGACAAATATATGAAATGTATTTGTGAGATAAGTCTACTGTACACATATAGTTCGAATTAATTCAAAATCTCAAAAGTCATCGTGTTGAAAAATTAAGTGGCTGGCACTTCGATCAAAATGGCAGAGAAAGTTCCTTATCTAAAATATCGTTTGAAATTTGAAAATAATTTTTTTTGTAGAAATTCTTTCAATTAATAAGTTGATAAAATGTTAGTTTTCTGCATTTCTAGCTTGTTTTAGCACTAAAATAGCCTAATTTTTCCTTAAAAACGCATTAAAAAGATCCAGCAACGCAGGTAATGGATTTGGCGCCAAATTTGGCGACTTTTCCCCTATGGCGACTTTTTTGGCGACTTTTGGCGATAAAATACTTATAATCGATATACCAAAGATGGACACAATAACTTGATTGGTTCACGAGTTACGTGAATTTTCTAGATTTTTGTTGTTTGAAAGATAAATCCATTTTTTAACTTTGATTTGAATTAATTAAGTATTTCTAAAGTTACCGTGATAACAAATTTTCCAGTGGCCGCCAGTTGGAAACAATGCAGCGGAACAAGTTGCCCAGCAAACATATCCAAAGTATTTGAAGCATGGGTTCACTGTCCAACTGTGGTTTAAATTTAAATCAGTGCCGTGTTTCAAAAGTTAATTTTATGGCAAATTTTCAAGTGGCAGTCTAAGTGGTTGCAACTTGGAAATAAAATGGCAAAACAACTTGCCCAGTGAAATCATCCAGTATACCAGTTCCTTGTCCAGTTCTAGTTCAAATTAAATCAGTATTTCAAAAATTATCGTCATAAGAAATTTTCAGGTGGCGCCACTTGGAAAAAAAAGCGGAGTGAGATGCCCAGCGAACTTATCTGAGATATTTGAACGATAAATCCACAACCGAATTTTGATGCGAATCGATTCTGTATTACTGAAGTTACTATATTGACAAATTTTCAAGTGACAGCCACTTGGACATAAAATTGCAGATCAAGTCACCAAGTGAACTTATCCTAGATATTTGAACCATAAGTTCACTATCCAACTTTTATTTGAATCCGTTTAGTATTTTAAACGTTATCGTGATGGCATAATTTCAAGTGGCAGTGTGATTTCAAGTGGCTGGAACTTAGAAACCAGATGTCCGGACAAGTTGCCCAGTGAAAACATTCAAGATAATTATATGATAATATCACTGTCCAAATTTGGTTCGATTTGGAGTTCTATTTCAGAAGTTATCGTGATTTTAAATTTTCAAGTGGGAGCCTGATTTCAAGTGGTCCCGCTGAACTTAAGATATCTGCCACTTTATTAAAAATGGCGGATATAGTTTACTAATAAACTTCATTGACATCCTTATGTGGTCTGTATTTACATCAAAATTCAAACAATTTCGGAATACGCTTTTTACAATTTAAATTTGAAATTTTCAAGTAGTCTCCACTTGAAAACAAAATGATGGAGCAACTTGGTTAACAAACTCATCTAAGATATTTATAAGATAAATTAAGACACTGTTCAAATTTAGTTCCATTTAAAGTATTATTTCGGAAGCTATCATGGTTTTAAAATTTCAAGTGGTGGCCTGATTTCAAGTGGTCCCGCTAAAGGTAAGATATCCGCCACTTTATTAAAAATGGCGAATAAAGTTCATTAATAAAGTTATTTGAGACACTTGTATAATCTATGTATGCATCAAAATTAAAAAAATTCGGAATATGCTGTTTACAATTTGAATTTCAAATTTTCAAGTGGTCTCCACTTGAAAACAAAATGGCGTAGCAACTTGGTTAACAAATTCATCTGAGTTATTTATAAGATAACTTAAGACACTATCCAAATTTGGTTCGATTTGGAGTATTATTTCAGAAGTTATTCTGATTTTAAATTTTCAAGTGTAGAGTGATTTCAAATGGCCCCGCTTAACTTAAGATATCTACCACTTTATTAAAAATGACGGATAAATTTCATTAATAAACTTCATTGAGACCCTTATGTGGTCTATATTTACATCAAATTTCAAACAAATTCGGAATACGCTTTTTACAATTTGAATTTGAAATTTTCAAGTGGTCTTCACTTGAAAACAAAACGGCGGAGCAACTTGGTTAATAAACTCATCTAAGATATTTATAAGATAAGTTAAGACACTGCATAAATTTGGATCGATTTGGAGTATTATTTCGGAAGTTATAGTGATTTTAAATTTTCAAGTGGTAGCCTGATTTCAAGTGGTCCCACTTAACTTAAAATATCTGCCACTTTATTAAAAATTTCGGATAAACTTCATTAATAAACTTCATTGAGAACCTCATGTGGCCTGTATTTACAACAAAATTCAAGCAAATCTTGCTTTAAATATGCTTTTTACAATGTCGGTTTCAAAATTTCAAGTGGCTGCCACTTGAAAACAAAAAGTCGGAGCAACTTGGTTAACGAACTCATCCAAGATATTTATAAGATCAGTTCACTGACCAAATTTGGTACTATTTCGAGTATTATTTCGGGAGTTATCGTGATGACAAAATTTTCATTATATATATATATATATATATATATACTAGCAGGCTTTGCCCGCTTCGCTGGACATTAAACTTAAATGAGTTGTCAAAATCCCACAGCTTTATTAATAACCTAAGTTCTCGCTGTGATTGGTAGAGGATTTCTCGCTCGCAAAGTGAGGAGTCTGGGTCTCCACTGTCTTCGGCACAACTTACCCACTCCTTGCTTCCCCTTCCTCAGCGGGTGAGTTCGAAGTTTTGCAAAATCACACTAATGTACATAATGCGTACACTTAATCAATATCCAGTCTGGATCACCACTGCCTTCGGCACAACTCTTAATTCTCACTTCTTAATTCCCCTTCCTCAGCGGGTGAGTTCGAAGTTTTGCAAAATCCCACTAATGAACATAATGCGTACACTTAATCAATATCCGCACACCAAAATTCGCCATTCTAAGATAATTCAAAGCGGATTCAAACGGAAAAACATGTTTTTACATATGTTTATTGGGAACAACTTCATTACAACCCCACAACGATATTTGGCGATTTTTTTGTTGGCGATTATGGCTAAATCATAAATCTAAAAATCATAAATCATATATGATAAATGATAAAATCATAATCTAAATCATAAAACATAAAATCATAAATCCAAAATAAACAACATATTAGGCTGCCATATTATATCGCAAACAGTCCAGAACGACATTGTTATCCTTCAAAACGGCGCCAAAGAAAAATCGCCAAATTCAGCTGTTGGGTTATACTAAAGTTATACCGTTTATTGCCCTCCGACTCCGAGAAGGGGGGGGGGATTTAGAATTTCGTGAAATCCAGTTACAATAAGTGCCGGATGCAAACAAACAATTTACGCACCAAATTTCGTGACCACAGAAGTCTTTAATAGAAAATATTACAAATAAATAAATACAAAAAAGCACAGCTTTAGTATGGGACCCCTTTGGATAATTTAAATATTTTAAGCCATTTTTGCGATGAACTGAGTTGGCTATCTCAACTGAGCAATTAAAGATCTTGGCGAGAAACGTCCGAGCTACGTCGGTTCCGAATTTGAAATTTTGCCAAAGGGATCCAATACTAAAGCCGTTCCATACACAAAATAAATAAATAAATAAAATAAAATAAAATAATAAAATAAAATAAAAAATCTTTTCTGATATCTACAAAATAAAAATAAAAAATCTTAATAAAATCCAAATTATAATCATTTACAATTAATGGGAGAACATAAAAAAACCCTCATAAGGTACACAATAACAACAAAAAATTTTGTTTTACTTCAGGAAAGAAAAGTACTGCTTAATTAAATAAAAATATTAAACTAATGCCAAGTATCTCTACGAAAATATTTATCTACGTGCAAATTCCTCATAAAAAAAAAAAAAAAAAAAAAAAAAATCGCCAACTTTTGTAGGTATTTTTCTCTCTAATTTTTGTTGTTATTCACGTGAAATTAAAAGTATTTCATTTTATTTCTCGAAAATAAATATATATATAAATGCATATTTATAAATATAAAACCTTTCACCGAATCCGCGTTAAAAACGGAAAAAAGGTTAAAATAAATTAGAAATATCAGACCTATATTTATAAATTTGATACCAAATGAAAGGGGTGATTTTTCTGAATACAGGGGTGCAAACAGTTTTTCGATGCGACAATTAGATTTTTAAAAAGTAACTAAAGTATGAAATTTAAGTGGCAACGGAAAAACGGAAAAAGGGGAAAATAAAATAGAAGTATCAGACCTATCGTTACAAATTCAGTACCAAATAAAAGAGGTGATTTTTCTGAATCCTGGGGTGTAAACAGTTTTTCGGTACGACAATTAGATGTTTTAAAATTAACTAAAGTATGAAACACAGATGGCAAAACTTCATTTCAATCTTTTCATAATTTGTAGTGCGAATCACGCGAATAAAAAAAGTCTATCTTAAAAATTTATTTTTGCATTTTATTTTTCCATTCAAAGCGTTTTAGTGAAAAAATATTTATGGCGCATGCGCAGGTGTTTTTTACCCACAATTTAAAAACTAATCAGAATTTTGAAAATTTTTATAGATATAATTTTAAGTTGGGTGAAGACCTAAGTTTCTGCCAAGCGCCGTTGAATTTCGTCCAGCCGTTCTCGAGTGATGCCCGGACAAACGTGTTTTAGTCTTTTACCCACCAGGGGGGAACGGGGGGGAATTTCTAAAAAGTTGATAGATATAATTTTAAGTTGGGTGAAGACCTAAATCCCTGCCAAGCGCCGTTGAATTCCGTCCTGCCGTTCTCAAGTGATGCCCGGACAAAAAAAGCGACATACGGACACGATGACACACACACACACACACACACACACACACACACACACACACACACACACAGGCAAAATTTTTTTTTTTGTCATTTTCGGCTTTCATGGGGTGTGAAACGTGAAGATATCGCAAAATTTTTCGATTCCGACAAATTTACAGACAAAAGTCTGATTTTATTAATATAGATATATAGATAAACGAAGTGGTTGCAATAGGTCGATTTCTAAAGAAATCAACCTAAAATAAAAGGCATCTAGTGATGTTTTTAAAATCAACTACACTGTAACAACAAAAAAAAAAAAGTAAAATTACGCGACTTGACCATATAATTTTACGAGAAACGACCGTTTAGCTAGCCAAACGTTCAAAGACTATAAATTCATGTCATGACAATATAATTTTAGAATACTGACATTTTTTTACGGGCAAAATCTATTCATCTACATAATTTGTTCAAATCTGCCATCAAACTGTATTTTTACGGTCAGATCCCTTCAAATGTAAAGTGTTAGCTTTTCAGTGATGTCATATAAGAATTATTTCGCATTTGAAACTGAAAGTATAAATGTAGTTTTATTATACATTCGTACAAATAGCGATAGGTATAAAAGAACTATTGTTTTCCTAATTTAATTAAAAGAGTTTAAATT